>CM055955.1:786225-1371225 GCA_029490685.1 Schizonepeta tenuifolia | reverse complement strand
CTGCAAGATGAAAGCAACCCTGATTTTGTATGTGAAGTGGTTTCACTGTTCTTTGAAGATTCGGAGAAGCTTCTGAATAATTTGGCAACTGCTCTGTGGGTTCAATTTCTTGTTCTTGTTAATAATTCTTTTTTCCTTTTTAATCTTATGGTCTGTTTCTGAAATTTTTGTTTTTTTTTTTTTTTTTGGTTTTTTTGGTCAATTTTAAATTAAATGCAGTCAGCAGCAGGTTGTAGATTTCAAGCAGGTTGATGCTCATGTTCATCAGTTTAAAGGCAGCAGTTCAAGGTAATAATGATCAAGATTCAAGATTTTGATATAAACAACCACTGTTTCATCAATTTTGAATTCTTGAAGTTGAGATCCTATGATTTGATTATGCCATCTGATTTGAGTTTTATGACAAAGTGTTATGTGTTAAGGATGTCTTGATTTAGATCTGGCTGCAGTTCTAGTCAGTCTGCTCGTTTTAATATAGTTCTTTTACGTGTTGTTTGATCCTCGTTTCTTCTAATACCAGCATAGGTGCACATAGAGTGAAGAACATGTGTGTTGCATTCAGAAACTTCTGCGAAGAGAAGAATCTTGATGGGTGAGTTTTCGACTTTCTGCTCATGTAATTGTTCGATCTCAATGAGGTGATTGGAAACCATGCTCGAATCAGGACGGAAATGAGGTTTATAGTTGCTGATTTATTCATTTTGAGAGCTGGCTCGTGTCTGTAGATTGTAGCCTGCTAATAGCATGTTTGCATTCAAGAATTCTCTTAATGGTTTCTTGTGATGATAAAGTATGACGAGATCCCATCATGTGTTGACTTTGGATGATAGCTTAATGAGATTAAAAATAATATAGGCTAACAAAATTTTGAGCTTTGTTTGCTCGTTTAATCATTTCAAAACTCAATGATATGTATTGCTAGTCTAATGATGTATCACCCAAAAAGTAAAAGGCTCGATTTGTAGCACTTAATCAGAAGTATACTACTTGTGCTCAAAGGTCTTCCACACATCGGCCATGTTCATTTGTTGGGATCGTCTCTCTATATATAGTGATGTTTTATTGTGCTAGGCCGTCTCCCATTGTTCTGTTACTTTGATGCAGGTGTATGAGATGTTTGCAGCAAGTAAAACACGAGTACTTTCTTGTAAAGAACAAGCTCGAGACTTTGTTTAGGGTAAGTTTTTCGTACATTTTGCATACATATTTGGCCTTGTTGAAATCTGGTGATCTCTCTGCTGCTGTAAATTGAGCAATCTTATCGAAAAATGTTTGTGCGTCGATCTTTTCGTTCGTGTACCCTTCATGATGGTTAAGAAGCTTCTTATGCAATTTCCATTTCTAAACTGACTTGCATTCGACTCTCTTCATAACGAACCCCTTTGTTAAATGCAGTTGGAACGACAAATCCTGGAAGCTGGCGGGACAGTCCCCACGATAGAATGACTTGTTATAAATGTGTCGAGTTACTCGTGATTAAAAGTATCGTGGTAGTTGTAGATCTGAAGATATTGAGGAGAATGTTTTGTGTGAATTACATTTGATTTTCTGTTGCTTACTTTGTGCTTTGTGTCTAAATTCTGCACTGCATGTGTAGCTATTAATACTGTTTTTTCTTTTTAGTTTTTTTAATAGCCTAATGCTTGTAATTTCAGACAGCAATTCTGCTTATCATTTAATTTTTATTAACCTCTTATTTCTAGATTGATTCATTCAAAGTTACAATTGTTTTTCTAACAATTTTATTATAAGCATTAAGGGAGTTTTGTGGTAAAAATATTGGGAGAAAATAACAGAGTATATGCAAGTTCGAGTTTCAAATCCCCAGTCCCAATATTTATGTGTCTAGTCGCACTATTAAATTTATAAATTTAATACTTCCTGTGTCCCGTTCATATTGACATGTTACTACTGTTCGGTTCGATGCAGAGATTAAAAATAAGGGTAGAATGATAGAAAGAGGGTCGGTTCAATCATTGAAATGGTTAATTATTTTTGGAACAAAACGTAACAATAAGAGTGAATCACTCAAATAAGACAATGATAATATGGGTGAAATGAAAGTATTGTTCTTACTCTGCCTTCCCGTTATTTTTATCTTGTATTCCTATTAGATTGTTTCATTATTCTTGTTTTATGTCTTTTTGTTGGGCTAAATTGAGGCTTATTGAGTCCTCTTTAAATTACTATGTGATCATTATTTTTCAAAATTACTCCACCTTTCACTATTACTATTTCACTCAATTTTTGTACTATCATTTGCTATTCAGTCTCTCTATCCATATAATTTAGAATTCATTTTATTTCACTATTTTTACTCTTTTAAATATTCGATTAAAAATTTCACTAGCACACATTCTATCGATAATTCATTTTTCCTTAATACTCATGCTTAATAATACATATTCCTAAAAGAACTGAGACAAGAATAACGGGATTGATGGAGTATAAAAATAAGATTTATTATATAATATGATGAATCATAATTAACATTGGGGTAAAATGTAGAAATAGCAATTCTAAGACTTAAAATATTAATTATAGCAATGCTTTTTAAAACTACCAAATAATAGCAATTATAGACTTATTTACCCTTTTTTCCTTCTTCTATTTATCAATTCTGAAAGTCGTGATCCCAAATATATTTGTGAAAAATCACATGAATAAATATGTGAAATCATATTATAATTTGTGTAATTTCACGTGAAAAATAATGTGAAATAACATTATAATGGTTTCTCAACCAGAATAATGGAATTCACATAAAAAATGGGGATTCACATGTAAAAATTATGTGAAATCACATTACAATTTATTTGATTTCGTATCTAATTTGAATTCACATGAATAAAAATGGGAATTCACATGAAAAATATTTGAAATTCACATAAAAAATAATAAGAATTTGAATAAGGGTAAAAAAAAATCATAAATTGCTATAAGTAATAACTTTTAAAAAGTATTGCTAAGAAGACATCTTAGTAGGACGAATCGGCTGTCTTTGACGTAGGCCAAGGCCATTGCCTCTGATAAGCCGAATCCACTATCTCGACAATTAATATTTTTATCTTTAAAACTGCTAGAATCCTACATTAACTCATCAATATTTATCACTACAAACTGGAGCTTACAATTAATTTAACTTTTATGCTGTATTTTTACAACAGTAAGTATTCAGACGGTAAAGTTACCGCAGTAAAAGTAGGCCAATTAGAAGAAGAGCCAGCTACTTGGAACTGGGACAGTCTCTCATGGCGGCAGTGCAGATTAACAAAGCTTTATTTCGAAGCTTGAACTCTTTCATCCAACTCAAGAATGTCCATGCCCATATCTTTCGATTCCACCTCTATCGACACACATATATTATCAATTTGGTTATCAAATCCGCCTTCCATTTCAACCGCCCCGACTACGCCAAAGCGGTATTACGCGCAGCGCAGCCCAATTCATTCCATTTATACCACTCTATGATTCGAGGGTTTGTCTCACAAAATTATTTCGAAGACGCCATTAATTTCTTCCACGTTATGCGCCGCGAGAGATGTTCGGTGAACAATTTTATATATAGTTTTGTTCTGAAATGTTGTTCGCATAAAATGGATATAGGATATGGTGCGAGCGTTCATTCTTTGATTGTGAAAGAGGGATTTGAATTGGATTCAGATGTGGATGCTGCGTTAGTGGGAATGTATGCGAAGTTGGGGTGTTTGGGTGATGCGCGGAAGGTGTTTGATGAAATGCCTGAGCAAAATGTAGTTTCTTGGACTGCGATGATTAGCGGGTATATTAGCGCTCGGAGGTTCAGGGAGGCTATCGATTTGTATACGGAGTCGTTGGAGACGGGTTTGAAGCCGGATAGGCAAAGTCTTGTTCGAGTATTGTGTGCTTGCAGTAAGCTAAGAGATTTGGTGGCCGGAGAGGCGATTCATAGATATCTGGTGGAAAGTGGGATGGAGAGGAATGTGTATGTGAATAATTGTTTGGTGGATTTGTATGCTAAGTGTGGAAATGTGGAGAAAGCGCGCGCGGTATTTGACGAGATGCAATTGAAAGATATTGTATCCTGGAGTGTGATGTTGCAGGGTTATGCGGCTAATGGTTTTGCGAAGGAGGCTTTGGAAGTATTTGCTATGATGCAGAGAGAGAATCTAGGGCTGGATCGTTATCTCATAGTCGGGGTGCTATCTGCCTGCGCTAGCCTCGGGGCTTTGGAGGTAGGGAAATGGGCGTGTAGCATGATGGGCAGGAACGAGTTTCGGTGTAATCCGGTAATTGGGACTGCCTTGGTTGACATGTATGCGAAATGTGGTGAAATAGCTCTTGCTTGGGAGGCTTTCAAAGAAATTCAAACGAGGGATATTGTAGTTTTCAATGCAGTCATTTCTAGTCTGGCTATGGCGGGCCATGCTAGAACGGCGTTTGCTTGTTTCGGTATGGTCCAGAAATGTGGATGGAAGGCTAACGAGAACACCTTTCTTGGTCTGCTCTGTGCATGTTCTCATGCTGGTCTCGTTGATGATGGGCGTCGGTTTTTTCATGGAATGAGCGACGTGTATGCTTTGCGTCCTGCTATTGAGCATTACGGAAGCATGGTTGATCTTCTTGCTCGAGCTGGTTTACTAAACGAAGCTCATGATATGATCTTGAGTATGCCGATGAAGGCTAACTCTGTCGTTTGGGGAGCTCTGTTGGCTGGATGTCGGATGCACAAGAATACGAGCTTGGCTGAATGTATTCTGAAGCGTTTGATCGAATTAGAACCATGGAACTCCGGGAACTACGTTCAGTTATCAAATATTTATGCAGCTAATCGGAAGTGGAAGGAATCGGAGAGGATTAGGTCAGTAATGCACGAGAAAGGAATTCAGAAAGTGCGCGGTGGAAGTTGGATAGAGGTAGATGGGGTCGTGCACGAGTTCCTCGTTGGAGACACGTATCATGCTATGTCGGATGACATATATGGTAAACTCACCGAGCTTACTAAAGTGATACGAGCAGCTGGTTTTGCGCCAGCTATGGAATACGGGATTCTCGATATAGAAGAGACGGGGAAGAAGGAGGAGAAAACGAAGAAGGATAAAATGAAGAAGAAGAAGAAGAAGAAGAAGAATAGAAAGAAGAAGAAGGATAAAATGAAGGAGGAGAAGAAGAAGGAGAAAGAAGAGAAGGAGAAGCTGGCTCTTCTAATTGACGTTCTTTCTTGATATTCCCTCCGGCTCACTCATTTTGTCGCGTATAAGGAGAAGGGTTAAACGATAGGAAATAGTTACGTCTCGTGATAATGTTAATTAGTTCTTTTTATGGAAGAAGGACAAATTGAGTCGGCAGTTCAAAAAGGAAAGGACGACGAAATGAGTGGCACGTGCGAGTAATAAGATTGTCTATGTATAGTTTTAGTGCTGTAATTTTTGCTTCTGATATGATCTTGAGTATGTTTATGTAATAAGCTTCAATTTTTAGTGATAAATGTTACTATTAGGATTCATTATATCAGAATAGTCCTTTTTTTTAATAAACTAATAAATAGTATTAAAATTAATAAATTGAATAGTTTTACAAGAAACATAATATTGGGACTGGCTATTTGTTGTCTTCCAAATAATTTCGCGTAATAAAATGTGAGGAAAACGATTGTAACTTTGAAATTGAATTAATCAATCTAGAAATAAGAGGGTTAATAATATTCAATGATAAACAGATTTTCTGTCTCAAAGATATACCGACTATAAATGATTTAACTAATCATAATTATTTAAGAGTCGAAGTGTGAAATAGACAAAATGGGGGATGAAAAAGTAATATTTGGCTCACTTACTTAATAATTAAAAATTATGTCCAAAATTTATAATTTTGGAGAAAAATACCCTTAATGAGGGCGCCAGTCTTTGGTCAGTACGCGGACGGATTCGGGTCAGTTCGGGCAGGAACCAAGGATTGTTGGACAATTGGAATAAATAGTCTTATTAGTCCCAATTGTCCCAAATGTGGTACAATTGGAACGAATGGTCTAATTAATTCCAATTGTTCCAAAGTATAACACTGGTGTACTATTGGGACGAAGGATCTAATTCGTTTTAATCGTTCCAAAATATTGGTACAATTGGGACTAAGTGAATCCATTGAAGATGTCAAATATGAAGTAACATAAAACAGACCAAAATTTCTCCAAAATAAATATCCTCTGTTTAGCACACTATCACACAACATCAATAATTTACAAATCAAATGAATTTGGTTGAATAACAGATCAAATATTAAAAATGAGATCCCCAACAAACAACAATTCTTGATTCATCATTTGAATGATGAGACGAAGATGGATAAAATTTATTTCGAAACTAATGATTCATAAATCTTCAACATAACCAGTAAGAGAGCAAGGTAAAAGTAGGCCACATATCAAACAGCAACGACTCGAACACGCCCTCGTGCTTTGCCAGCGACGGGAAGAAGAAGACCTCATCATCGCTGGGGCCCCGTTGCTCGTTGTTCTTGGGCCACACGCGCCACTTTGGCAGCTTCTTAGAGGCTGCACATGTTTCTTCCTTAACACCTTCGCTCGGATTAAGATCTGGTTTTCAAATGGAGTGCGATCTGAGCGGTTTTAGAACGCCAGCGCCATGATCGCACTCTGCTATTCCAAAGATTTGCATAGACACAATCTATTACTCCCTTCTTCCCAATAGCAAAGTCTCACTTTCCTTTTTTGTTTGTCTCATTAGCATAGTATCATTACAAAAATGGAAATAATTAACTCTTCAAAAGGTGAAGGCCTTACCACTTTTGATCTTTTTACTCTCGTTTCTTAATAACCATGCCCAAAGAAGTGAGACCTTGCTGTTGGGACGGAGGGGTATCAATATTAAAAGCCAATTAGAAGTGCCAGCTTCTCCGACGTCATTTTCTCCTTCTCCTTCATTTCCTCCTTCTCTTCTACATCGGAAATCCCATATTCCGTAGTAGGAGCAAAATGCTTCGGAATGAGATTGGCCAATGTCGTATTCTTGTGCATCCGACATCCATCAAGCAGCGCTCCCCAAACGAAGGAGTTAGCCTGCATCGGCATACTCAAGATCATATCATGAGCTTCGTTTAGTAAACCAGCTCGAGCAAGAAGGTCAACCATGCTTTCGTAATGCTCAATAGCAGGACGCAAAGCATACACGTCGCTCATTTCATGAAAAAGCCGACGCCCATCATCAACAAGACCGGCATGAGCACATCCCCTGAGCAGACCAAGAAAGGTGACCTCATCAGCCTTCCATCCACATTTCTGGAGCATACCGAAACAACCAAACGCCGTTCTAGCATGGCCCGTCATAGCCAGACCAGAAATGACCGCATTGAAAGCTACAAGATCCTTCGTTTCCATTCCTTTGAAAACCTCCCACGCTAAAGCCATTTCACCACATTTGACGTACACGTTAATGAAGACAGTTCCCGTAACCGGATTACACATAAACTCGTTCCTATCCATCATGCTACAAGCCCGTTCCCCTGCCTCCAAAGCCCTGAGGCTAGCACAGGCAGAGAGCACCGAGACTACGACAGGATGATCCGGTCCTAGATTGTCTCTCGGCATCATATCAAATACTTCCAAAGCCTCATTCGGAAAACCATTAGCCACATAACCCTGCAACAAAACACTCCAAGTAACAACAGTTTTCTCTTGCATCTCATCAAAAACCGCACGCGCTTTCTCCATATTTCCACACTTAGCATACAAATCCACTAAACCAGTATCCACATGCACATTCCTCTCCATCCCAGTTTCCACCAAATATTTATGAATCACCTCCCCTGCCACCAAATCTCTTAGGTGAGCGCAAGCAGATAATGCTCGAACAAGCGTATGTCTATCCGGCTTCAAACCCACCTCCAACGACTCCATAAACAAATCGATACCCTCCCTGAACCTCCGAGCGCAAAAATACCCATTCATCAGAGCAGTCCAAGAAACCACATTTTGCTCAGGAGTTTCATCGAACACCTTCCGCGCATCATCCACAAACCCCAGTTTTGAATACATTTCCACTAAACCAGTTTGCGCTTCTGAATCAAATCCACAGCCATCTTTCACAATCAAAGAATGAACGCTAGCACCAAATCTGATACCCATTTGACTCGCGCAACATTTCAGAACCAAATCATATACAAATCCGTTCACCCAAAATCCGCCGCGGCGCATAACGAGGAAGGAGTTCAAGGCGTCTTCAAAACGACTTTTTGCGACAAACCCTTTAACCATAGAGTGGTACAAATGACATGAAGCGAAAGACTGCGCTTCGCGTAATACCCTTTTGGCGTAGTCGGGGCGGTTGAAATGGAAGGCGGCTTTGATAAGCAAGTTGATATGATATGTGTTTCGATGGTGGTGGAATCGAAAGATATGGGCGTGGGCACTCTTGATTTGGATGAAAGATTTCAATCTCAAAAAGAAAGTTGCATCGATCTCCTTTGCTGCCATTGGAGATTGTCCAAGCTTCAAATAGCAATATTCTTTCTTTAAACAGCTGAATATAGCGGAGTAGGGGCATTCTTGTCAAATAGGCCGCTCTGGGCTGGGCTTTTACAAAAAATTAAGCCCATCCAAAACTCATCTAGTGTTAAGCCCATAATGGGCCTGGGTTGGGCTAGGTTTTGGGCCTCAATTCCTTTCAGGGTGAAGACCAAGCCCAAATCTGTACCAAATATGAATGGAGCTGGGCCTGTGCTGGACCATATCAGGCTTGGGCCAAGTTGTGATGGGGCAATGACAACTCTAGTTAGGGATAGAGTTGTCAAATGTGTCGGGCCGGCTCAGCTCGGTTCAGAGCCGTTGTGGGTCGGCCCAAGCTCAGTCCATTTTAGAAATGATGCGGGCACGGGCTGGGTCTTCATGTTGAAGTGGGACCCATCTAGGCCAATTTTACAGTTCAGGCCCGTGCGCAGCCTAAGCCCATTACGTCGGGCTTTGCACTAATTGAACCTCTAGTGGTCCAATTTTTACGTCAAAGCCCGGCCCAGGCCCGACCCGCTTCATTCGTGGGCATGGGCCGAGTTGGGCCTTGAACATTGTGGGCCTGATGGAGCCTGGGCCGATCCAACCCGGGCCAGCCCACTTGACAAGTTGAGTTTGGGATGTCAAATTGGAGAAATTCTTAAAAGGGTGTAAGTGTGTCACATAATACTTACTTTTAATATTACTCTCTCCGTTCCACCGAATACAACCTGTTTTCTATTTTGGGACATTCCACTATACTTGGCTTGTTTCCTTTAAAGAAAACAATTAGTGCATATTTAGCATTATAAAAAATATTGCATTCATGGCCCATCATCTCATCTAAACCCTACTAACCTACTCCCACTATACACTATCCACCATCTCATCTATAACTTTATTAGCATTTATAAAAATATTACATTCACACTACACTAAACACTCTTTCTACCCCCTTTTTCTTAGTTTCCGTGTCCATACGAACTAGGCCGTATTCGACGGGACGGAGAAAGTATTAAAATATAATATTGTGAGAGATGAGTGTAGTACACCTACACCACTCTGAAAATTTCTCGTCAAATTGATAGGTAACAAAGTTTTTGAAGGGTTAGTTTCCTTTTTTGTAGTTCTGCTTATGTATTTCTTTTGTATTGTAGTTTTATCTTTCCCCTATTTCATGTTCGAGCTTGCATAACTTTCTTCAATATCTTTTTATTGTGAGAGAACGTATTTGCGATCTTCTTAGCTTATGGGTTCCTTTTCTTCTTCATTTCGATGAACAAGACTTTGCTATGAAAATGAATTAGGGATCTCACTATAGGGACGGAGAGAATAGATCTTTTGTAATCCTTAAGTCCCAGCTCAAAAAGGAAAATAATTTGGGCTTCAAAGTTATGGAGCGAGTAATTAGCTCGGCTTTATGGGCTAAATTAGTATTTCTAACCAAATTGTTTTTTGGTGCAAATCATGATGGACAGACAGAGCCATTCTTTAATTGTTTAATAAGCAAGGAGAAGTGATATGTATGTTCTTCGTGTTTAACTAAGTGTCTCTAACCGTCAAAATATATTAACAAAGTGGACAATTACTTATTTGCCCGTAACTATAACATGAAAAATTATTGCATGAAAATCGAATAATTTATAAGAAGTTCAATAAAATTCCAAAATATAGAAGACAATTTTTACTACATCGAGGAACCTATGAGTATCGATATGGCATTGGTGAAATACTATCATTTTATCGTTGAAATATACCATCTTACTAAAATATAACTTCGGAAATATTATAATTGCAGCAAAAGAAAAAAAAAATGGTGGAATTACAATATCTAAAAAATTGGGTTGTTGGAATATATATTTAAAAATCAACTCTATCAAAAATAAGTTTTTGTTACTCACACCTTCTACAGTCTGCGAATACTATTATACTAATCCACTATTTACAAGCAGTAATGCTATTGATGCATAAAATATTACGTTGTTGCATGATTATATTGGGATTCACAAAAGGAAAAAAAAAATTATATCTGGATTCGCATCATCACATGCAATTATCACATTTAATTATACTAGCTTAGCTTCAATTTTCTCAATTAAGGAAAACATTTAGAAAAATTTAAAGCCCATATATTTCTTTTTTTGTCAAAATAAATGCAACACTCGGGCAAAGTTTGTGTAATTTCCGACAATTGATCTTAAATGCAAGATAAATTTTTTAGTTGTCTTAGTATATTACTACATCTAGTCCCCAAGTTTCTTCCTAGAAGGCAATAACACGAGTATTAAGGAAAATGTTGTTGAGTTGGTTGTGAGTGGAGAAAAAGTTATTGAATTTGTTGTGAGTGGAGAATGAGTCCCTGATATATTGCTTAATTAATATAGTGGTGACCATATATGATATTTTAGGTAAATAAGTTGATAAAGTAAGGGTAAGAAAGAATAATTTATTGTGGGTAAGAGAGGATAATTTAAATTAGTTAACTAAAATTCAATGAGCTTGAATTTAATCACATAAAAAGATATTAAGAAATTCAATCTATCTATTCAATATAATTAGATATGTAAGAGGAATAATTTATATGATGCTGTATTTTGACAACACTGAAAGCACTCCAAGCAATTATAACTCTAAATTTAGGCTAACATAATAAAAAATGTGTTAAAATGTTCATTAAGATCTTTTAAATTAGGTGGCTCCCCACCAAAATATATTTAAATTCCCCTATATTTCTCCTCAAATTTATATCTCATTAAATGTTCTTTTATCACACAAATTAAGTTAAGCCCATTATAAAAAAAAGTAGTAGAAAATAGGAAAACTATTGTATGTAATTCCAAAATAGAACTTAGAAATAATATAGAAGAAGTCTTAAAAACAAATTTACAGCAGTAAAAGTATGTAGAGACACAATCTATTTATCAACCGAGAAAGTTAATTAGAAGAGCCAACCTCTCCCTCTCCTTCTCCTTCTCCTTCTCCTTCATTTCCTCCTCTTCTACATCGAAAAGCTATAGAACTCATCACTTTTTATCTTTTTACTCTTATTTCATAATATACCAGTGCCCAAAAAAGTGACACCTTGCTATCTTTTTTACACTTGTTTTTTAGTGACCGTGCCCAAAGAAGTGAGAGCTTACTCTTGGGACAGAGGGGCTATTAATTAAGAAAGCCAATTAGAAGGGCCAGCTTCTCTGTTTCCGACATTTTCTCCTTCTCCTTCATTTCCTCAATCTCTTCTATAGCGGAAAGCCCGAATTCCGTAGTAGGCACAAAATGCTTCGGAACACGTTTAGCCAATGTCGAATATGCAATTAGTTATGTCAATCGGTTAGGCTGTTCGGTCTTCAGAATAGCCCTATCGGGTTCAGTTCATCGGGCTAAATTTTTTTTCATCACTCAATTATGATTTTTCGTCAGAATTAGGCTGGTCGATTCGCTTACTTGATCCGCTTACTTCTATTATGTCAATGTTTTTTTATTTGTTCTAAATGAGTTTCGTAGACTTGGAATTTCATTTTTGATCTTACAAGGAATCCTAATTATAGTAGAACCTCTATAAATTAATATTGTTGGGACCATAAAATTTTAATATGGTGTGAAACTAGCTATATGCACATATGCAAGCTCAATGATGTACATTATTCTCTATTTTGACAACATTAAGCATTCAAAAGGGAAAATTACAGCACTAAAAGTATGCATAGGCACAATCTATTTATCAACTAAGAAGGCCAACTAGTAAAGCTCAGAATCATGGACCGGTATAAAGGAAAATTGGGCTGCGTTTCGCGTAATACCGCTTTGGAACCACGGGAGCCTCCACCCTACACTCACATGCTTTGCACGATCTTAAGTTTATAAATCGATTATGCCGAGTAAAAAATAAAATAATTATGTTCGGTTGAATAGTATCATAGTATTAAATCTTAAATTCGCCATCATAAAATAATTAACTTAAGTTCATTCATTAAAAATTTATCACAATGAAGAAGAATTGGTCATGGTTAAATTAATAATTTTTCAATTGGTGAATTATATTAATTATTTTACAATGACGATTATAAAATTAGATATTATAATACTAGTTAAATATAATAACATCAATTACAAATATATATTTTATTTTCTATACTAACATAATTAATTTATAGCTCATGATAATGCAATGGATGTGAGTGTAGGGTGGAATTTACCGAGGAACCACTCCTATTCGTTGTTGTCTAAGACAAACCCACGAAACTAATGGGCCTAAACTCTTAACAATATCTCTAATATTCCTTGTATTGGGCTTTACTTGTTTTGGGCTTCTTATCGTGCTTCCACTTTAAGTCCATCAGAAATAGGCCCAATAACAAATGTATGATGTTGGTTTGGAGATTGTAGATTGATCACATTGAACACCTTGGGTATACATCCAAGTTCATTGTCTACTATTCTACTGTTTTTCGATTAAATTCTCGTACCTTTCGACCCAAAAAAAAGGAATAGACCCAATAGCCGTATCAGTCCGAACCGAGCCGATCCTACCGAATCGAGTGGTAAACCCGGCCCGGGCTGGTTCCTTTGTAGTAGATCATTTGTAATCCTATAATTCCAAGCTCAAAAAGAAAAATATGATTCTATGCTCTAAAGTTATGAAGTAGGCCAGAGTGACTCCTTTGTAGATCTTTTGTAACCCAAAATTCCTCTGCTTTAGAGGGTGTTTGGCTAAGCTTTTAAGCTCTTTAAAACAGCTTAAAAGTTATTCATTACTAAGGAATTAGGAACTTAGAAGTTGTTTTGAGAAGCTTTTAAGCTAAGCCAAACACCCTCTTAATCCAGAAAATAATTTGAGTTTATGCTGAAAAGTGGAGCGGGCTAGGCCAAACTGGCTTGGGCTTTTCGGGATAAATTAGTCATTCAAACTAAAAAAAATTATAGCCCAACTCTGTCCAAATCATGTTGGACCTAGCCACTTGTTGTTAACTTAAATAACAATGAGTGATGTGTATTTTCTCAAACATCATATGAGAGATGAATAAATTTACTTGTTAACATAACTATTGCATGAAAATAGAATAAACAGTAAGGATATTATTGTTACATGAAATATTATTTGTTATGTTGTTGCTAGGTTATAGTTTTTATTCACAACTAAAAGCAAAAGATTATATTTGGATACATAGTTATCATCTGATGGAATAAGTATGACTAATCGAACGATACAACATCAAATTATTAAATTAGATGTTAGTTGTGTCATGGTTGCAAGATAAATATATGGAAAATGTATAACAAACAAACCATCGGTAATATGTTTCGGTTCATGTCCACCATAGCAGAGTCTTAGAAGCGTTTTCTTTGAAGGCGTATCTATCAACTAGTTTATTTAATTTACTAGTTTGATCAATTTTCTAGAGTTCAACAAAAACCTAACATTCCACCTAGCTCATCTACAATTTTAGATACGTGTACTTGTTGGCTAAGCACTACCTTCTCTAAAACCTCCTCCTTTAGTAACTCGTTCATTATTCGAGCCATTGTAGATTTCCCCATACTATTGCTGCCTAAATTGAATCAAACTTATCTTTTATCTTTGTAGTATATGTCAACCAAATTTACTTTCGGGAAACATTTTTATTATACTTCTACCTCTGTCAACTACAGTTCTTTGGCTTCTTGTGAACTGTGATATACAACATATAACCACAAACTCATAACTGATGAACCTGGTTATGAACCTACCTTAATGATATTTGGCCCAATTGATGCAGTTGATTACTTGATTCAATTCCTTATATTGTGTTTTGCACGAGCTGTAAACACTACTTTCACATCTGGAGATAACAAAAAAAAAACAAAGAAAAAAAAACGTTTATGCAATGGCAGAATTTGCACTAGCTACTCTTCAACCACTTATAGAAATAGTGAAATGGGTTTCTAAACCAATCATACGTCAATTTAAGTATCTATGTTGCTTCACTACCAACATAGATAGTTTGAAAGATAAAGCCAAGAAACTAGATGATGCATTGGTAGGATTGGAGAGGGAAGTTGAAATAGCAAGAGATAATATTGAAGACCCTGTCCCTGCAGTCAATACTTGGATAACAGATTCCAAGAAGATCAGATGAAATAAGTGGGATTCTGAACGAAGCTACAAATGTAGGGGTGTATGTTCGAAGCTAGGACATCGTTTTCGTCTTAGCAGGATAGCTAAGAAAACAACTGAAAGTACGAAAGAGCTCCAAGCTGAGAAACCTAAAGCTGAATTCCTGCCGGGACCTAAAGCAGCCAAGCTAGGGGTTCAATTAGGAAAGACTTATGAATGCGAGTCGAGAAAAGAAATTGAAGAGGATATCATAACAAATTTGAGAGGTGGGGTTATGAATATGATAGGCATGCGTGGCATGGGAGGTCTAGGAAAGACTACCATGGCCAAAAAGCTAATGAACAGAGCACTGCATGAGAGTATATTCGAAGAAGTTATGATTGCAACTATCAGCCAAACTGTAGATATCTCAAAAATTCAAGATGAGATTGGGGGACAATTGCGGTTGGAAAAGCTCAGAGAGGAAAGGTCGTAGTCCGCTAGAATACAAATCTTACACTCCAGACTAAATGACACAAAGAGAACTCTTGTAGTCTTGGATGATATCCGGGAAAAACTTGCGCTGGAGAGTATTGGAATTCCTCGTAATTCTGAATGGTGCAAAATCCTTTTCACATCTCGAAACCGTGATGTTTTGCATGATATAGAAGTTCAAATATTTCAAATGGAAGTGTTATCTGAAGAAGAGGTGTGGTCTTTCTTTAGAGTGAGAGTTGGGACGTGTGTGGATGATAGGAAGTTGAATCCTACAACAGGAAAAGTTGCAATAGAGTGTGGAGGATTGTCGATCAATCTTGCAGCTGTTGGTGTGGGGTTAAAAGATGAACGCGATGTAGTTATCCGGAAGAATACACTACGAAAATTGTAAAAAAGTATTCTAGATAACGTGCAATATGATAAGGAAAGTTATAATCCCCTAAAATGGAATTACGATTACTTGAACTCAAAGGAGGCCTAATCCATATTCTTGTTGTGTTGTCTATTTCCTGAGGATGCAAATATTCTTCTCGAGTACTTGACTAATTTCTGTATGGGATTACACATATCGAAGACATCACAACTATGGAAGATGCCAATAATAATATGCGTGCATTGACTAAGGTGCTTAAAGTTCGATCTTTACTATTTGATAGTGACTATGAAAATCATGTGAGGATGCATGATGTTGTTCGTGATGTTTGCATATTGATTGCCAAAGAGGAAGGATATATCCGCAAAGATGGTTGCACTTGGATTTCTTCATCTCATCTTGTCACAGAAAAAAAATGAGCTTCTAAGCTGGTCACAATGTCCATACTTAGATCTTCTCTTCTTGAATGATAGATATGATCCATCGGGATTTGAATTCGACAATGCATTTCTGGAAGAGATGAGAGAACTCCGCGTGTTGTGCATTCAAAGTTATGGCTCATTGAGAAGATTGCCGCACCCAACGCAGTCACTTGGAAAACTCAACACTTTGATTTTAGTTACATGTAATAATTTGGAGATGATACATGTTGTTGGGGAGTTGGTAAATCTTGAGATTATCATTTGTCGTTATTGGTATTCTCCATTTTGTTTACATGCAACGACTATACATAATCACATTAATTAGTCATACTAATCTATACAATTTTTTTTTTTTGTTAGAACTCCTAATGTATATTTTTTCAATGCAATTCATCGTATGAACTTGATATTGAACCATTTTATATTTATGTATTATCAATTGATCAATTACTGATTTACCGATTTTACGTGTGATTGTGATTAACTCTTTAAATTTTTCATTCTAAACTATTCTTTCACACATCCACATTAGCACCTTCTTTTACTTTCTGAATTCTTTATTATTTGTTTCCTTTCATATTTTGTTATTCTAATAATTGCAAACTAGTATTTACATCTTTAATTTTTAGAATGTGCACAACTTTTTAACATATATAGTTATAACTTTGGTGTTATTGGGCATAACGCATAAGTAATCATATTATTTATATGATTTATGTCAATTAGAAAAATCACAAGATGTATTATCGTAACCAATCAATTTGTAAATAATTGTAAGATTAAAGAGATATAATACCGAACAATTTGGTAGCAGGAGATATAATTGTGTATTCATTTTACTTTTATTTGCAAGTACATTATATTATTTGTGCTGTATTTTTTAGATGAAATTGCAGCCTTCCTAATTAAATTTGTGCTGAAACGGTGACGTTCTCATTCAATTTCCTGTTTTTGTTCCTTTTCCCACGTGTACGTGTTTCTTTCTTTTTTTTTAATTTCTTCTTGTTTATTTGCAGTGCAAAATGTTAGTATCAAACTATAACATAATATTAATGGAGTCTTGATGATAGCGCCTCCTAAGTAAACAAAATAACCTTGTTGAATAAATGTTCAGCTCACTTAAGCCATGATGTATCAATTTTCGATCTAGGTAAGTATTGTTGGCTTCTAAATTAAAATTAATACTTATGCACAATGTTTTTCTTTGTGATTTATTTTTCACACGTTACATGTGATCTCACAATACTTCCTTTGCCCCGTTATTCTTGGTATGTATTCTTTTTTAGGTTATCCAATTATTTTTGTCCTATTTTCTTTTCTGGAAATAATTAGGAGATAATTAGGGTTCAATTAATTTGTTAAACAACCCACTTTACACATTTCATCCTACTTTTCCACCTCATTTTCTGAACTCTACCAAAAACACCTCTTTGGCTTCTAAAAGCTTGAATATTGCGTAATTTTCCAAAAAAAATAAGGTGACGTGGAGCCATTAATGTTGTTTGAATTAATTTATAAGTCTAAATCCATGTGACGAATCTCCCTCCGATTTTTTTTTTGTAAGTCGTTCTATAAATTTTAGGGTACAACCTTCACCTTTTAAACGAAATATTGTGGGCCCAAGGTGTTACGCACATATATTAACTATTTGTTCACTTCTTGCACTAGTAAGGAGGGCTTGGTCTTCGTGATATCAAATGTTTTAATCTTGCCTTTTTGGCCAAGCAAGGATGGCGAATTCTTTCAAACCCTGACTCGCTTCTGGCGCAAAGCCTAAAAGCTAGATTTTTCCCATCACTTGCTTTTCTTGATGCTCAATTGGGCTCTGCCCCCAGCTTTACTTGGAGAAGCATTTTGGCGGGACGCCCTATTCTCCGAGAAGGTATCCGATGGACTGTCCGAAATGGGCGCTCAATCCGTATTTGGAAGGATCCGTGGATCCCTATCGCTCCTAAATTCATTGCCCGCCCCCCACCTCTCGTCCAAGATAATCAGCTTGTTTGCGATCTGATCTTGGATTCGGGAAATGGGTGGGATACTTCTACTCTCTCAGAGCTCTTCCCTCCGCTGATTGCTAGCTCAATCGCTTGCATCCCACTCTGCTCTACGCCACAAGAAGACTGCCTCCATTGGATTTTCACAAAAAATGGCCAATTCGCTGTCAAATCGGGTTATTGGACTGCGAAGAAGCTCAACGATGTTTCATCATCCACTCCTTCTTCGTCCTCCCATAATCCGGCTCTTTGGCGATGGATTTGGAAGCTTAATATCCCGCAAAAAATCCGTTTCTTTCTTTGGCGCTGCATGAGAGGCAAACTCCCCACAAAGTTGAACCTGCAACGAAGAGGATGCCTACTCGACACAATCTGCTCCCGTTGTGGAAACGCCCCTGAATCTTTGGAACATTCTTCCGTGTCTGCGAATGGGCCACTTTTTTCTGGCGAGCTTGTATTCTTCGCCCTTCTCACCGTTGGCTCCCTCCTTTGACTGATTGGCTTAAGTTGAATTCAGATGCTTCTCTTGGATTGAATGGTGAAGTAGGTCTTGGAGGTGTCATTAGGGACCATTGGGGTTCTATCATAAAGGTCTTCTCTCTTTTTCTTCCTTCTTGTGATGATGTGGAGCTTGCTGAAGCTTTCGCTTGCCGATTAGGGATTTCCAAAGCATCTGACTCAGGCATCCGAGCTCTTACGGTTGAAATTGATAACCAACATCTTGCCGGTCTTCTTCAGCGAAATTGTATTCCCCGCTCTCCCCTCGGCTCCGTTGTAGCGGATATCTTGCATCTCTCTCGTTCCTTTGATCAAGTTTTCTTTTTATGGACTAGACGTGCTTGTAATGGCTTTGCCAATGAAGTTGCTAGGCTAGCTCGTTCCCCTCTTTTCTCTTGTGATTGCCTTGTTTCTCTTCCTGTTTCGCTTCAGCGAATTGCTGCCTTTGATGCAGACCTAATGATTAATGAATGAACTTCGTTTGTTTTGCTCAAAAAAAAAAAAAAATTAACTAATCACGTGTTTTTTTACGAGGAAACAACAAAGATATATGAAGCTTATTATTATGGATTCGAAAGGTATATGGGAGGCAATTTGGATCCATTACTCCCTATGATGTTTCATCCTCTATTTCATTTCTCAAATTGTGATATTTGGCGATTTTAAGATAATTATATATATTTTATTTGAATGGAATAAATCCTAATCAATGTCACATCTAATACAACTAATAGAAGAAATAGAGAATGAAACGCAAATTGAGAGCAAAAAATCCGAATTGTATTGGAGGAGCCCAGAAAATTCACAATTTTTCATCTCAAGAATAATATAATTGGTGACGTGGACGCAAAAATTGCAAAGCGAGCAAGTCATGCCTTAGAAATACTAGAATTTACGTTTCCCAAGCATGAATTTTCGTCTGTTAAAATTATCTTAATTCCTATCCAATAAGAATAAAACTTATTCACATTCTTTTTTTGATATAGAAACTAATAGAGATCTGTCACCAAAACAAATTAGAGTTTGGCAACAATTTTCTTTTGCGCCGCGTTTTGAAGGACATCTTTTGTGATTTCTAATTGCATAGTAACTAGTTTGTCATTTCTATTTTTATAGGCAATATTAAGAATTATTTTAATTAATAAATTCAAAATGAAGACCATGGTCGGAAACTTTGCATCCAAAGTAATTTGTCTTCTTTGATTTGGGCCTTAAACTTAAACACAAACTTATATTTGGGCCCTGTACAAAATTAGAGCGGCCCAACTAAATTTTAGCTTTAGATAGCAAAAAGAAAACTGAAAATTTAATATAATTTCGATAACTCTAATCTCATATTCCCCTCATTGCTTGGGGATTCTCTATTCCCAATTTGGTGTCTCATATATCCCACAATTTATATTTAGTTAAGCTTTTTCTATTTTTTTTCCTTTAATTTTGATCTATAATGTTTTAGTATAATTTTACAATTATTACCTAAGGTTCATCCAGCTTAATAGAATGTATTTACATACTACCTTTAGTCCCCAAATAACTTCATATTTTTGTTTTATGGGACGGTCCCTAAATAACTTCTTACTTGTTTTTGTCACACCCACTCAATAAAATATTCTTCTTTACCCTTACTTTTTCTTCACTTACAACAATTTTTTTCTTAATTCATGTGTCACTCCTCCTAGGAACTTATTTCAGGACCAAAGATAGTTTTTTTTATTTAATTTGTACTTTTTTGAATTTTTAATTGACTATTAGAGTTCATTATTCCGAAATTAGGGTTTATAATTTTCTTAAATTCCAATTTTTTATCATAAAAATTAGTTAAGGTTCATTGTATATTACTAAAATTTTATTTTAGAATAAATATATTTTAAAAAAATAATATTAATGTTGGGACACGGAAAGTAGGACACAAATTGAGTACAGAGGATCCCATCCTTCTTCTCATGCAGCCAACTCCTTATATCCTTTCGAGAAAACCCCTAAGAATTGGTCAAATCTATTACAATCAAATACATATACATGCATACCAATTCACACAAACTAGCCATTGTTGATCATCAATTCGAATCCTCCTTCAAAATAGGGAGATGATGGTGGGAAGAGGATAGTAAATTGAACCAAATAAGCACACATTTGGTTGAAACTAGAAAGAAGTTTTATTTGGCTTTACTTGAAAACAATCATCAATACTTGGTGCACCATTTGTTTAAGACTAGTGAATAATATGATAATATTGAAACTCATCTTCAAAATATGATAATATGAGAAGCGAGAGACGATAATAAT
Organism: Schizonepeta tenuifolia; assembly: GCA_029490685.1. NCBI lineage: Eukaryota > Viridiplantae > Streptophyta > Magnoliopsida > Lamiales > Lamiaceae > Schizonepeta > Schizonepeta tenuifolia. Next base: position 1,350,602 of record CM055955.1, on the reverse strand, counting down.
ATTGGAAGCCTCAAGAATCTAATAATGAGACCACACCGCCATAATTGTACATCAATTTTCGAGTTCAATTAATGATTCATGAAATGAACTTTATAACCATCACCATTATTCCAAAGTTGTTGAATTAAATCAATCTCAACCGATCATACATTCACTAGTTTATACTTATGAGAATAAATGTAATATGTGAGATAATATAAGTCAATTAATCAACTAAATAAATTATTTAAAGTTGAAATAATACAATTAATACGCATTATTATGTGAGAGTAAAGAGAAAGTCTGCGCGTGGGGCACATGCGCGGCGCGTGCACCCCACGCGTCCCCATTTTTTCTGATTTTTTTTTTTAATTTCAGATTTTTTGGCCTCTTCGTTTTTTTTGTTTGCCACTTCTTCTTTGGTCAAGATTCGAGCGATGAGAGCCGAAGGTCTCAGAGCGAGCTGAAAAAATTTAAATTGTTGCCCGACGATTATCCTTATATTAGTAATCGGAGCGAAGGCGGAACCGAATGTGGAACCGTAAAATCGGAGCCGAAGGCAAATAAAAAAACATGGGTCAACAGGTTTGACCGGGTCAACCCGATCTCTAGTAAGAGACCTATCTTACAAGAGACTATCTCGAGAGTAAAATAAAATGGACTCTTGTATTATGTCTACCACGTTATGACCTCGCAATTGAAATATTGTTAAAAAAATATTTATTGCACATAACTTACTAAATTCTATGATAAACAATGTTCCTACATAGTACTTAGTGTGACAAATTCGATTTATAAAGTATTAGTAAATTCTAAACTCAAATTAATAAGTCACAACGAGACGAACTTCTCATTTAATTAACGAATTATTACATGTTAAACCTAATAATTTAATTAGAGCAAGCTCGTAAAAACTGAATCAAGATTTTTTTTTTTTTTTTTTTTTGACGCATCATGTAAAAGAAATAGAATGACAAATACACAACATTCATTGGATTAAATAATAAAGGCACCACACCACGTAGTTCGAGTAAAACAAGCCCCACACAAACAAAGATGATCTGTCAATCCGAGCCTGAGGCTTCTCACTCCACGTAGGCTCGGACAACCGTTTGCGCTCCAGACCTCCCCCATTTAACAAATACAACTCCGCATTAAAATATTACAGAAAAATGGAAAATCAACCCATTTAATCCCATAACGACAAATAAATTAGAAGAAAAACGCACTAAAATATGAATAAACTCCCCTTGTTTCTTGTAATTGCCGCAAAAAACACACAACACGCAGTAGAGAGAGAGAGAGAGAGAGAGAACAACGACAGCATAAACCTGCGAGTAGAGAGAGACTGTTAGAGTTCAACGACAACATCAAGCTGCAGCTCACATCCATTTCCATTTTCTTGATTCTTGAATCTCTCTCTCTCTCTCTCTCTCTCTCTCTCTCTCGATCAAACCTGTAGAGAGAGAAACACCACCACGGCACCGATATATCTGCATTTCATTTCCATTTCCCCTTTTCTCCATCTTCTCCCAAAATACTCAATCAATACTCTCTCTCTCTCTCTCTCTAAAAAAGCTGCAAGTAGAGAGAGAAACACTACCACGAAAGTGATATATCTGCAGAGCATTTGCTGCATTTCCATTTCCCCTCTCTCTCTCTCTCTCTCTCTCTCTCTCTCTCTCTCTCTCCTGTGCATAATGCAGTGGGCATCTTTGATTTTGCTACTACAATGCGGGCTTCTAGCGCATGCATTGCTGGACCCGAATGATTTCTTGGCATTACAATCAGTCAGAAAAAGCTTAAACGATTTGCCGGGCTCCAACTATTTCACTTCATGGGATTTCACGGCGGATCCCTGCGGATTTTCCGGCGTCTTCTGCGACGGCGACCGCGTGATCACCCTCAACCTCGGCGATCCTCGGGCCGGATCACCCGGTCTATCGGGCCGGATCGACCCTGCCATCGGCAAGCTCACCGCTCTAGCCGAGCTCACAATCGTCCCGGGCCGGGTCATCGGCCCGTTACCCCGCACTCTCTCCCAGCTCAAATCCCTCCGATTCCTCGCGATCAGCCGCAATTTCATCTCCGGCGACATTCCGGCGGGCCTCGGCCAGCTCCGGCAGCTCCAGACCCTCGACCTCAGCTTCAACCAGCTCACCGGAGCCATCCCCCGCCCCGTCGGAGCATTGCCGGTGCTCGCCAACGTCGTTCTCTCGAACAACCACCTCACCGGTCCGGTTCCACCTTTTGTATCTCGCGTGCTAGCTCGACTCGACTTGAAACATAACAACCTCTCCGGTTCAATCTCGTCGCTCGGGTTCTCCCCGACGCTACGATATATTTCACTAGCGTCGAACCAGCTCTCCGGTTCGATAGACCGGGTTTTCTCCGGGTTGAGTCAGTTAAACTTCCTCGACCTCAGCATGAACCAGCTGACCGGTTCGATCCCGGTCGAGTTATTCGGGTTCCCAATTGGTAACCTCCAGCTGCAGAGGAACCAGCTCTTCGGCCCAGTCGAACCGGCCGATCAGGTGACGATCACGACCGTTGATCTCAGCTACAACCGGCTTTCGGGGCAAATATCGCCTATGTTCTCGACGGTTCAGAATTTGTACATGAATAATAACCGGTTCACCGGTCGGGTGCCGGGCAGCATCGTGGACCGGTTATTGGCGGCCAATATTCAAATATTGTACCTACAGCATAATTTTTTGAGTGGTATCGAGATTAATCCGACGGTGGAGATTCCTCTGAGCTCATCGCTGTGTCTACAGTATAACTGTATGGTGCTGCCCGTCGACACGCCCTGCCCGCTCAAGGCCGGTCCGGATAAGTCGAGGCCGACTTCGCAGTGCATCGAGTGGAAAGGGTAAAATTGGAAGTTTGACATTTTTTTTTTGTGGTGGGATTAATTTTAGGTTAAGAATTCGCTTTATTCATTTTATTCATTTATTTGTTTTTAAATGATATGCGTGATTGTGAAATATAATTGTGGATAATAATGGGGATAGTGTAAAGTAGAAGAAGAAAATATTGTAGTTGGGGTTTCTGAGTTTTTGTAATCAGTTTGATGGTTATTTTATTATTTTCATATGGTTATTTTGTAACGGAAAATTAGCCAATAATTTACTTTTTATTTTGGGAGTATGGTGGGATGCGTTATTATTGGTTTAGTAGAAGAAAGACGTTGGAATTGTCAGAGTATTAAATTTTTATTTATGTATATTCTACTAATTTAGGTAGAATAAGATTGAGTATTTTTATGGTTACTATATTTTGTTATTACATAATTTACATTATGATTCATGTCCACATTTATTATGTGGCACGTGTTTTTATGGTATAATAATTTTTACACTATGATGTGTATTACAAGTTCGGATAGTGCTTATATGAATTTATTGCACATTTTATATGTCGCATTCTTTTTTTATTTTATAGAATTTTATATCACTAGCTATTGAAGATTGTTATTGTGTTCTTTCTTTTTTTATAATAAATGTTGTATTTGCTTCATTACGTTTAACCATTTTGTTTTTATATTTAACTTGTGTGACCGACTACGGTATGATTAAATAACACTACCCTTTTCTTACGTGCCTTTGGTTATAAGGCCTATTATGATTTATGAGTAATAAAAGCTAAACTCCAATTCGTACGACTTTTACTTGATCTTTTTTCTTCTAAAGTAACATATTTCAAAATTGTATGTAAAATAATGTCAAATATTTCATTTTAAACTTGTCTTCAAAGAAAATTCTTCAGTCGTTCAATTTTTAAAGTAATAATCAGAGATCAAAAGAGTATATTTACCTATTCAATAAGTATATGAATTTTAACTGTACGAGTACACTTAAAGCATCTCAATTGAATGTTGGAACAGAAAAGCGGTTTAAAATTTTAAATTATATATCTACACCCACTTAAAAGAAAATTTTAAATATTTCAATAATATCTGCAATAGATGAGTGAATGTAAATATTAAAAAAAAAATGCAATAAATAATTTTAATTTGATTGTATTAAATTTGTATAGGAATTAATCAGTCAATTTGAAAACAAATCCTATTTACCATACTTAATTTTCATATTGTCACATGTCGTTAACCTAAAAAAGCAATAGCAAATGTCACACAAAATGACAATTTAAAAAGATGGTGTGTGGTTAGTTGGTAATTGGAATTGAGTTTTCTCAAAATAAATAAATAAATAAATAAAATCTTCACCTACCAAACTCTTGTTTGCCACACTGTTCAAGAAATGTGCAACTATAAAAATAGTTGTAGGATTGTTCACAATTTTCATCAGCTGCTCCAACAACAAACCACTTGCAACATAACAAAACAACAACAACAATAACACTAGCTAGTTCAAAATTGCCCTATATATATTTGGTTAATTACCATAGTTTCAGCGTCCAAAAGAAAAAAAAAATGGTGGTTTCTAGTGATGAGTACGAGGATGGGCAAAAGCTGTGAAGGAATCGACGAAGCAAAATCCGGTGTTAAGGGCCTTCGTTGACGCCGGTGTGGCGGAGTTCTTCGTCCATGTGCCAGAGCTTCTGCAGAGCAATCCCGCTATCGACCCACTGGCCATCGTGGAGAATCTCGAGGCCGCCAATGCTCTCCGTCATCACTAAGGTCAGAGAAGTGATGTCGGAATGCTTTGCAGAAGCTCTGACGGATGGACGAAGAAATCCATCGCACCGGCGTCAACGAGGCCCTTAACGCCAGATTTTGCTTCGTCGAATTCCTTCACTGCTTTTGCCCAATCGTACTCATCACTAGAAACCACCATTTTTTTTTTCTTTTGGACGCTGAAACTATGGTAATTAATTAACCAAATATATATAGGGCAATTTTGAACTAGCTAGTGTTCTTGTGTTTGGGATATTTTAACGAAATGAGTATTCATTTGCTAATTAAAAAAAAAGTAGTAATGATGGAAAAATCCTACACATTCAATATCAATACAATTAAAATAATATTCTCATAATTCTCACATATTCAATGTATCAACATAATGAAAATAGTCTCACTAATGCTGTAAATACAGAGATACAAAAACAAAACAAATTAATTTTTATGTAACATAATATAATTCGTAATGTTTAAAATCAGATATATAGCCTAGATAATTTAGCGTTTTAATCCAAAAACTAATTTCACTCTATTAAAAAAAAATATTTCCTCCACCCTATTACATGTGGCCTTTTTTTTTTCGGCACAATTATTTAGAAAAATGTTAATTAAAAGATAAAGAGATATAAAGTAATGGGGTATTCCATGTTTTTTTGTTAGCTAAGAACTTTTCTTTTTTGGACACCCGTACTACCGTAATGTGATTACCCAAAAAGGAAAACATGTCACAGATAGTGGGACGAAGAGAGTACATTATACTACATACCTATATTAATATTTTTTCTTTTATTCAAAAATGAATACTAGAAGATAATAATTATTAGTATTGGTTTAGTAGCAGGAAGACATTGGGAATTGTTAATTAGAAGTATTAAATTAATTGGGGAATCATAAATTTTAAGGGGAGATGTGATTATTTATATTTTACAATTAACTTTCTTTTATTGCACATGATGTCAAATGTTTATTAGATTACAAGTTCGGATAATACTTCAATGAATTCATTGTACATTTTATACAATAACTTGTTTTCTTAAGAATTTTATGTCACTAGCTGTTCAAGATTGTTATTTTGTTCTATTTCCTTATAAATATAAATTGCATTATTTGCTTCGTTACGATTTAACCATCCGTTTAATGTAACTAAAACATAATTTATATGTTCGAATAAAAAACGGTCGTTAGGTTCCGATCCGAATAAGTCGATGCCTTCTTTGCAGAGGCATCGACTAGAAAGGTTAAAATGGGGAATTCTGGTTGGTGGTATTAATTTTAGTTCAAGAATTCACTTATTCATGAATTTATGTTATTTTTCTGGTGACATGATTATGAAATATAATTGTGGACAATCAATCGGAAAAAGGGGGAAGAAGAAAAAAATTAAATATATATTCTAGTACACAAAATAAAAATATTTAATTGTTGTATTTTAATTTTTTTTTGAAAAAGGGGGTAATAATAAAAAATAAATAAATATTGTAGTCGGGTTTTGTTGTATTGCTTTTTTCTTTTCCTTTTCTTTTGTAGGGGAGCAATTTCTCACCAATTTTTTTTTTCTTTTACCTTTTTTAGTCAGAAATTTAATGGTTCTTTTTATTATTCACATAAATAATAAATTTGGAACGGGAAATTACGTTATAATTGTTTTTCGATCTATTGTATGTGGATACATATGCTTATTGTATGTCAGTTTTTGTTAATTTTATATCATATGTATCCACATTTATTACGCGGCATCCATTTCTAACAAATAATATTGTATAATATATTATTTTTTATTGACGGGCTTGTGACCAAAGTTGGGGCATTATGTGATTTGAATGATGGGCCGAAACTATTAGCTGGGCCATGAGCAGCTTTTATGATCCGGCCCATTATTTTGTAAATATAATTTCTAATAAAGCATAAGGATATGAATATAAGATACTAGAAAAAGTAGATATAAGTTAAAATGATTGTAAATCAGTATTGACTAAATGTACTATAGTCTATAAACAATATAAAAATACTATAGAAAAATATTTGTACTTATATTGTATCACATAATACATTATTCAATAACAAACATGTTTTCTGTAATAAACGTGTTTTTTTTTTCTCCGTTGTTGAACGTGTGAAGATGTATAGAAATTACTAGAATAAGAATTCTTTCGATCTCCCTCTACGGAATTCTTTAGATCTCAATTGTCAACCGCAAGCAATGACCGTTGGATCCATGTAGTTTACCTATTTATATGTCTTAGCAGTTGTTTTAATGTGAATTGAATAAGAGTTGGACACTCAGAAAAAATTGTTTCACGTAAATTCACAACGGTCACTATGCTCAAATAAAAAAATTCCAAGAGTGATACTGATTGTGATCCCATAAATTTAGGAATATATGATACTCCCGGTATGTAGACTTTGGAAAAAATAAGCCAAAGACCTTGTTGTCTATTATTTCAAAAAAAAAAGAATGAAAACAAATAAACTCATCCCTCAATTCTCAATTTCTTTTAAGTTTTCTCATTTTGCCATTCGAAACAAATATTAATCATTAATTATAAATAAAAATTATTAGGACCCAACAGTAGAGAAATACTACCATAATTTTCTTGTTTAGAGCATTATTATTATTATTATTATTATTATTATTATTATTATTATCATCATAAGAAAAGTATTTAGGTCAGAAAACTATTTGGGCCGAATGCATTATTTCTTACTTTCTCTCTGATTGAATCGTCTCTCTCCGTACCAACTTTGGACATAAACTATAATTCTATTTTTACCATGGTAGGGGGTGTATGCTTCTAATTCTATCCTAGAGAATTCATAAACTATATAATTCTATTTTTCACACAAAAAAATTGTGCGGAGATCCACTAACTCTTCTTTAGGCATAATTAAGTGATAATTAGCTAGGGATTAGTTAATGAGGATTTATTGATTCATTATGTTTACTTGGTAATAAAAGATTCGTGATCTTTTATTTTAAAATCAATTTAAACCCTTGTGAAATTATCCAACCCTATTTGTTTCCTTGTCTGCAACCACAAAACATGTTTCGTACAGGCGAATAACAGTAACTGGAGAAATGTATAAATATTTAAAGAACTAGCAAACGTAACATGCGCTCGCATGTAAGAGGAATGATTCAAATAAGAGATAGAGCTCTCACTATACATAAAAGTGTGAATTGATACAAAATTTGACATCCCTATATTTATTTTAATCTCAGTGGGTACTTTAGTAATTTAACATGTATATAATCTTTATTTATTTTGATTAATGTAAATCCTTTTGTATCTAATTTTATTAATAATTATTAATTATCTATGTTTGAAAATTATCACATCCGTAGCATGCACCAATTTAGCTAGTTGCCTTGAAATACACAAATCTTCGGTTGTTTTAGGTTTTCCACACGCTTTTTATTTACTATATAAATATAGGTTAATGATATTCAGCCACACTATGGCCGACCACACAAACTAAAAATGATAATATAGGTTTTAAAAATAGAAATATACCTTAATTGGAAAACATAAACCTTAAGTGGAAAATGTAATTATTTCTATTTTTACAGTCAACTTTCTTTTTTCACGCGTGTGGCTAGCCACAGTGTGGCCGAATAACATTATCCATAAATATAAAAAGACAATTTTTACAATTAATTCATAACTCATTGTCTCATTAATGTGGAAATTGATGGTATAATTAGTTTTATAAAATTGTTGGCTTGATTGTACAAAACCGCAAGAATCAAGAAAATTCCAATCAAATAACTAAAAGGGCTTACCACCGGCCACTTCACATTCATCATCACTATAATCTTAATCTTTATTTTCTTCTTCTTCCTTCTCCTACAGATTACAATATTGCCAATCAGTGAGTGGCTTTGTTTAGAAGAAAACTTAATTGTAGCCATCAAAAGTTAGCATCTAAGAAAAATGGAATTGAAGGAAAAACTGCATTTTTATCACATTGGGTAATACTATTTTATTGCACAAACATGTTAATTCACAAATTGCAGTAATTTAATATACTAATTAATGAAGACCGTAGATAAAAAAAAATAATGATCGAAATTAGTTCCTAAATAAAGACGAGTTCATATATATACCGTAAGAAATGAGAAGTGATCTAGACTATTGATGTTGTAGATTTATGGTTGTCATTGATCGATGCAATATAATTGAACATGAAATGTATTATCATAACAATGCATTATGATAATCCAAAAATGCATTATTACAACGATACATTATAATAATACATAAAATATATTATTCTCATTCTTTTAGGGAAAAATGTTTAGAATGTGAATCGACCCCTATATGTATGCACTATATATCCTCTAAAGCAATGTACTCGCTAATGAATAGATTATTATTCCTCAAGCTCGGTTGCTAACACATGCAATTTGTTTGGACCAAGAAATTAATAAAAGTAAAGTGCATGCATGTCATCATAAATCTAGGCGTATAAAATGTTACTCCCTTCGTCCACGATAAGTTTAGTCTGGAGGGAGTTACACGGGCTTTGAGATTGGGAGATTGGATGAGGTGAGTTACACGGGTTATTGTGAGTGGAGACTGAGTCAGGTAATTTTCATTCATTTATAAAAGGACCACATTTATCATGAATGCAGAGAGTAATAGTTAAGTGTTCGTACCATCTGTTGCAACGCGTCATTGAAATCCTTGGCGCCATCCAATTCCAAATATGGTGTAGTTATGGGTCCCAAGCTGAAACTTTTCAGCTTAGGGCAAACGGCAATCCACGCTCTCTCCAACGAAGGCAACTCAATCTCACGTTTCCACTCGCAAAAGGTCACCAATTTAGGTAAGTCGATCAACTTAAGCTCCTGCAGTTTAGGAAACAGAACAGTTGTCGTCGTCGTCTCACCATCCTTCTCCTCATCATCATCATCTTCAATCACTTGAATCATCTCATTACACCAACCGATATGCAACATTTTTAGACTGACAAGATTTCTAGCGATTGAAGACGTAAATAAGCTCGTACAGCTGCGATGACACATAGACACTTGTAACTCTAACAGGCTATTGAAGGAGGATACTGGAATTTTATGACGGCGCAATAGATTTTCACCCACTTCACAAATTGCAAACTTCTCCAGGCTGCCGAAAGAAACCTACAATATATTCATAACGTAAGAAAAGGGTACTTATTTTTTTAAAATTAACTGCTTAGGGTCCGTTTACTTTGGTTGTCAAATTTGTCAGGAAAAAGAGGGGTTTATGATTTAATTCGCCAAAGTTTAAAGTTCGAAATTCTTACCCTTTAAATTCCTAGGAGGGAAAATATTATCAGGTGAAAGTGTAAATTCTTTCTTTCTATAATGATGAAAAGGAAAGGTGATAAATTTAACAACCAAATTAAACGTAACTTAAAACATAAACCATATAAAAATAACACAAGAAAGAAACAGAAATAAACCATAAATTAAAGGGGAAATGAATAAATATGTTACCTACCTTTTCTGATTGGCAAATGAGATGTGAAGAATCATCATCAATGTCTGCACTCATGCTGCCTCCCAAGTTCTGATTACTTGCGATGATAATACTCTTCATTTTTGGGCATTCTTCAATCTTCATTTCCCTCAGTAGAGGGAATTCAATGCCTTCCATTCCTTGATAGAAAGTTTCCAGATTTGGCAGCCCAAATAACCAAACATCCTTCAGTTTTGGGAACATTTTTGTGATTTCACGACTTCCCGATTCATCTTCTTCTTCGTTCCACAAGAATACTTGTTCCATCATCTCACATTCTTCAATATGAAGAATCTTGAGCTGTGGAAGGCAATCATTTCCTGCAATCGACAACTGGCCTAGATTGCCAAGGCGAGGACAGTTCTTGATCTTGATGGAGGAGAGGTTGGTGAAAAGTGGGACATTGTTGTTTTGACTGTTGTTCCATAGTTGCTTTAGTGCTGGCAATTTTTTCAGATATAATTTTTTGAGATTCTGGAAAGAAGTCGACGAAATGGGACCATCACATATCTCTTGTAATTCGGAAAGAGAGTAAAGATCCAGATGCTCAATGAGAGGGAAGACACTAGCATCATCACCACCTGATGTTCTTACCAAATTCTTCATATTATTACAGTTAACCAACAGCAACCACTTGATTTTTTCACCTTTTGCCAAGTCTACATTATTTAATCCTATCAAGTGGAGAAATTCAGTATCTCTTAGCAGCATCTCAATCCAATGTTCTAAACAAGTTTCTTCTTCTAACTTTAGAATCATTTTTTTGTGAAACCTATAGAAACTCTTGAATAGTGAGTGGGTACCTCCTGGAATTCTCATCTGAAATCTCTCAATCTTCGACGAAAGGTGAAAGTTTTCGGCAACTAATGAAGGATCTTGTATGTCAATCTCCAAGCATCTCAAGTTGGTTAAGGCCTCCAGCTCTCTCAGCCTTGCATTCCCTCTTCCTTCTCTATCATCTCCTTCCCATGTGTCGAAGCTCTCGAACATCTTCAACTCCTCCAGCACAACTAGACTTGATATGATGCCTCGTCCTATACGGTAGAGCCCACCACACCCTGTAAGGTCTAACAATTTCAGTCTTTTTAATCCCTTTATCTCCTCTGGTAACTCCCGAATCCCACATTTTCGACATACGAGAATCTCAAGATCTACTAACTGCCCGACAAAAGATATTGTCGTCAATCCCTCACATGAATATAAGAGCAAGGTCTTGAGATTTTTCAGTGACAGCATTGTGTGTGGCAGTGATCTCAATGAGTACTTCTCAATGCACAACACATAAAGATCTCTGATTCCTTCAGAAAAGGCTTTGTCGAATTTGAATCGTTCCTCCTCTAAATAACGAACCAAGAAGAGACGACGGGGAAGATCATTAGATCTTTCTCCAACCAGCTGAAAGGAAGAAATCCAAGAGCAATCACTTCCACCAATGTAACCTTCCTGTCTGGCAATGAATATGCAAACATCGCGAACTACATCGTGCATTCTCACGTAACCATCATAACTGTCCAATAACAAAGAACGGCTTTTAAGCATCTCAGTGAGTGCAAACACCCTATCCCTTGCTTCTTTCAAATTTCCAATGCCTCCAAATATGCCCAATCCATTGCAGAAATAAGTCAATTGGTCTAAGGAAATATGAGCATCTTCTTGAAACAAACAACAGAGCAAGAACACCAATTTGTGCTTAGAGCTCAAGACATTGTAACTTAGTTTCAGGGGATTGTAAACATCTCCAATAAACTCTGGGATATCTGTATCACATTCTCTCAATCCTCGTAGCGCATTATTCCAAATAGATTCATTGTTCTCATCTCTTAGCGCTGCGCCAACAGTTTTGAGTGCAATCGGCAATCCTTTGCACTCATTCACAACTTCTTTTGCTATAGAAACCAATTTAGTATCATCCACACATGTGCCAACTTCCTTTCTAAAGAGAAATAGTGCATCTTCATCGGATAAGACTTTCATTTTGACTATCTTTTGAGCATTCATTGCACGCAAAACATCACCATTCCGTGATGTTAAAAGAATCGTGCACCATTTGGAATCACAAGGTATTCCTAAATCCTCTAGCTTGAGTCTCTTCCACACATCATCCAAGACTAGGAGAGTTTTTTTCGAGTCACTTAGTCTCGCGCACAATTTTTGTACTCTAGCCTGTGAGGTATCGTCTTTGAGAATCAAACCCAATGATCCACCGATCTCAACCTGAATTTTGTATTCGTCTATTTCTTGGCTGACAACCGCCATCACAACTTCTTCGAAAATATGCTCCTCCAATACTTTGTTCATAACTTTTTGGGCCATGGTAGTCTTTCCTAGACCTCCCATTCCACATATCCCTATCATGTTCACATTCCCATCACTCAAAGCTGTCATTATGTCTTCTTCAATTTCTTTTCTCGACTCGAATTCATATACCACTCCCAATGGAACTGCTTGTGTTGCAGCTGGAGGTCTTGGCTGAGATATGCGATCAAACTTGCTCTGGCCTCGAAGCTCTTTCATACGATCAGTTGCTTTTTTAGCTCTCCTGCTAAGAGAAAAACGAGCTCGAAGCTTCAAACAACCACTTTTTGCAATTGGAACTTCATCCAAAATTGCATTCTTGTGATCTTTGATGTCGTCGGACTCTTTTAACCAAGAGCTAACTTGAGGGACAATGATTTGCAAATCATTTCCTGCCGTTACAACTTCCCTTCGCAATTCTGCTGCTACTTTTTCTAGTTCCTCAGCTTCACCTTTCAAACTATTGATGTTGCTAGTGAAGCAACATAGATAATTCAATTGACGTATGATTGGTTTAGCAAACCATTTCACTACTTCTATAGCTGGTCCAAGAAAACCCGCCGCGAGTTCAGCCATTCCTACAACTTCTTTCATTTGTTTCAAAAGTATGATATATTTTTCATGTATAGGATAACAATACTATAAGACTCGTTCGCTAAATTAGGTGACTTTCATTTTTCACTTACATGTACTTAGAGGTGGCCAAAAGAACCGGAACCGCTGGTGGTAAAGTGATTCACGGAAGCGACGAGACCTTAAAAGCAACTTTTTCAAGTGTCTAGCAGAACATTCTGTCAATCGGGGAAGGTTTTTGGTGACAAGACCTGGAGATATGAGTAATGAGAAATCCTGTGAAAAACAAGATCCGGTTGCGGTTCCCAACTGAGAACCACCTCTACAACGGTTCGGTTCCGGTTCCAAAACTGCCGAACCGAGAACTATCGGGTTTGGTTCGGTTTCGGTTCCGAACCGCCGGTTTCTCTAATATTTTTTATCTTTTTACGTTCTTATCTATATTTATGTCATAATACATATTTATTTTACCTAAATATTACTAGAACACATAAATTAAAAAGTAGCAGAAACGAAAAATAGCATATATAATTTAAAGTAACCTAGAGTTTCTTTAAAATTAAATTATTTAGTTCTTATTTCCTATACCACCACAAATCATACTATTGTAAATTTTATCCAACACTCCTTCAAATTATGTAAGAAAAATACACTACATAAAATAAAATAAACATTTCTTGCTACTAAAGTAGATCTTAGACAAGATTAAAAAAATCACAAAACATCCTATTATTGGAGGTCAATTATTCTACAAGCAAACGCATTGAAAAAATATAAATTAGAAGATGTCAATGTATATGAGGCTATATATTATGGCGGGAAAGCGCAATACTGTCTTAGACTTCTTGCTCGCCCAATTTGGCAGTCATAGTTATAGTATTGAGGAAAAAGAACTAACAAAACTCAATACAGATGAAAATAATTAACGAATGTTGATAATTAATTTCTACATAAACAACTTAATTTTGTGATATATGCATATGTACCTTTATTAAAATGGCTGTTTCGAAGAAGAGCTTCCTGCAGATCTCCAATGGAATTCTGATGATAAAGGTTTATTTTTGCAGTGTTGTGGCTCACAAATGTTGGGGCATCGTTAAATTAAAAATGTATAAACTAGAAAGATCCATTCAAAAGTGGGAAACACAGACGTGGGAATATTTCTTTTTCTTATTATTATATATTTTTCCATTTATTCCAATCTTGTTGAAATTTATATCCTTATGTCCGAAAAAAAAAAATGCAACCCCTATTTTTGGTAACATGCCCTACAAAATTTACTTTAATTTAATTCTCCACTTAATTTAAGTGGGACATTTATTTCTCTCACTCCATACATTTACTTTAATTTAATCCTTTACTTAATTTAAGTAGGACTTTTTATGCCATTCACCTCACACATTTACTTTAATTTAATTCTCTATTTAATCCACTCACCCCACACACAATCCATTATTTAAAAGCAATTTAAAAATATATAATAAGTGAGATTTTTACTCCACTCATAACACACTCTTAAACACCGTGTCTGTCCCAACTATCCAATTTATGACTTTCTGTGACCCATTGATATTATCATATTACATATTACAGTTCGACACGGAGATTAAGAATAAGGGTAAAAAGATAGAAAATGGGTAAGTCTCATCACTTTTAAAGGATTTTGAAGGGTTAAAACTTTCCTTATTTGAAATATAACAATATGAGTGAGACATCTAAATAAGGAAATAATGACAATATGTGTGGGTCGAAGGGAGTACAACATGCCGGAGGGCAAACCAAATACTCTATTGTCTCTCCATGTGACATCTTCTATTGTTTTACTAAGGAAATGACACATGACATAACTAAAGGTTCAAGATTTAGGGTATATATTATCCTTATATATTTCCTAAATCTTAAACTATTAATTATGTCCCGTATCATCTTCTCATTAAAGCAATAAAAAATGTCATATGGAGTGGGAATAGAGGATTCAGTCTGCATCGAGGGTAGTGATTTTTGATGCAACATGAACATGCACGAAATTAATGGGTTATTGTCCAGTTTCATTGTGTTTGTGTCCTTATTATATTGGACCTGTTTAGTTTATAACACGATAAAAAAAAATTAGCATGTTCATGGTGGGTCCATGGCATGGCATTTTTTTATGACACAATAATATTTTTATATTTTTATCATAATTTATTTATTATTTAAGGTTTCAGTCTATAACAACACAAACATAATCGTATCACCTTCACGTTGTTGTCGAGTCCGTATCTGTACAAATCGTAAATATTCCATAATCTCTCAAGGTTAATGTAAATATCATGGTGATATTTATTTATTTATTTATTTTTTGTTTTAGAAGGAATTACGGTGATATTTATTGGGGTTGGAAAAGTGGGTTGTGTTAGAATTTTTTTTTTCGCACTAGTTTATTTGAATTTCAGATATACTAAAACTAATGTAATACGATTAAATTAAATATTTGGTAGGAAAGTGTTGTGCTTGAATTTATGTCTCATTAATTCAAATAAATTTGTCATGTTTTTTATAAGATTAAAAAATGAATATTTTACTGTAAATCTTAGAGCAAATTATTGAAGATGAGAGAAGACTTTACGCTATATTAGTACAGAGTCAAACTAGTCAAGATGGTTTAATACTTTTTTTATGATATCGTGGGATCGCAGCCGCTACTTTCGGTGTGCACTGGGTAAACCCTCTTCCCTTGTGCAGTAGCCTGCAAACCACATAGAGCAGGTAAACCATATTTTTCAAGTACAGATATGACAGACTCGCCCTATAGAGAAGATGGTTTGTTACTTTAATTGACAAACAAACGTGTTGCACGATTTAAAATAACAATTATTGGTTTCAACCAAATACTACTACTGTTCTATCTCTATCTTTTCTATTTTAATTATGAGCCTAGCTTTTTCTTTATTTTAAATTAACAATTATTGGTTTCAATCAAATACTACTACTATTCTCTCTATCTTTTCGATTTCAATTATGAGCCTAGCTTTTTCTTTTTCTTTTTTTTTTCTTTTTTTTTTTCTTTTTTCTTTTTTTGAAGTCAGCTTTTTCTTTATTTTAAAATAACAATTATTGATTTCAATCAACTACTACTGATGTTCTTCTCTCCCTATCTTTTCTATTTCAATTGTGATCCTAGCTTTATCTTTTTCTCTCTTCTTTATCATTTCATTGAAAAGTTATTTGTCCTTTATATGAGGCGTGTGATTGGTTTGGTTGGAATGAATAATTCGAGCGTCCTCATCAAACATTTTGTGTGGTTGACTGAAGCCACATATTGATGATGGCCCATGCCAGCCTGGGCCGAGCCCCCCACGGACTAAGGCTAAATAGAGACAATTTGGCCCGACCCGATACTTGAGCCCCGAGGCTAATCAAAACCCCCGAAAACCCTAACTCCCATCGAAAACCCTAACCTTAGCTATCTATAATGAAATGGGAAAAAACACATATATAGTTTAGAGAAAAAAACATAATTATCTAGAATTAGAAGCAAATGTGAACGTAAATTTCTAAAGTAAGAATTCTCTATATCTTAAATCTCAACCACAAGTAATGTTGGTTGAATCCATGTAGTTTACCTA
Source organism: Schizonepeta tenuifolia (assembly GCA_029490685.1). Classification (NCBI taxonomy): domain Eukaryota; kingdom Viridiplantae; phylum Streptophyta; class Magnoliopsida; order Lamiales; family Lamiaceae; genus Schizonepeta; species Schizonepeta tenuifolia. Next base: position 1,334,004 of record CM055955.1, on the reverse strand, counting down.
TATATATGTGTATCCTTAGCAATTTATGTAATGGTAAGAGTTAGCCAATTAGAAAGAATTTTCTCCCACAAACCTACGACCACACACATTATGAGTGAATAAATATTCTCTCACATATTTCTATGTACCAACAAATTTGTCCTAAGGAAAGAGTAATACTAATCCCATAAATTTAGGAAGATATGATAAATAGTAACGAGTGAATTATATTTGTATCGGGATGATGAAGTTGGTTGGGAATTTGGGCTCAAGTTGGGACCGTATTAAGCCGGGTCTTAAAGTATTGATGGGAGTGGGAGGAAGAGGTGTCAGTGAATTATATCAGTCTCTTTAGTTTCTCGAAAGAATTCGACGAAATTGGACCATCACATATCTCTTGTAATTGGGGAAGAGAAAGAAGTGTCACTAGCATCATCAACCATTGATGTTATTATGATATTCTTCATAGCCTCACAATCACCTAATTCCAAAGACTGAATATTCTGAAATTTTGCCAAGTCCACATTGTTTGCACCATTTCCACCCAAATATAGACATTCTGTATCACTTGGAAGTTGTATCTCAATCTGCTAAACAAGTTTCTCTTTCCAACCGTATACTCATTCTTTTGTCATGGTGCAAATCGACTAGTGTAAAACAAGAATATGCACCAATCCTGATGTAAACTCTCTCAATCTTTGATGAAAGGTGCATGGTTTTTGTAGCTAAAGCCGGATCCTCAATCTCAATCTCAATCTCCAAGCAAGTCAAATTGGGCAAGGCCTCCAACTCTCTCAATGCTGCATTCTCTCTTTCTTCTCTATCCTCTGCTTCCCATTTATCAAAGCTCTCGCGCATCTTCAACTCCTCCAGCGCAATTAAACTTGAGCTTTTTACACCTTGTAAAATCTAACAATTTGAGTCGATCTAATCCTTTTATCTCCAATGGTAACTCCTCAATCAATAAAATGAGAATCTCAAGATTTCTTAGCTTCCCAAAAACAGATATTGTCTTTAATTCTCGACATGAATATGAGAGCAAGATCTTAAGATTTGTAAGAGACTGCGTTATGTATGGCGTGTTAGGTTTTGATTTAAATAACAAAAATTTTCTGATTTGATACGTGTGTAAACTTAAAAAAGAAAAAGAAAAATAAGCATAGCTGGATGCGTCGGCTTTAACCGAGTGTTATTTAATCATATATCACACGGTTGCATTGTACTAATGCATGAAAATTGGAACTCATATAATTTTCAAGTGCAGTTTATTTCTGTGTTGTTTTTTAAATATTTAAATCATAATTCATACATGCCCCTGCCATTTAATGCTAATCCGAACTAGTTAAGTCCGAATGGAAATTCGTAACTTTTTTTTGGTGGGTCCGGAACGGTGGTTGGGATTAATTTTAAGGTTCACAAATTCAACTTTTTTTACTTTTTTCAATTCATGGAACTTGCAGCTGTTACTTTTGATGCGCACTGGATAAATCTCATACTTATGTAGTAGCCTAAACCCATGAATTCACTTTTATTAATTTAGTAATCAAGCTTTAGTGCGTTTTAATTCCCGGTTTAAAACCGGTGAGTTGTGGGTTTAAATTAAATACCCTTTATTGGGCCACGTATAATTAAGTATTGGGCTAAGTTCTTTATTTGGGCTTGGTATTGTTTTTTATATAAGGGTAATTTTAAACATAGCCTATTTTATTCTCTATAACCCCTTAATTGTAAAATAAATAAAAATAATATTAATTTTACTCTTTTATCCTTATAGCCCCAAATTCTATAATTAAATAATACTACTACTTTGTATCTTTATCCCTAATCTCATGTTTGCGGACGTTGAAGGAACCACAGGCATAGCCATTCAGTGGGAAATCAAGCATTCGATGGAATTATCTTGATTCATCTTTATTGTCAATTGCCCATTTATATTTTTATTATCTAATTCAATTATGCCTGAATATTATTTACTCAATGTTTGTAGAGATTGAAGCTTTCGATCAATTTGAAGGAATCCAATACTTTTTTAGAGGGATTTCTACATAATAACAGATTAAGATTAAGGAGCTTTAAATAAATTATGAAGTTTGCACCATCTTGCTGGATATGTAATTGGGCTCTCATATAACTAGCACGAAAAGAGATGTTTTACATCCACAATTTGAAGATCTCGAAATCGGAGGAAGGATGGAAATCGATTGTGAATAGACATGTTATCGCCGGTGGGGAAAGCCGAAAATGCATGTAGATAAATAATTCTCACTGGAGAAGCTGACCATGCCCTCAGTGTGAGTGGCGCCGCCTCCGGCTCCAATGCTCTGACAAGCAGTCATATTTCACTTTTTCTCTTCCAACTTTCTGAGTTTTGGGGTTATGGGTGTCTATTTTCTTTTTTTACATTGGCTACAAGGGTAAAAGGGTACAATCAATATTATTTTTTATTTATTTTATAATTACGGGGCTGTAGAGAGTAAAATGGGGGCTATGTTTAGAACTACCCTTTATATAAGGATGAGACTACTACATCACCAAATAAGGTGGAAAATTTACACCGTACTCAGACGTGATTGAACCCAAGACCTCATCGGCAATTAAACGATGATTCTAAGTATAGCCTTATCCTTATTTTAATCACTATAGCTCTTTCAATTAAAAAATAATTTAAAGTTATAATAAATATACAATTATATGAAACTTCGAATACAAATTATCACATAGTTATTATTTTTTTAATAAAAAGTGGCGTTCGAGAGTAACAAAAAATAATCACATCACTGTTTGTAAAGGATATGATTTTATACTACTACGAAAAGATCGTGCATGAAGTAGTTGGTAGATTAATGTATAATATATGACCTATTGTTTGGAACAAAGTATACGATCTTTTCATAATTTTATACTATTTGAAAAATTTAATTGTAATAATTTCTTGTGCGAAGGTGAAGATGTTGGTCGTGTGGAAGGTAGAAAGCCGCCCGTTGCTATCGAATGTCTAAGGGCCCATTTGAAACGGATAGATCTCGTCGAGATCCCATCAATTTTGTGTTTGATGTGGTTGGATTGTATTAACCATTTCTCAACTTGAGGGACAATCAATTGTATATTATTGTCTCTTGCTCTATCAACATCTCCCTGCAATCCTTCTATTTCATCATCTAAATTTGTTGGCTTCATCTTTCAAACTATTCATGTTGCTAGTGAGGCAAAAGAGATAACTAAATTGACGTTTGATCGGTTTTGTGACCCTTTTTTAACGGTCGTTGTTTAAAATGAGAAAGAAATAATTAAAATGACAAGAATAATTTATCTATAAAACTCAAATAAAAATGCTTATAATTCATAGAATATCCTTTTTCAGTCAATAGTTTTACAATCGTAATTTCATATGTCATTAATAAGTTTAGGAGATTAAGAATAGCCAAATTATTTATTATAAAGAGCACTAGACAGTAATTTCAAGTAAACAAATAAAATTATATACTAACCTAATTTGGTAAATAGAACATACATTTTAATATGTTAATTCCCATTTCTTTTTATGAGTCATAAAATAAATTAATTCGATGTAGTTTATCTACCTAACTTTTTTCTAACACAAAAACTTTGATGTAAATTAGAAGTGGAAATATGATATAAAATGCTTATACTATATCAAAATAAGGCAAAACATTACGTAAATACATATTTTATAATAGTATAAATTTACATACATCATATAAATCAATCCATGTGTACAAAGCAAGTATTTTATACTATTAACAGAAATAGAATAAATACAGATACAGGAACAAGATTGAGGTCAATTATAAATACAATAAAGATGTTTGACCACCTGGTGGCCTGACCACCGGGGTTAATTAAGTAAATCCTATCTTAATCCCAAAAAAAATCGATTTTTTCTCCATTAAACCGGTTTACTATTTTTTCTATATTACCCTCAATGATTTATTATGTTAATTACGGTAGTTATATAGTTTCCTAAAATTATGCAATTTGTTTTCCTATATTAGATCATTATCTCCTACAATTATATTTGACCAAAATTTTTTATGAATTGGGAGAGAATTATCATCCCATTATTTTAGGAACAAATTAGAGAGAAAAAAATAATATATAATGGGAGGGAAATAAAATCAAAATATAATCCACATTATATTTGACCGAAAATTTTGATGAATTGGGAGAGAATTATCATCCCATTATTTTCGGAACAAATTAGAGAGAGAGAAAAATAATATATTATGAGAGAGAAATAAAATCCAAATATAATGCCACATGTTATTATTGACCGAAAATGTTAATAAATTGGGAGGGAAATATCATCCCATTATTTTAGGAACAAATTAGAGAGAGACAAATAATATATTATGGGAGGGAAATAAAATTTAATTAAATAATAATTATCCCTAATTAATAGGATAAAATTTTCGGTCCATTCAAAAAATATTTAGTCATTATTTACCTTAATTAATCAAGGTAAGAATTGTCTTTCCAATTAATTAAAAAAACCGGTCCAAATAAAACCGGACCAAATAACAGGTTTGGGCAAAAAAAATCGGTGGTGGCTGGCCACTAGGTGTCCGATTATCACTACCCTTATAAATAATTAATTATTACAATGACAATGATATGCAGATGATCTATGGATTAAAGAGAGGAAGTTGTAATATTAGAAAAAAGAAAGAAAGAAAGAGAGAGACAAACAAACATAGGATTTAAGACAAAGATGTATGTAATTAATGAATGTTAATATTTTCTATACAAAGTTGTTAAGAAGCGAGAGAAATAAACCACTTGTTATGAGACACTCTTATATGGAAAATAAATCACTTATTTCGGAACGAAGAGAATACTATTTTCAACTCTAATTCCACAAATTTATATACAATAGTTAATCTATTTATAACACTTTATACAAAATTATTGGCTCAAATCAATTTGTGAGATATGAGATGATTTAGGAATGTAACATTTCATATTACTTTAATAAAAAGATAACATATGGTATGACAGAGTTCACAATTTAGAGAGTATATATTATCTTTATACATTTCCTAAATATTAAACCATCAATTATATCACGTATCATTTCCTTTATTAAAATAATAAAAAAAAAATGACTTATGAATAAGCAATAGAATATCCAGTCTCGTGATATAATGCTTATGGTTTTCCAAACATAATTTTTCTTTTCATTTTTATTAAATTTGTTTAAACAGGTGGGCCCAACACATTGCCATTATTAGAGAAACAAAAAAATTGTTTAGCAACTTTGCTTAATTGCTTAGTTAGCACAAACAAAAAAATATATTTATAGTCACACCTAAATAACTACTAGCCACTTTTGTGTAAAATGACAGAGTTATATATCCTTAATGAAAATGCAAACATATTCTGCAGTTAATTAATTTGAATTGCAACATTTGTTACGTACGATTTAACCTTTCATATATTGTTCAAGTTAAACAGGTATCGGTCTAGTGTAAATTTATTTATTACCGTTTTTATGCTTTTTATTGTTTTCATTTATTGTACCGTTTTTATTGCTTTTGGTTATAGATTTATGATCGGGCCTATTATTTTGTGAATATAATTTCTAATAAAGCATATGGATGAGAATATAAGATACTAGAAAAATAGAAATACTTAAATGATTTATAAGATTATCTGCAGTGGTTCTGTCTCTTTGGGGTGTCTCTAACGATTTTTTGGAGATAGAGACAGTGAGCTGCAGTGGGGCTGTCTCTTTGGGTGTCTCTAAGGATTTTCTGAAATTCTATTTTGTATTAATTTTAATAAGATAAATTGAAAATTTGAAAATTTCATTAATTTAAATTAAAATACATTACTACAGATTAAGAAAAATACATTACTACAAATAAAAAAATACATTAATTACTACAAATAAAAAAAAAAACAATACGAGAAATAAAAAAAAAACAGTACTAAAATTTAAAAAACATAGCCGTTGGAAAAAAAAACTAAGCCCATCCGCGGCGACGCTTGACGTCGTCAAGCAACATTTGGTGAAACTGCAGCTGCTCCGGCGTGTAGTTTGACGTGTCCGTATTGATGATCTTCAAATCGGTGGCGTCTTGTTTTGCCCGAGCACGCTCCCTCATTGCCTCGGCGAGGTTGTTCTTCGCTGCGATGATGCCGCTGAGCCTTTCATTTGTCGAGTCGACCATCGACCCGAACTCCGTGTCCTCGCTCACCTTCTTTTTTCCCTTTCCTCTAGCCGCCCTCGCCTCCGCCTTTGCCGCGTCTTGTCCCTGTGGGCGAGGGGGAGCCGTGCTTTCCTGTTCGGTTGCCTCGCTCGATCCGTGCGGCATTCCGGATGAGGTGTAGACACCCTCTGCCGTATTCTTCGCCCGCTTCATGGACGACACATCGGGAAATTTTTGGTGGAGGAATTTGGGATAGTCCGCCATAATTTCCCTGGCACCGAAATGCTTGAAGGTGTTCCCTTCGTGCGCGCAGTATAACGCCTGGGCTTGCTCCTTGACCATGTCGTCGGAGGCGCCGCTGGGTCTTTTCTTCTCCGCCTTCTCAAAGGCTATCATCCACTCCTTCACCCAGTGGGAGACCCGCCCGAAGAAACTCTTCGCTGTCTTTGGGTTGATGTAGTCATTGAACATGGCATTGTACCTCGCCGCCACCTTCCCCCAGTATTTCTCGGCTTGTTGATCTATGCCGAGAATGGAGTTGCACGTCTCTTCTTGCCAAATTTGGGCGATGGCGGTGCCTTGTTGCACCGTGTAACTGCGCCTCTTCGGTTTGGCCGCATCCGCCGGTGGAGGAGGGACATTTGCGACGGTGAGATCGGCCCGTTCCTTCCCCTTGCCTTTGCCCCGTGCCTTTCCCTTGGCCCTGCTTGGTGCCGGCTCGGACGACGGACTGTCTTCGTCGCCCAACACTGTGTGGAAGGACTCGCCTACGGACGAGTTTAGATTGATAGAATCGAGGCCCGCCCCGGTATATCCGCCGTATTGTGCGTCGTCCGCCATTTCGGGGGGAATCCACGACGACGACCATGGATTGGTGGGATCCATTTGCGAGAATGAAATTGATGCAAAAAAAAAGGGATTGTTGGAGAGAAAATGGAAACTTTAGATGTAAAAATGGTGTGAGAATGGTGTGATAAAATGTGGTATTTATAGTTGTAAATGTGGGAATTAAAATAAAAAAATTAAAATTAAAAATCTGCATTTAGCCGTTTCCTACCGTTTGAATAAACTAGCCGTTGTCCGATTTTTTCTTTTTTTTTTTTATGTATGGCGCGTGTAAACCGATTTAAAAAAAAAAAAAAAGTCGAGCGCGTGTAATACACGCGCCGACTCGAGACCCTCTCGTCGGCTCGGGACAGCCTCAAGACAGCGGCTTCTGCACCGGGATGTCTCGTCGCCGACGCTGTCTCGAGACGCCGCTCGAGACAGACGGTGCAGATAGCCGAAGTCACTATTGACTAAATGTCCTATAATCTATAAACAAAAAAAATATATATATTTATTAGAAAAATATTTGTACTATGTCGTATCAGTTAATACATATTTCAATAGAAAACATATTTTTGAACAATAAACATGTTTCTTTTTTTGTTAAATGTGTAGAAATTCCTAGAATAAGAATTCTCTCTCTAGATTTCGATTCTCAGTCACAAGCATTGGCCATTGGATGCACGTAGTTATCTATATATGTGTGTATCCTTAGCAATTGTTTTAATTGTGCACTGGAGAAGAGTCAGCCAAATTAAAAGAATTATCTCCCACAAAATCACCACCACACACCCTCACCACAAATCAAAATTTATCCAATATTCAATTATATATTCTCCCACATGTTTTCTATTTTAACAAAATAAAAATTACTCAAAATTATGATTATGTAACTACAGAAATAAATTTATTTATGAATAAATATATCATGATCTCATAATCTTGACATCTCTAGCCTTCGGAAAGAAAGGATTAAACATAAGGCTGTAAAGTGTTAATGTAAAGTGTTAATGCAAGAAACTGTTACTTCGTTGTCTCTGGTTATATCCTTTAAACATCGAATTAACATCTTAGGGCCATAGCCTTGACAATAAGCACCGGCATAAACAAGTTCTCCTACAAAACAATAAAAGAAGGTGGGAGTTTATTTTTATATTTTTGGTGAAAAGATGTTGTTTGATGATCAAGCTGCATGACGTTTAGTTTTATGAAAAGCTACACTACATATGAAAAAAAAAATCTTCAATTTATGAAATTTATGGAGTTATCGAGGAAAAAAAATGATGTTTAATTTTGACCAATATTACAAAATTGACTCAACAAAAGTTAAAGAGGTCAAAAACACTTGTCTCACTTAAGGATGTCAAAGTGGTTTAGTCGGTCAATGGGCCGCCAAATGTAATTGGGCTGGGCCGGGTCACCCTAAGTGGATCGAGCTAAAATTCCAACCCAACATTTTGTTTTTTTAATAACAAATCACATTAAATCATAAAAAGGTCGCAAAAACATGCATTTCACTCATAAGCTCATAATATCAACAACCAAACAACTTTTAAATAGTGAAATAATCAAACAAAAAACCACAAACTAACTAGTAGCAACTAAAACTCACGAGTCTTGTATTTAAATTGAAAGTACAACGATGATAAATAAAATATAAATTCTCCATGTTACAATTATTAAGCACTTGGATGTTCCATAGACAATTTATTTCCTCCACCTCTTAATTTTAAATATTTGTATTTCAACATTAGAAAATAAAAAGAAATAGAGAGAAGTGAGTAAGTAGTAGCTATAACAAAAAAGACACGTGAGAAGAAATAAAATGAATATGTAATTGCCTAAAACTTTAGCTTATTTCGTCTACAAAGATAAAAGAAAAAACAACAACTACAACAAAACAATAGCTCGTTTAAAATCAAGTAACCAAAAAATTGATTTAAAATGATCTAAATTAAATAATACATTGTACACACTACAACTATTATGCGCGTCAAACTCCACTTTGTTGAGAGCTCGTATCTTTGTTACCTACGGCAAAACATGAGTAATTTGGAATGGAATTGTGTACCCTTTGGCATCACAAGGTATTCCAAAATCCTCTAGTTCGAGTGTTTGTCAAACGTCATCCAATACTAGGAGAGTTTTCCATGTGCCACATAATCTGTCATACAATCTACCTAACGTAAATTCCAATGGGTCATACAAACCTAATAATCCACCAATCTCATCCATAATTCTTGATATGGCGACTTGTTGGCTAATGATATTTACGGCCAACATTATGCATTCGTTTGTCTCGGTATGTTGACTTGCAATGTTTAAACTATAGTCTGAGAAGTGTTTTCAAATGTAACTCAACATTTGCACATTAACCATGATTCTCTTCATATTTCTAATGTCTTCAAATGCTCCATTCATTTAGGAAAGTATGATAAATAGTAATGAGTAAAATTATATTTGTCCCGATAATGTTTACAATTCTAGTCTAGTAAGTGTATATGATTTTTTATAGGGAATCACTTTCCTTTCGTATAAATAAATTAATTTAACTTTAGAGTTCTGCAATGTGACCGGTGAATCTAAAATAATATATTATGATTCATTATTGAAAAGTAAAGATATGATTCCTCTAGCTTTTATTGATATATGTGTTGCATTAAATTTTGGTAAATTATGTAATTTTTCATGCTTTGGATTGTTAGTTGATGGTTGGATACTTGGTATTAGAAAGATTAATGTTGGTGGAAACAATATTCATCAAGGTAGGTGTATCGTCAAGAACAGTACATATGTTGAGTTTTGACACTTCAAACTTGCTTATAGATGTTGTGATGAAGTTTGAAAATATGTATCATATGATTTCTTCATAGATTTTCTTTGTTAGTGTGTATGTGATCTCTTAATTTTTGATAGAAACTCATGTTCAAAATATGATCAACGGGATTAAGGATTGTCTAGATGTCTGGTAGCTTCTGGATTTGATTTTTGATAGCGTGTTTTCTCCATTTTCATTAATTTATTTGCTTCTGTGCAATTAATTCCAGGATGTTTGGGTACTCTATCTACTAGGATGGGTAAATTGGTGTTGGCATCGCCAACTCCATCTCTACCATAGTGGCTGACATCAAATCCGCCACCGCAGACTCCGTTGATGCTGAACAAACCGCATACACGGAGATGCAAGGCACAGTTTTTGGAGTGAAGCTGGGGCTGGAAAAATGCCCCGAGGCGCATATAGTCTGAATCACTACGGACAACGAGTTCAACTTTAAATGCCTTAATCAGGCACTTAAAAACTTAGATTTCAAGAAGATAGTGAAAAAAAATATATTGCACAAGAAAGAATTCTACAATGATTGGTTGCAACTCATCTCAGAGTTGCAACAAATGCTGAAAGGAAAGAGAATGACCATCTCCCACGTCAAACGGGAGCTTAATAAAGCAGCACATAACCTTGAGAGATCGGTGACAAGCGTTGATGACAGCTACAAGTTCGACATAATCCCCATCAGAAGGGTGGGCCACAATCACACAGATGCTTTGTTTGTTACCGGAAATGACCAAGAAAGTGGCCCGAGTAGGATGAAAGATATGCAGCCAATGCTTTATGCTTCAACGAGTTTCTATCAAGAAATCACATAATAAATTAACAAATAAAATCTATCAAAAATATCATTAAAAATCATATATTCAATTTTCAAAAGACAATCACATCGACAGAATTCTGAAGTCAAAGATTCTAAAGTTAAATTAAATTCAAGACAAACAAATAGACAAAATTCTAAAGTTGAGAGTGATACCAGGACACGATCCAAGGAGATCGATGTCTATATGAAGATGACTCGCAATGTAAAGAGGAATATCATCCTCAATTCCGTATGCTTTCATTCGGAGGCCGTTGCAAGGGCAATATTTGAAAGCGGTTGTGCGTAGTCTCCCTACGAGCTTCTTGCACATCACCTCGTCTATCAAGGGAAAACTCCGAGCATTCCATATTACCAACACCATAGAATTCATCTTTGCTGATGAAAACACAAAGAGGTTAACTAAAAATCCAACTAATCTGATCATGCCCAGAAATAGCAAATTAATAAATGTTAGTCTAAGACAATATATTTAATGTTGTATCACAATATTTAACACGAAAAAGAATTGGGTGAGATCGGTCTCATGCTTGAGACGGGCCTGCTTTGTTGTTGGATTCTAATAAAGGAAGAGTAACGAGATTGAATTTGAGTGGTGGTATGAAAAGGTTCCAAAATCCTTACACGTGGCTTTAGAAACACAAGGTAGAATTTATTTTTGATATTTGTTCCTATACAACCGTTGTATACTATACACTCACTTTTTGTTTTTAGGTATTTTGTTTTTTAGTTTTTTTTTTTATCTTTAGTGTTTTTTTTTTCTTTTTTCTTCAGCTTTTTATTCTTTTTTTTCTGTTTTTTTTTCCAAGTTTTTTCTTCTTTCTTCTTTCTTTTTTTTTTTAAATTTTCAGTTTTTTTTTTCACATATATATATTTTTTCAAATTTCCAATGTTTTTTTGCTGCATCTTCGTTTTTTGTTTGCCGCTTCTTCTTTGATCAAGATTCGAGCAAGGGGAGCCGAAGGCCTCGGAGCGAGCCGAAGAAATTAAATTGTTGCCTGACGATTATCCTTATATTAGTAATTGGAGCAAAGTCTTCGGCAGAGCCGCAAAATAAAATCTAGAAAAAGAAATGGAAATATATATATATATATATATATATACACACATGGCACGTGCATTACACGCACCGCGCGGTTGCATAGTATGCAACCGTTGCACGAGAACACGCCTCTTTATTTTTTTAGATTCTACTAATAAAATATCAAGTTATTAAAATACCTCTATACTTTAAAAAGAATATGGGGGACCAGAGTACCCCAGGCCCAAACACAACTCTGTCCTTGCCTAGGCTACAAACCATGAAGTGTGATAAAATATATATGAAAAAATTTTGTGCAAAAACCTCCTTATATGTAACTCTTCAACTTGCAATTATAGTTTATAGATATTTTTTATTATTCGTGAACTGCACAAGGTGTAAAGATTTGTTATTTGAATTAGCTTTGCACACATTTTCCTTATTATTTTACTACTTTTTATTAATTGATTGGTGCTTACAACCGCAAGATTGTATTCATTTGCATTGTGTAAAGTTTATGTGGCCCTTGTAACTCATTTATTTATAATATTAACTTTGATTTTTATTATAAAAAAAACAATTTAGTTGTCGAGACCAATGCGAATTCATTTCATATTAGAATTTTTTGAACCCAAACCATTTATTTTCCCGATTTATATGAATCAACCTATCAATTTAGAACTGAATTAACATCTCAATCGGTAGATAATTCCACAAAGATTGCATAAACGTTTTCCGACATTGTCCGAGTGACATGGCGAGTACATCAATAGGAAGACTATGATATGAAAAATGTTTGTTGATTATAAAAGTTCACTGAAAATATGAATGTCACCTTTATTCTCGAGGAGGGCGGTTCCAGAAAAAATTATTGATGGAGCTTTATTGTATATAATTTTTCATGCAATACACCATTTTCCGGCAATATTTGATTTTTTGGCTTCTTCTACATCTCAGCGGCTCGTTTTATGTGTCCGCCCTTGCTCTTGAGCATCCCACGAATTACCTCCGCCATTTTTTCCAAGTTCTACTCCTCGACTCCCTCTTCTATAATTCGAATATTACATATATGAACTTGATCAATGGTGTAGGATCATATATTCCTATTTCTATGAACTTGTTCGATAATCGAAGTGACACAATAGTTTATGTGTGACATAAATACTTTTCGAAATCTTGATTTCAGAATTATTTGTTTATTACAGGGATATTTCAATGTGGGAGTGAGCAATATAGTCAATCCCACGAACCTTTTTATAATAATCATTTAAAATAGCAACTTCTGTTTTGATTTCGAAATCTTTTACTGAATTTAAGTCCACTAATTCTCCATACCCAATGAAAAATTAGTTAACAAAATTAGTATGAATCCGGTAATGTGACGTGGAATCCTATCACCGCTTTTTTTCGCCCTTGCCATAAATGAACATAAGAGCCAAAGGTCAGACTATTTTTTTGTAATTTTTAAAAGATCGGGCTATAAAATAACTAAAGAGTAAAAGTTTAGGCCATAAAATAATAATAATAATAATAATAATAATAATAATAATAATAATTATTATTATTATTATTATTATTATTATTATTATTATAAAGAAAAAGTATTTGGGCCAGAAACCATCAAATTTAATTGGGCCAAATCCATATTCAGGTGTTCTTCTATTTTCGTATCCAGCCCAAAACAATTTTGTCGTTCTTTTCTTACTTTCTCTCTCTAACAGCGTCTCTCTCCTGATCCCCATTTCCCCCAAAACCAAACCCCACCAAAACCCTAACTCCGATCAAAAACCCTACCCTCCTCAAATTAGGAGGGAAAATGCGTAAAATTCCTTCAATTATTAGCTAACTACAATGAAACGAGTATCTAAACTCGCAGAATTTCGTACATGTCTGGCTACAAATCGTTTCTCTCGCTACAACCATGAGAGAATCGCTAAACCCTCTGCCTCTGCCGCGGTTCGTTTTATCTGTCAAGATACAACTCAAACGCCTCCTAGAGATGGGAAAGATTCCAACTTTGGACATGTAGTATCCTTGTTTTCTGAGAAATTAAGTTATTGTCGTGCGGATACGATTTGGGAAACAGATTTGAAAGCGAAGGTTGCTGCATTGAGGAAGGAGATTTTGGAGGATGCGGATAAAATCGAGAAGATTCTAGATGAAAATGGCGTCCCTCTTTTTCGGACATACTCCGATGGATCGGCGATCCTTGAGCTCTTGAGACAGCTGAAGGATTCTCCCTCTGTGGCTATGGAGGTGATTTATTTATTTATTTTATATTTTGGCAACATTTTTTATCTTTCATATTGTTTACATGATTTATTTAAAGGGTTCTTTTGAGTTTGAGATGAAATGTGGAGTTCATGATTTGGTAGATGATTGTTTGTTAATGTTAGATTGGTTTTACTCTTCTCTGCTCGGTTTTGGAATTGTTGTCGTTGCACGGATGTTGAGAATATGTTATTCAATTTGCATTGTAAATGCACAATCTGCTCGCTTGATTGATGGAAAGAATCAAAAACATTGTGTAGTTTATGTCGATTGCTAATGTGAGAAATCCAAACTAATTATTCTAGTTCAATTCGCGTATTAACATTATATTGGAATTCTGCTAGAAGATCTATTCAAGTGAGAAAAAGAGAAAAGTACCCTGAAAAATGTTTCCTTTTTGAAGTAATGCTTTCTTGGAGATTTAATATTGATATGATCTTCTCTATATTTCTGTTGAGTTTGGTGAATAAGTGAAATAAATGCAATTTTCATGTTATTGATTTACCATCTATAACTTTAGTAATATGTAAGTGTCTGTTTTCCATTGTGAAACAAAAATGGTTTTTTTTTTCAAGCTTGGCTATATGGCATCTCTCCAGTTGCATCTGAACTAATATACAAATCAGAATGTGTTGTGTACATAGCTGGATTAATAAGTTGAATCTACTCAGGTTCTCGGGTGGAGGAGGAAACAACTTGACTATGCTTCTCCGATGACAGTGGAGGAGTATGCAAAAGGTATTAGCATAGCTGGTAGAATGAACAATCTTGATGTTGCAGTCGAACTTTTTAGAGAGGCCTCCAATAAACAACTGAAGGGAACATCTTTATATAATGCTCTCATGAGTGTTTACATGAGATCTGGTTTGAATATGAAGTGTCAGTCTTTGTTTCATGAGTTGAAGAGGGACCCCACATGTGCTCCGTCAATCATTAGTTACAACATACTCATTTCATCGTATGGCCGTTTGATGCTTATAGATCACATGGAAGCAACTTTTAAGGAGTTAATTGATTCAAAACTTGACCCGAATATTGGCACATACAGGGCGTTAATTATTGGTTATATTACTGCATGGAGGTGGGACGATATGGAAAAGACTTACATGGTGATGAGAGAGAGGCATTTTGAACCTAACCTAGTGATCAATCTACTAATGCTTCGAGGGTATGCACTCGCTCGTAAGGTGGAAAAGATGGAAGAAATGTATGAAATGGTGAGGGATCATGTCGATGTTAAAGAAATTCATTTGGTTAGAAACATGATACATGCTTACTGTATGAGCTCCAATGCTGATAGAGTTCAGAGGGTTGAGGAGCTGCTGCGTAAAATTCCGGAAAATGAATATCTACCTGGGTTCAATGTGACGTTGATATGTTTTTATGCAAGGGAGGGCTTATTGGAGAAGATGGAAAATTCAATAAATGAGGCGTTTGAGCATAAAATCTACGTCACAACGATTGGTGTGATGAGATGCATCATTGCAAATTACTTCAGACACGATGCAGTGGACAAGCTGGATGACTTTGTGCGTCGTGCAGAGATTGCAGGCTGGAAACTCGGTAGGTCACTTTACCACTGCAAAATGGTAATGTATGCTAAACAGATGCGCCTTTCTGAAATGGAAAGGGTTCTTCGTGAAATGGGTAGACTAAATTTGCCCTTGACGTTAACAACATATTGGATACTGTATAAGGCATATAAAACATTGGGCGAAAGAAGTAAGCTTGAGCAGGTTATTGGAGTGCTGTGTAAGAATGGATATAGATTGCATTACGGTGCGTAAGAGAGTCATTGGTATATCTCCAATAGCAAAAGGTATACTAATAATTCCTGAGCAAGAACGATCTGTTGTAGTCCAAGCCCCAAATCTTGCTTCCGAGGATGACCTACATATTTCATTGGATTCAAAGGTATTGATCATCTTCTATTTTTTTTTTAAATTGATGACTTTTGGCATGTTAGCATCTTGTTAAATGCTGATACACATCTGTGTGTTGTTTGAGAGTAATTAAATGAAATTTTATTTCCTTTCGCCTCTGTTATTGACCAATATGTAGCAATGGTGTTTTTGGTGTTACTAGACAGTAAAGTCTAACTAAAAGCTATTTGCTTCTTTGTAGAAATTTTAGTTTTTAGACATAGCTCGTTCTCTTCCTAGAATTTTACAATAGCACAGATTGAGATTGCATTCAGATATGAGGATTTGATTTAATGAGAGTTTGGAGGACTTCGAATGGTCGTGTCAAAAGGTTGGTATAGTGGTAAAAATGTCAATAATCCCAATTATAGTGTCAAAAGGTTGGTATAGTGTTAAAAATGTCAATAATCGAGTACTCTGAATATTATTCTAGGGGTGTGCATGGGTCAGTTCGGCCGACCGACCAAAATTATTTTGGACCGAGGCCGAACTGAATATTTTTTTGAACCGAAATTGGACCGAATCGAAATTAATCATCCGGTTCGGCCGGTTAAATTTAAACCGGAAAAAAAAGTATAAAGTCATTGTACAATATATAACTTTCCAGACAAGGTTTCTTTTTTTTTTTTGTTAAGAGGGATTAGAGTGAGCGGCACAACCGCACAAATGTACGTAGCCTA
Source organism: Schizonepeta tenuifolia (assembly GCA_029490685.1). Lineage (NCBI taxonomy): Eukaryota > Viridiplantae > Streptophyta > Magnoliopsida > Lamiales > Lamiaceae > Schizonepeta > Schizonepeta tenuifolia. Next base: position 1,317,486 of record CM055955.1, on the reverse strand, counting down.
GTTTTTTTTTTCAACTTATATTATATTAATTATAATATATATTTAATTATTTAATTCTTAAGTAATCGGTCGGTTCGGTCCACGACCGATCAAATTTATGCAACCGGAAAATCGAACCGAAAACTGAAATTTGTCAATTTTAAAAACCGAACCGAAAACCAATATGTATAAAAATCGGGCCGAACCGATCAAAACCTATCGGTTCAGCCAGTTTTTTTGGTCCGATTCGATCCGTGCACACCCCTATCCCAATAGTAGAACACAAAGGTCTACGCATGGTCGGACAAAACACAATTAGCTGTTCCTATTAGCATCAATTATATTTCTTATATTATACTCTAGAAATAGTATAGGATAATTATGTTCAAATATAATAGTAAGCTTGATTTTGTAATTAAAAGAGAAGATATTTTAATAGAAAATTCTAGAATAAAACTATATTAAAAAAAAAGAGACAATAGAGAAACATAAGAAAAAAGCTAGAAGAAACTAGATAGTGCACGTGTGAGCATGAAGAATTAGCAAATGTGTGTGCAAAAGAATATCATACTTAGAAAAGTCTAGAACATGTATAATGTTCACAAGTTAATGACGGTGGAATCACTCCAACCAACATTAACAAGTATAAATATGTAGTGCACTTTTGTAATTAAACAATGAAGTGAATTGAAGAAGACTTGAGTTAGTAAATAAAAGGCAAAATTACATAGAAATTACTGACTTTATACCGACTTTATACCGAATTCGCGTTTTAAGAATGATTTTTTAAAATTAGTCCTAAATTACTGATCTTGTAATTGTATCTCAATTCGGTGCCTCCGGCGGGTTTGACCCAATTTATTTGCTGACATGGCGTTCGGAAAGCTTACATGGCAATTCGAGACCCAAAACGACGTCGTTTTGTATTAAAAAATTAAAATTAAATAAAAATTAAATTACACATCATCCATCTTCTTCCCCATTCTTTCGTTCTCTCTCTCTCTCTCTCTCTCTCTCTATCTCTCTAATTTCTCTCTTACAAAATCCTTCTTCCCGTCCACAACCGCCGTCCACAACCACTGTCCACAACCGCCATCCACAACCCTTCTTCCTCACCAACATCATATCTCTCAACCTCCCCCACTCCAAATCCAAAGATCCGACAGCACCACCACTGCCTCCACGATTTCCACTTATCCCCCGGAGATTGCAGACGAGCTTGAGCGCCTTGAGCGGATTGTGATCACAAGCGAGTTACAGGCGGGTCGATTAGGGTTTGCGACGGCGTGTCAGGGACGGCGTGTTAGGCGGGCGTTTGGGAGTGGGTTCTTCATAGGCGGGCGTTTGGGAGTGGGGAGAAATTTCAGTAAGGGCATAAAATTTGGGGCTTTGTTTTCAAGCATTCCGATTCGGTCGTGATTTTGGACGCAATTGTCTTCGTCGGTGATGAGGATTTTCACGGAGGCGAAGTGGCGAAGTTCCTGGAAGAATTGGCGGCAGTGGCCGCAGGGGGTGGCGGAGACGGCGATGGCGAGGAGGCTCCATGAGCGCTGTCACCGCCCGCGGGAGCTCGGGGCGGCCGGCGGCGTCCCAGTGGAAGGTGTGGACGGTGAAGGCGGAGATGCAGCGGAAGTAGTAGGCTTTAGCGTTTGGAACAAATCGATATCTTGAACAACATAAGACATTAACGAATCGAAGATGACGACGAGTTTATTGAATTCGGCGGCGAGTTGGGTGAGAAATGAGAGGACCGGTCGCCGGAGATGCGTGGAGGCAGAGCTTGGCTTGGCGGAGGTGGGTGGCGGCGGCGGAAGGGAGGGGTGGGGAGTTCAGGGTTCGGAAAGCTGCGGAGGTGGGTGGCGGCGGCGACGTAGTAGACGGGGATGGCGGCGGAGGAGATGATGCGGGAGAGGTGGAGGAGATGATGAGTGTAATTTAATTTTTATTTAATTTTAATTTTTTAATATAAAACGACGTCGTTTTTGGTCAAATTTAAACGACGTCGTTCGATCTACTCCAACGACTTGCCATGTCAGCATTCCGAACGCCATGTCAGCAAATAAATTGGGTGAAACCCGCCAGAGGTACCCAATCGAGATACAATTAAAAGTTCGGTAATTTAGGACTAATTTTAAAAAATTATTCTTAAAATGCGAATTCAGTAATAAAGTCAGTAATTTCTATGCAATTTTGCCTAAATAAAATCCCCTCACTTTAAATTTGCATACACACACGTCCACACACCACTGTGCACAAATTAATATAAATCCTCTAATATAATTATAAATTCTCTCATATATATTTTCTATATCTCCAACATATTATACTTCTAGAAATATTTTAAAGATCTGAAATGAAATAATCATAAGCAAAGTCTAGTGGCTTATCAAGGTGTGGGAAAATTCTTAGTATACTTAGTGTGATTTTATTCATCTTAATCTATTGTCATCGAAATTTAGTTTCTTCTCTCTATCTAGATCATAGTGTTGTCTGAAAGGAAGGTTTTTTTTTTGGTAAATAAATAAATTAACGCACGAGTGGGGCAACCCATAAACAAGCTACAAAGTTCAACCAAAACAATCAAAACAATTTAAAATTAAAGCTCTAGACAATACAATGGATTAGAAATCCAATCTCCCAAATTATAGCTAGAGAGGAGAAAGATTAGAAATCCAAAACCAAAATCTTACTTTGATCAGTTCAATTAAGTCTTCACAGCAGCTTGATATTTTCTTGAACACCACCTCATTTCGATGATTCCATAAGCTCCACACAATGCATATCCAAAGAGCTTTCCACCACTCGAGTGATATTTTCTTCCTTGCAAAGCCTAAGTGTTGCTTAAAGTGACACCATGGATGAGATTGCCCAACATAATTGAATCCAAACCAACTATAACAAGCAGACCAGATTTTGTATGCAAATGAGCAAGAGAAAAATAAATGTTCAACACTTTCACACTGTAACGAGCATAATGGGCACCTGTCGTCGTCTCCTTCACGCAAAACACATCTTTTGACGAGGTTTTGTCGAGTTGGTATTTTGTTCTGAAGAAGTTTCCAACAAAATGCCGAAGCTTTGTATGGAGCGAGTTTACACCAAATCATTTTCAGATCATTACATGATACAACTTCTTGATTAGCTTTCTTCTCAATCTCCTTATATGTTGATTTTGAAGAATACAATCCATTCCTTTCACCATTCCACTTCCATCCATCTTCTTTGATTTGTGAAGGCTTGAGCATGTCAATAAGAGAAAGCAAACCAGAAAGCATATTTTTCTCCTATTTAAAAAAGTTCTCTTCTCCAAACCCATTTCCATTCCCAAGTGTTTCATGCCCATACACCCTTGTCTTCTATGCAAACTTCTTTATCCAACGCAATTTTGAACAATCTGTTAAAGCTAACAGCAAGAGTGTTATCCCCAACCCATTTATCATTCCAAAAACTGATTTTATCCCCTTTCCCTAATGTCATGGTCGAATTTTCCTTAAACCAATCAGCTAGTAAGACATATTTACACAAATCCCTCCACCACACAGAACCCTTTCTTGTCTCCCATTTTTCTCTGTTCTCTATACCTGAAGAACTCCCAAATTTTTCTTTGTATTTTGAGCATATGACCTTACGCCAAAGGAAATCTTTTTCTACCCTCAATCTCCACCCCCATTTTCCCAATAAAGCCTTGTTAAACCAATCAACTCGACTAATCCCCAATCTCCCTTCCTCTTTAGGTTTACAGATTTTTTCCCATGCTACCCAAGCAATTTTTTTCCTTCCCCCCCAGCTCTCTACCCCAAAGAAAGTCCCTCTGTAGTTCAGTGATTTTTTTAACACTCTAGATGGAGCACAAAAAAGAGAAAGATAGTAAGTAGGTAAGTTTGACAGTACAAACCTTACAAGGACTATCCTTCCACCGAAAGAGAGGTGTTTGTTCTCCCACCGATTCAATCTTCTACGAATTGTTTCAAGAACGGGCTGCCACATAACTTCTTTTCTTGGATTCGCACCTATGGGAACGCCGAGATACTTGAAGGGCACTGAACCTGTTTTGCAATTCAGCTCTCTCGCAAATTCCTCCAAATCAGACTCTAGTATGTTGAGCCCCACCAAAGTGCTTTTCCGAAAGTTAACTTTCAGACCAGAAATCAATTCAAAGCTTCGAATTACTCCTTTCACACTTTGGATATTTGATTTAGAAGCCTCTCCAAATATTAGAGTGTCTGAAAGGAAGGTTAGACTTCATTACATAGAATTATGATCTGTTTTAATCTTATTCCTAGGAGAATGCATGCTGAAAATTGTCTGTAGATTCATCCTTCTTCATCGTTGCAAATTGCACATCCCCACTTTGGCTGATTGTACACTGCAAACTTTGAGTTTCTAGAGAGATGAGATGGTTTTTTTAATCATCTTTTACACGGCTATTACGCAGTTCTTGCATTGTCTCATTCGAGGGAATCGATTCGTGACTGCTGCTATTTTGCTTGGTGTAGTATAATGTAGATCTTCTTCTAGAGTGGAGGACAATACATTGCTTTGATTAAATTCTTGGAGATTGCAATTTTTGAAGCATCCATATTTGAAGCAAATAAGTCTCATTTATGCTTACTTTCTCTCTCTTTAGCTTCTGCATAACACCCTTTCTTCATTTTGGCCATAGTTTTTCTGGATTTTGCCTCTGAATTCACACTCATGTATTTTGGATGTTGCCAAAATCTTATATAAAAAATAGATTGGGTGGTTTTGTTATGTTATATGTTCATATCATATATTTACATATATGCTTGAGTATTTAATAGTACTACTATTATTTAATTGCATTTATGTATATTATAGTTTTAATTCATTTTTAAATAAATTATTTGTATAAGGCTATACATAAATTCCTACATATAACACAATCAATTTATTTCAACATAAAGCTAATTTTTCATTACAGATCCTTGACAAAGCCATTATACTATAATTATTTAACTCATTTTGATTTCGATATAATCATTATATTTACCTATGGACTTTAGAATTAATTCTACAAATTGATCAAGATTAAGAATAATAGTAATATAATGAGGTATATAATAATAGTAATAATAGTAGCTCATAAGTCGACTTTATTCACTTACTTTTTTTTTAGCATTATTTACTTACATATAACACAAAAGAACTAAGGAGTGGACTTCGGGGATCAAAAGTCTTGGGTTCGAATGCCATTAATATTTCTATAGGTTGAGTCTATGACACATGTATTTAGAAAGTGTGATTTACATGCCCTATATAGCTTGCAGATTATTACATACTCCTTCCGTCCGTCTTGACTTGTCCTAGTTTTTTTTTTAGCACGGGAATTAAGGAAAAAATAATTAGGGAGAAAAAGTGTATTTAGTGGAGTCTTTAAAATGAAATAAAGTGAGTAGGGAGAGTGAATAGTGAGTACAAATAGTAAAATAAAGTGAGTATAGAAAGAGTGAATAGTGAATAATATAGAAAATGAAGAAAAAAGTAGGTTGAAAGGTGTAAAGTGGAACTAATTAGCCAGATTAATTGGATCCTAATTTCTTTAATTATTTCTCAAAAAAGAATTAGGATAAGTATAACAGAACGCTCAAAAAGGAAAATAGGACAAATCAAGCTGGACGGAGGGAATAAAAAATGAAGGTTTATGCAATGTGTATCAAAAAAAAACTTGTGGATTCTCATGGTATTAAAAAAGGGATGAAAAAAAAAAGTATAACTTGAGTTATCATTTTAAAATGATACATGTCTAATTTTCTTTATAGCAATCGAGACAAAGTGACTGTCCAAGAAATTATGATAAAAGAAGTATTTCTCCTATACCAAACAACACCCCACAGAATAATGCCTAATAGTAAGATGCTGCCAAACAAAACTACCAATCAATGAAAATGACGTATTAATAATTTAAATTGTACGACCACCCAAATTAAATAATTTGAAATAGCCAAAAAATCGAAAAATACCAAAAAAGACAAAACCATAATGAGAGTATGTAGCAAGTGAGAAAGAAGTAAAGTTAATAATGCAAGAAAACGACCTAAAGTGAGTATTATTATTACCACATTTTTCACAAACAAAAGGACATTTTTCTTGGCATGAAAAGTCAAAATGTGTCACAGCTGGCCCTTTTTAGCATCAGCCTTTAATATTCATGGAATTTCAAAAATCATTCCTCACTTTTTATGGAATTTTGTTATAAAAAATACTCCCTCTTTATTACATAAAGTCTCATATCACATATTTTACATATATTTTTTAAAAAGTTCTACTCTACTTTTTGTTTCATTATACCCTCTTTACTTTTTAAAATTACTACCTTTATACCCTTTTTATCACTACTTTTTGTTAATATCACTAACTTTTTGTCAATACCACTACCCCTACTTTCTAACTTTTACCCCACTCAAAAACACTTTACCAATTTTCTTAATACCCGTGCCCATTTAAAATGGGACTTTATAACTAATACAGAGGGAGTAATTATGGAATTTCAAAAATCATTCCCTTTTTTTATTTTTCTTAATGATATTACGAGTATTAGATAGTAATCCCTCCGTCTCGTTCTACTTGTCTTATTTTGCTATTTTGAGTGTCGCACTCTATTTGTCTCATTTCTTATTTTGGAAATAATTAAGCTCACAAAGCCAATAATTAGGCTCACTCAACCCAATTTTATTGAACAATGATTTCTACTCAATCAACTTTATGTTTTATTGAACAGTGATTTTCCGGTCAACTCACTTAATTATTAACAATTAAATACTCTTCACAAAATACACTAAATACACTTTTTACCATTTAATACTTTTATTCTTAATTCTGTGTCGAACTCAAATAGAATAGAATTATAGAACAAGTAGAACGTGACAGGGGAAGTACTACATATGTGGAATAGAAAGAGAAATACGCAATAAAATAGAAAATTTCGGAATTGTATTTTGTGTCATTTTCCAACATTAGTTGTTTTTCACTTCCATTCATTTTTCTTTTTCTTTTTTTTACTATATAGTGAGTGTCCACAAAAATAATGTGAAGAAAGCGATTCCAACAGCTAAATTTAAATGAGTTTCTTTTATAGGGATTATTTTTATTTTTGTGAAGTGGTCCCTTTTTTTAGCATCTTATAAAATAATGCTAAGTTTTATCTTGTCTTCTCTTTTTTGATCTTATAACACACGCCCAATCAGATACACCATATAATTCATTGGGCAAGATTTTTTGAATATATTAAAAATTAAGAACTAAGCTCAATATTGCATTTAGAATGTGTTGTTTGCATGCATACACGATACTCCTTCTATCCCCGAAATAAGTATCTCCAAACGTCTAAATGTATATATCTTGAGTTAAAAGATAAATTTGGCAACTTAGTATAATTATGACACAAATTAAGAATTTTGACGCTTCGCAACTCTTTTTAGGAATGGAGGGACTACATCGAATTATCAAATAAATTAGAGACTGATATTTTCTATATATTTTTTTATATATGACGAGTCTCATAGTTATTATTTAAAAAACCAATCAATACTAGGCTCGACTCGATTAGATATACTTGCATTGATAATAAGATGAAATGACGAATTAATGGTAGGTCTTGAAGAAACAATGGAAGATTAAAAGGGTGGTGGCAAAGAATTAATCAAATCAACATCAAAATGAAAGTGATATCACTCTTTGGGGACTCACGTCCAATCATTTTTTTGGCTGGATTTGGATCTACTTTTTTGGTGGCTAGGGTTGGCCATTCCTACTTATTACATTTTGTGAAATACATCGAGCATAATATTTGTCGTATTTTTAAAAATATTTGTATACGTATTTATAAAATTTATTGGTGTTTGAGTTGGATTTTAACTCATTTTGATTCTTAACTTATAAGATGATCCGTTTAGAGTAAATCGGTTCAGTTTAATTTACCAAAGCCGTACATATCTTGCATGGGCCTAACTAGATGCTACACTCGTCTAGTGATGGAAGTGATGATTGATGAGTAAATATTCTCAAGATCAAAAGTTTCAAGTTCGAATCTCACTAACATTTTCTAGATCGAATATGTAATTTTCCAAGTGTGGTTCCCTCATACGTGATTTGCATACTATTATTACACAAGAACAAGAATTTTTCTCGATTGTGAATCTTAAAAAGCGACTGCAAGTCATCCTCGTCGAAGAAATGAAAAAATAGATTTTGGACTCCATACAGTGTAGCTTCTTTTACAACAATGATTATGTACCCTAAGGGCATGTTTGGTAGGCAAGATTGGGCCAGATTAGATTATTTATTCGTAGTAATCCGATGTTTGGTAGCATAAATTAATAACATATAAAGCCCGGTATCAGTGGCGGAGCCAAGCCCCTGGAATGAGGAGGGGCAAAATATTTAGAATTATCTTGCCCTTACAATTTTTAATTTTTGGTGGGGCAATGGTTTAGTAATTTAGTAAAATTATGCACAATTTTTACAAATTTATAGATAATTAGGCATAAATAATTTTTTCTGAGGTGGGGCAACAGCCCCCCCCCCCCTCAACAATATGTAGTTCCGCCACTGCCCGGTATAATTGTTCGGCCCGTGCTTATTTTCATTGTCCTTCAAGATAAATAATACCACCTCCCACCCCTTATTATTTAACTCGGTTGTACAGTAACCCATCAATTCCCTTCTTTTCCCCAATACCCCTCCCAACGTCGAGCTCTTCTCCATCTCCGCTGATTCCGCCGCCGACTACCGTGCTTCACCGCCTAGCTCTTTCCTTTTCGATTCAGCCGGCGTTGCCTTTCTCCGCCGCTGACTATGGTGCTTCGCCGCCTAGCTCTTTCCTTTTCGATTCCGCCGGCGTTTCCTTTCTCCGCCGCCGATTATGGCGCCTATACCATTATGAGAGAGAGCAAGAGAGAGAGAGAGAGGGCTTTCAGTGAAGTTAAAATAATAGAAAACCAATGAAATCGAAAAAGAGAAATAAGTTCCAGAATTTCTCCCAAGTGTATACATACACATAATAATATATCTATACATCTAAATTTCAGCTGTTTCTGCTCCGATCTTCCTCAATGTCTAAGCTCTAAATTTCAGCTGTTCATGGATGTATTTGTGTTTATTTCCCTTATTTCGAGATATAGCATCCAAACACGATATGGATGTATTTGTGTTTTTTTATTTTTATCAAGGGTATTTTAGTCATTCTAGATTTTAATCTTGACTTTACATAATACTACCAAACAATCCATTCATGTTATGTTTGAGATTAATAATCTCATATATCCATACTATTTGTCTCAAGTTTATTAAACTCACCTTATCTCAATCTGACTATTTGTCTCAAGTTTATTAAACTCACCTTAATCTCAATCTGGCTACCAAACGGGCACTAAGACAGGAGACCAAATACAAAAGCAAATTTGGAAGGGGAAAAGAGAGGAAAAAAAAAAAAGTTTGTAGTTTTGTGGTCCCAATTTTTTTTTGGGGGGTACAAAGAATTGCAATCTCTGAATAGCCTAAAACTCTGTAAAAAATGCACTCAATGAAATCCTGCAAATATGAATCTCTCTCATCAAGAAAAACCATCATCAAATTAGTATATAATATAAAAGAAAAGTTTGGTTTTGTTACATATAAACATAAACATAAAATTTCTATATATTTCTAGGGCACAAGTGGAAAATAGAGATGATAGCAGCATGGACTTTCCCCAATCCATTTACTGAATTAGCTTTTTAACATAGCCATAGCCGGCGGACAACAATCGAGCCAGCCCGCCACGACGAGCATCTCCGGCCAGTAACCCTAGCACCTCCTCTGTCCGCCATCCGCCATTACAAGCCGGAAACGGAAACCATGATCCGAAGCCGTTCTTCGAACAAGTGAGCTTCCGATGTGGAACGCCCTCTTCGACCAAGGAGAGGAGAGCAACGAGCTTCAATGCAGAGAGAAATTGACACCAACAACGTGCAGTTCATCACCATATCACCATCACAAATTCACAAGTTATCAGCAACTGGAAATAGGAGTAGTTCTACACAATCATACTACTACACACCATAACTGCTTATCGAGCCGGAGAAGAGAAAAACACGAGACCGGGAGTAAGAAATCAAAAAGAGTCAAGCTTCTGTCAAGTATGGCTGCCTGTGATGGGGAGTTATGTATACACAGTTAGGATTGGATAAAGCTCTTCATCTCTTCCATTAAGGATTCGAAGTGCTCGTTGTTTGGCAAGAAGTAGAACCCGATTGTGGCCTTCTCGAGGTAGAGGAGCTTCACCTCATGCCCATATTTCTTGAGCCCTTCGACATAACCTATTTGCCAATCTTGAAGAAGATCCAATCCAGCCACAACAACCAGACTCTTCGGAAAGTTTAGACCTGCAAGTGTTCGACTCCTAGGGCCAAACACGTTACAAGCCGGATGGTCCCTATCTTCGCCTTCTGGTAGATAAGCTCTCCAATACCAATCCCTTTCTTGAATTCTCACAAAGTATTTCCCATCCAATCGTTTCTCAGACTCAGTCCTCTCCTCCCCTCCAAACAACGGATGGAGAAGAATGTTCCCTAATACGTCCACGCCCTCCTCAGCAGCTCTGACAGCAACATGATGAGCTATATTACCACCAGAACTATCCCCGGCTAGATACATATGAACTTTGAGATCCGTCTCTTTCCCACTACGAAGCCATGCTCTCGAGTTAACCCACTTAAGAGCCGTCCATCCATCATCATTAGCACAAGGATAGCGGTGCTCAGGTGATCTCCTGTAGTTCACAGACACCACCGCAGCCTTGCAGGTTTTCACAAGGCGGCGACAGAACGTGTCGTAGATAGCACTATTGGCAGAGGAATGCACGAAGCTCCCGCCATGGAAGAATACAATCACAGGAACAACTTCAGAGGAGCTCAGAGGCTTATCCACTTCCATAATCCCCAACTGAGGCTCGTTTTCACGGTCAGCCAGATAAACGCGGTAAAAAAGGCCAGCAGGGCGATCCACGGTGTCGAATGAGTACACCCCGTCTACTGGAACAGCATTTGCAGTCACTTTCCGGTCAAGAAACTCGTTCAAATCGCGGTTGAACGTGCCATCGGGCCGACGGAGCATGTTGTATGCGAGCTTGAAGTTGGAAATAAGGATCCATGTATTCAGGGGAACCACTCTCTGCAAAAACAACACAAGAAATTTTGAATTGGAAGTTTCAATTCACTATATAGGTCTCTTTTATCCATCACAAAGCTGAAGTCAAATCAAAGCTTAGGATTGAAAATTGATGGAAAATACACTAACATGCGCAAATCATTATCATCAACCGATTCAACCAATCATCTATAAAGGAAAATGCTGAAAAGAAAAAGGGAAATTCATGCATATCCATAAAAAGAAAATGAAATGAAAAGTCGAGAAACAGCCTAAAAATAACCCAAACAACAAATCATAGAACGGGTCTTGCTAAGTCAGAAGTCACAGCAAGAGAAACAACAAAGGCGAGAATTAAGGGCCAAAAAAGAAGGGAGGAAATCGTCGATGAAAAAGGTAAAGACTCAATTTTTCAACACAAATCTCACTTTTTCCACTCCAAAATAAACTCCTCCACGAAAACTCGGCGAAATCCCACTTTCAATCACGAAAATTCTGATAAACACGAAGAAAATCAAAGAGCCGACATCGCAGAATACCCTAATTTCGAACCACAAAATCGATGATAAAAAACACAGAATTATGAATAATTATGAATAAAACAAACAAATACGTCTGATTACCTTCGATTCACTGACATTCACTTCATTACTGCCCGCCATAATTCTACTCAATATTCACACAGTGATCTCGAGAAAATTCTGAGCTTCACCTACACCCCCAAAAATTCTCCTCACAGTTTGGCGATGGATGAAAATGGAAAAACCCCCTTTTCAACTTTGAACTGTTTCTGATTTAGGGCGTCTGAGCAACGAAGGAAGAAGATAGATAATCGAAATAGTGAAGAAGTTATCTACCTCAACAGAAGTGGAAAAGATCGAGAGAGAAAGAGAGAGAGAGAGAGAGGGAAATATAATAAAATAACGTGCAGAAATATTATAATGCAAAATGGTAAATAAAGAAGCGAGCGAAAATGAAGGTGGCGCGTGGGGTTACCATAACAGATAAGGGAGAGAAAATAGTTTTCTAGAGAGAGAGAGTCAAAGGCGAAGGAACGGCGGAGAAGTGGCGGAGACGAGAGAGACGACAAATTGGGAATAGGGTTGGGGAAGGTGGCTGAAATTAAACTGCTCCGGTGGGGCCCGCCAATATTTATTCATTTTTGAATTTTTATAATTAAGATATAATTTAAATATTTTTCAAGATTCATTTTCATTAGTAGATATGTATGTGAATATGATTATTTATGTGTTTGGATCACTAATAATAGTAATTGGATACCTTATAAATTATCGAACGTGACAGTTCCAAAAATTTTAACTCGATTAATGTGTAGTTGAACACACTTACTTTCAAATTGAGATCATAAAATCGATTCGCAAATTAGATTTTTTTCATTGTTATTTACAAAAATAAAAAAATAATAATTTTATTCGGACATATTATATTTGGATATACGTGTTTGAAATAGGAAAAATATTGTTCGATTGCCTACAAATTTCTTTTCTAATTCAGACCCCCTTCCGAAATATCGATCTCACGCACACCCGCTTTCAAATTTTACTCTCATCCACACTCAAGTCCTAAACTTGTGAATTTAAATTGGGATGAAACTTTATAATTAAAATTTAAAAAGTGTATGTTATTAATAACCAAACTATCGAAACTATGAAATTAAATTATTAGTTAAAAAATTCCGTCAAATTCATATTTTTACTATCGTATGTCTGGATATAGTATGTCCAAATAGCACTACACAAAAACAAAAATACTATTGGAACATTTTTTATATCTTTAATCACTCAAGCTCCAATTGATGGACATGATTATTGAGCAATGCATACTTTTTGTTTGATAAAAATATTTTTAATAATAATATTTAACTCAAATTCAAACTCTTAGGTAAAATCAGTCAAAACGTAACATCAATTGTGTTTTGACTCGATTAAAGACTTCTTTGATATAGTATGGTCAATAATCAAAAAAAGATTTAACCATATTCAATTTTATAACATTTTGTTGTACAGTCTGATAAAATTTATGTTTCTCCCTAAAAACAAGATAATTTTCTCTAAGTAATGATTTTCAGACACACTGTAGTCAGCCATATGCGTGATAAAAAAAATTAACTGTGAAAATAGAAATAATCATATTTCTTCCTAGAATTTATGCTTTTCAATTATGATATATTTCTATTTTCAAAACTTATACTGCCATTTTTAACGCGTGTGACTGGTCAGAGTGTCTCCGAATATCATTACTCTTTATCCTTTGAATAAATGCAGATGCAATTATTTTCTTTTCCTTTTTTAGTTAGGGAGAGGTGGCGACGATATTAATTTAAAACTTCCTTCCCTTTTGAATTTGTCTTTATATTTTGCATCAAAGTTCAAAGATCGAAAGTCTTTTGAATCTCAGTATATTTCTTGAGTTTTACAAGTAATATATTCATCGGGTACTAATATATTAAAGTTAAACATGTATTCTAAAATTTGATGCTGACGTAACTATTTTTATTTTCTACCATGTTAATACGATGTTAGATCAATTTGAACGAACATAAAAATAGTATGAAAATTGAAATAAATGCTATATTTATGTTATTCATATTGCATTTTCAAGTTCATCCGTGAAATAAAACAAACGATTCAATTTTATTGTTATTATTATTATTATTATTATTAGAGTAATGATATTCACACACACTGTAGTCAGCCACACGCGCTAAAACTGGTAATATAGGTTTTGAAAATGGAAATATACCCTAATTGAGAAGCATAAACCCTAGAGAGAAATATGTTATTTTCATTTTTACAGTCAACTTTCCTTTTTTTTCACACGTATGATTGATCACAGTGTGTCCGAATATTATTATTATTATTATTATTATTATTATTATTATTATTATTATTATTATTATTATTATTATTATTATTATTATTACAGTAAAGTCCAACCAAACTGGGACAAGTAGATTGCACTTATTAGGACAAAGAAGTCCATTTATAAAATTTGTTTAGTTATGGGAGTGGATATGTGCGCACCAATTTTTTTTGTTCCTGCTTGTATTTTTCTACTCTTTTGGTGTGCTCTTAGCCATTCTACCGCTAAAGACACACCATATTTGCGTCTCTTGCAAACTATCAATTTCTTTCCACAGCCAACGCAAATACACTTCTTTTGTTTTTCCCTCAATTTCCACAATTTCATGTACTCGTCTTTAGCATGAATTATCCATAAAGTTCATGCATTTTTTCTTTTAAAAAGTAGATCGTGTAGCGTCAATAACTACAAATGTATAGGAAGGAATTCATTTTAGCATCTTCATATCATTCTTAACATTTTAAACGTCATCATCGATCGTGTTGAAAGAATTTTTGGACGATACTATATCAATCGTTTGCAAAAATGTTCGATGTTAATTATTTACACATTATCCATAGTGAAAAATGTTATTTGAAGCACCTCTATGCTACTTGACTCGTAAGTCATCATGTCAATGAAGAAATTTCTCTGCAAACACGACTCGAACATGTAGTTATACGAATGAAATCTTTTTAAGTATTAAAATAATAATTCACGTGACATCTATAATATATAGTAATATAATTGTAATAACTTAAGCTTTTGTTAATATATAAATTTTTAAGTATGTGTTTGCAATGACACACATACATATATATACGATGATCACGATGAACATTGTTTTCAAACAATACCTAGTAAGCATAATTTGATTTTATTATTTCCGTGAAAAGAAAACTTAATTTATTCTTCCCTCTAGTTTCACAAATTCAAATATTACGTTCGTTCCGTTCAACATGTTTCACTTTCTTTTTTGGACATTCCATTCAACATGTCTTATTTCCTTTTAAGGAAATAATTAAGAAATCATATTTTGTTTACTTTATATCACTGCAAAATCAATTTATATCATTTTATGTCATTTCAAAAAAACTTTATATCACTTTATCATTTTAAAAATATTTTATATCGTTTTATTTACTACACTAATTTACATCTAATCCTTCTTTTATTAATCTCCGTATCGAAAAGAAGTGAGACATGTTGAACGAGACGGAGGGAGTATATTTCTGGAGTTAGCAAAAGAGGAGCTGTACATAACCGTACTCGTGAGGCTTTCCCTGCGTGCGGCCGACGCTAACACACGTGGCGACAAATCAGCTCATCACCACCAGAATTGACGAAAATGCCCTCGAATCAAGACCAATATTACAGGTCTCGCCACGGAAAGCGACGCGTATTTGTCACGTAGCGGTTAGCGCGTGACAGAGTTGCCCTTTTGATTTGTCAGTAACCCAATGCGGGGCCCATTCCTCCTACTTTTCCTCTTTCTTTTAATTTAATTTATTTTATTTACTCATTTATTATTTTTGATTTTGTCTTTTTATTTAGCAAATGGGGGTTTGAATTTTGTCGTTCTCTAGGTGCAGCTATTAAAAGCCCCCGTCACGTGTCCGCCACGTGCGGGCCAACCCCTTCTCATCGGTGGGACCCACCTACTCCCAGCCTATATGCGTGAGGATGTGCCTCCTTCAGTTGCAAATCCGTACTTACTTTTTTATTAATTAATTTATACTCCCTCCGTACACGAAATAGTTGTCGTATTGTGGCCGATACGAGTTTTAAGAAAATGATAGTTAGTAGTAAATTATAGTGAGTATTGTTGTGAGTGGAATAAGGATCCCACAATAAATGTGAGTGGAATAGCAAAAGTGGCAACTATTTCGTGGACAAACTTAAGAAGCAAAAGTGACAATCATTTCATGGACAAAGGGAGTAAAAAATACTCCCTCCTTCCACGAATCAAATACCTACTTATCCATATTCTTTTGTCCACAAATCAAATACCTATTTACAATTTTTTACAATCATATCCTCCCACTTTTTCTTTATTTACGTAACGGGATTATGGATATAAATATGTCTAAGATGAGTAATAGAGAATTGTAGATATGTCGTGTTATGTTGTATCTTAATTTTGCAGGTGCCAAATTATTTCCAAATACAATTATTTTGACCATCTTAGCATTTTTACATATCTTAAATTTCACCAATTAGTACATTGAGCTTTGTATGACAAGGAAAAATAAAATTAAAATCAAGCCACATCATAGTTTTGTGGCTTTCTTGAAATGTTAGGTATACACAAATATAATGAATATAAGTATTGTCCATCTCGATAATTTTTTAAATTTTATGTTTTTTAAATTGGTGATGAGAGTTAGCTAGTAGATAATAATGAGCGGCTTGAGCACATACAAATTAAGTAGATTGATTTTTAGAATATTGAGAAGAGCTCGATTTATACATATTATTTTAGTAAACATATTTTTGCCAAATTAAATAATCACAAACAGGAGGTCTTGTTTGGTTTTGTAAGGGAATGTTTTTTTTTTTCCTTCTATAAAATATATTTAACCTAATAAAACAAAATATCTCAGTTGTGCATCCAAAAAGGAACCATACAAAAATATAGTAATCCTACGATTTTTTTGGAGAGATGACAACATATTTTATGTATATATATAAATGGCACTAGGTTTGGTATTCTAAAGCAAACTTGATGTAAAATGAAATAATTGGGTATCCGAATTCAATTGAATATGAAAGTACAAATATAGTCACCACCCATTTCGAACCGGTTACTAATTTAAATATTCTATTATTTCATGTCAATTGTCATTATGCTAAGAACAATACAAAACTAGAAGAATCAAAATCAAAACCAAATTAAATTCAGTCTAGCTAAAGAAGTAACAAAATTAAACCGATCAATTGGATTGGAACTCTCATTAAATAAAATCATAGCTTAATGAAGTCAATAATAAGTAAAGTAAAATATTATATTTCCCGTTGATGCTATTCTCTTAGGTGGCGTTTGGTTTGCTTGATTATGATTGATAAATTAATGTAACTCGTGATACATAATTAGGCCCGTGCTCCAATCACTCAAGTGAGTGATAATTATTAATCTTCATCTGAACCATGATGTAAAATTCCAAAAATAACCTTATATAAACACACGCACACACAACACACACTGCACCCACACGCACACGCACGACATACAATAGCGCGCGCACACATACACTCACATAGTCCTTCAATTATCCTACATCATAATCAAGCAACACAAACACAAGACTAATAATCTAAATAATCACATCCTACACTATCCTATCAAACATTATTTATCTCATCCATCAAATCAAACGCCCCTTTACTAGTTACAACTAGATATTGCTTTCACTTTTAATTTCCTCTTTCGACCAAAATATTTTCATAATTTTTATAGGGAAAAATATCTTCATAATTATTACTTATACCCGCAGCCCCCTAAATAAATAAAAATATCAATACTAGTTAGATGCACATTATTGTAGTTACACCATATTGACTGCAAATAAACGATACTGCTAAAATCATTAAGTTTAACGGAAAAAGAGAAAATAAATGTCCACTGATAAAACGTGATTAAAGCTCGTACACCAAATGAATTTAATGTCACGATATTAATTTATGTACAACACTAGCATTTTTTATTTTTATTTTACAAATAGAAAAACATGTAGTCTTTATCCGAAGCATATACTTAATAAATCTTGTTTACTTGCAATTTGACAGTAAACATACATAAATACAGTATAGATCGAAAATAACGGTTGCAAGTTTCCATTACATAAAAAAAAAGTACGAAAATTTGGTTTAATAAACTCAACATAAAAATATTACTAATAAATTCGAATTCGAGATAGTCATTCACAATAGTAATTTTCATACTATCCCAAGTCTTTCACTTAATTAATGATCTAGGAGAAGTGAAGTGTTGTATTGATTTTGCATTTAATTAATTGTCGCATATGGAGAGGTGGCTAAGTGTGAGCCACGACAACACACTAAAACATGTTGCCATGATAGCTCCACACCCCCCTAAACTTTTCATTTATTATATTCTTAATTATTCGTTTTTCAAATGTCGTAGAAATTCGCAGCAGCTAATTTTGATGTTTACTGGACATATTTCGATACATGTTTAATAGTATTTCATATCGAATATAAAGTAAAATTCGATATTTGTAATGACAATCATTTGTAACATGTTAAACTCCAAGACCACAAAAATACAAATTTATAGATGATTATAAATACAATTCGTAATATGATAACAAGGCTAAACATTTGTATATTTTAACTTCTTTGGGACGGGGTAAAATATATTTCAAACGAATAAATTAGATGAAAAAATATCCTCCAATATCTTAAAATAAAAATAAATGGGGCTTTAGTGAGGTTATTTCGGTTTGATTTCCTAAACAATTTTGGTTTGGTTCAATTTATATTGAAACTTTAGATTATTTAATTTTGCTTGTCAGATTAAATTGAACCGAAAAATCGACAGTCGTCACCCGTAAGTGTAAAACTATCGTACTCCATCCGTCCACAAATCAAATATTTATTTGGATTTCGATACGAAGATTAAGAAAATTGATAAAATTATTTTGAGTGAGGTAAAAGTTAAAACGTATGGGTAATAGGATAATGACAAAAAAATAATGATAATGACAAAAATGACGTATTGACCAAAAAGTAGGAATAAAATTTTGTAATGATCAAAAAATAGGAATAAAGTTGTTGGGAGGTGAGACCATCAATGACAAAAGGTAGTATATAAAGAAAAAATAGGAGGATATAATTGTATAAGAGATAAGTAAGTACTCCCTCCGTCCACGAAATGGTTGTCACATTGTGGATGACATGAGTTTTAAGAAAATATTGGTAGTAGTAAATTATAGTGAGTATTGTTATGAGTGGATTAAGAGTCCCATAATAAATGTGAGTGGAGTAACAAAATGACAATCATTTTATGAATAAACTTAAATAACAAAAATGACAATCATTTTGTGAACAAAGGTAGTATTTAATCTGTGAACGAAAAATATGGATGAATAGGGAGTAATCTATATTAGGGGCAGTAAAATTTTTCTTATTTTTGGGGATAAAAAGTGAAAAAAGAAAAATTTATTTGTAAGTGGGACATACTCTAAATTTGGCATTTTCCACGTTGAGTCAACAACTTGGGTAATAGGGTTTGGCTTTTTTACAAAGGGAAAGATTGTGGCTCTTTAAGATTAAGACCAAACTTTTCCTCACAAAAAGAAAATAAGAAAAAGATTAAGGCCAAACTTCTGCTGTTCTCGTTTGTCATTTCCTTAGCTTCACCATTTTATGTAGTTGTGACGTGGAGAATTCTTTTACAAATCGGCATTTTTTATGATTTAAAAGTTTGAGATCTCAATAATGTAATTTTTTTAAGAAATAATTTTAATTGCAATAGTTGCATGGAAAAGAAAGAAGACCAGCCACAACAGTTGGGGGTTCATTCCATTCATGAAGCAAAGCAAATTTCCTAGCTAATTTATCAAGTCGATGAACTAGAAAATTAACCTTAATATCAATGTGCTTGACACGAAACACAGACATTGAATCCAAAGTTGACATGCAACCCGTGATAATCGAACCGAATTTGGAAAAATTAGATCTTCTTGTTGAAAGCGCATTAACATGATCACTGTACTATCCATCTCAAATTCAACATGATTTGGTGATGGGGTTTAGCCAGGTGATTGGTATTAAATGTAAATAATCTAAGTAATTATAAGAGGTAGAACAAAAATTATGAATATTATTATATAGATTAATGATATTCGTATACACTGTGGCCAATCACAAACGTGAAAAAAGGAAAGTTGACTGTAAAAATGGAAATAATCACATTTCCCTCTAGAGTTTATGCTTACCAATTAGAGTATATTTCCATTTTTAAAACCTATAAATTACCATTTTTAGCATTTGTGGCTGGTCACAGTATGTTCAAATATCATTACTCAATTTTAAATACAGCACGAGAAATGTAAGTATGTGACGTGAAAACTCATATCTGATAAGTAAATTACTCTCTCCGTCCCACAGTAGTATGATTACTTTTCTTTTTTAGCCGTCCCTGATTATTATGGTGTTTCCATTTTAAGACATATTTTTTTACCTTTTTACCTTTAAAAGTTCAATATATTTACTCCAATAAAGTTTATTTATCCATTAAAAAATTAACAACTCATCATAAATGGATCCCTTCATCCACTTAAACTATTTCTACCACATACTTATCTACTTTTTTTTAAAACTTGTACACAGTCCCTGCACCATACTAACGGGGGACGGAGGTAGTATTATTTGTAAATCATGTACAACAAACTCGACTTATACCAATTTGTGGCGTGTATTTGGAGATATTAGTGATTAGCAATACCTTTTTACTTTTTTAAGAGAAGAATATTTTATTTTCTTTGGAAAGTAATTAACAATAATTAATAGGCGTGAACTGTGTTACTGAGCACTACCACCGTCCATGACCCATGTTATTCCATGCAATAAAATAAAATAAAATAAAATAACATATTCACACACAACTGCGTGGAATTTCTATCTAGTGTACACACATGTACTTTAATTCTACTTACTATTTTTTTTTTCTTTTTGATTGTTTCGGCTTTAAAGCACTTGGGAAAGAACAAAAAAAGATGTTTAAATATATTTATTTAATGGCCAAGCGATTATTAAACTTCGACAAAAACTTCCGTGCATATTCTGCACCGTGCACCCGCCCACCTGATCCAACTCGATTACTTTGATTCGGATTTGACTCAGGTCAATGCCTTTTTACCAATTAATTTTTTTTTTCCAGTTTTTTTTTCTACTCTTCTTTTTTTCTTTACCGTTTTTTCTTTGGTCAAGATTCGAGCCAGCAGAAAAAATCTAAATTGTTGTCCACCGATTATCCTTATTTTAGTAATTATAGTGAAGGCACAGCCGAGGAAAAAAAAATCTGACAAAAAATAAACTATATCGCGTGAGACCTACACGCTGGTCTCCGCCCGTGGGAGTTGGGACGAATCGGGTCGGATCAATATCCACCTGCATGGTGTAGATTTATGCACAGGAACGCATCTCTTAAACTTCTATTGGTTAGGCCCATATATGCTGAGTATATATATTAAGCTAAATTGGGCTTCAGACAATAGAGTATTCTTTGACCCAATTTCATATTCTCAATACAGGCCCAAATAATCCTGAAGATTGTGACTAAATATCTCCCATCATTTTTAAATAAAACGAACGTCATTATATAATAATATTCATAATTTTTATAGTAAATATAATTTAAACTCAATCTATTTTGTTCCTCACATTGTTTCACCTATTGTGATTATCTCATTGGACTAACTATCATTGATTATAACTGAATATCAATAGTCACATTGTTGATGAGCTGCTTCTTTTTTTTTAAGAACCACACACATTATATTACGGCACTATTTAATGGTAAAATTGAACTGATAATAACACATTGAGGAACAATTGCATGCAACTAGTCTCTTCCCCCGGATCCGGGTCAGGTTTGACTCGGTCAACATAGGTTGACCTGTTGACCGGTTAAAATTATTTTTTTTTTGATTTTTTTTCAGCATTTTTTTTTGGGTTCCGATTTTATGGCTTCACCTTCGCTATGATTACTAATATAAGGATAATCGTCGAGCAACAATTTGGACTTTTTCGGCTCGCTCATAGGTCTTAGGCTTTCCTGGCTCGAATCTTGACCAAAGAAGAAGTGACAAACAAAAAAAAAGCAGAAAACGTATTTTTTTAAAAAAATGAAAAAAATGAAATTCAAATAAATAAATAAAAACCAAAAAAATTGAAATCAGAAAAATCGAAATTAAAGAAAATTGAAATAAAGGAAAAAAATACGGGCGCATGTAATACACGCGCCACGCGTTGTGACTGGCGCGTGTATTACACGCGCCACTCGCGGTCGCATGCCCGGTCACATATAAGTTATTGTGTAAGACATTTTTTTACACTTCGGCTCTGTAGATGTTGATGCCAGTAGGAAAGACAAATATTATTTTTTTGAAGAAATCGTAAGCAATGTTACATTCTTGAAATTCTATAATACTTATGGAGAAGAACTATTCTAGGACTTATGCTACATTTTATTGTAAAATTGTCTAAAATACTTCGAAAATATATAACAAAAGTCTAAATGAAGTGAGAGAGAATTGGGGGCAGAAGATAAAATCATATTACTGAATTGTGTAAAAGTGAGTACAATTTACAAAATAGCTAAAATATTTATAGCTATCCTATATGCTGACTCATTATTATACAAAATCCTACATATACTACTACAAAAAACGCTATTACCGAAACGCGATTATTATACACATCACAACTCATGCAGCCAACACTGCCACGCCTTGCTTCAACTTCCCATTCCAATCTTGCTAATTGATCATCTAATTTTCCAACTTCATCTTTCATGTTGCTAGTGAAGGAACATAGATAATCAAATTGAAATGTGAATTGGTATAGCAAACAAGTTCACTACTTCTAAAATAAAACGATAGTGGAAGGCAAGGTGGGACCCTAAGAGTGGGATAGAGATCTCAAGTGCCACAAATTCATCTGTCTTTACGTTATTTTTTCGAGAAAGAGACCCCTCTTGATCTCTTAAACAAAAATGTCAAAATCTTATACTCCCTCCGTACGTCAAGTTACGTCCCATTGACGGCTCGGCGCGGAGATTAAGAAAGTTGGTAAAGTTATTTTGAGTGGGGTAAAAGCTCCCCTTTAATTTAAAATTAATTTACAATTTAGATTTATTAATATAGAGTTAGGTTCATGTAGAATTTTATTCCTATGTACAAAGTAGAAACTTTTGTTGTCCATACTGAAAGGAGATAGGCGGTTTATTATAGATTTAACCAATTTATTCAATCTATTTTTATGCACGTGATTAGCACAAAAAAATCAATAATTTATCTATTTCATATGAAATAAAAAAATCAGGTTGGAGCGAGGGGGTTCTTAAGATTATAGTTTATGATCTTATTCGTCGAACGAGTTTTAAATATATCTAACTTTCGAAATATTTACAAAATTTCAGATAAAATTTTAAATATGGCACGAGAAATATATATGACATGCAAACTCATATCTTATTTGTAACTCACATGCAACGAACTCGACTTATGCCAATTTGTGGCGTGTATTTGAAAATATTCATGGTAGAAATACTTTTTTAATTTTTTATTTGACGACGTCCTTTTGAACGCCACGTCATTATGAACTTGACACATCATCATCAATTTTTTTTCTCCAAATTGTTAAATCCGGATAAAAGTTAAGAAAAATTGATAAGCGACTATTATTTTAGCTAGAATTAAATGGTTTGTCATAAATTCGAAATTTGGTAAAATATCATGTATTGTTTTGCAATTTTGCTTTTATTTAATGGCCAACCGATTATTAAACTTCTATTGTTAGGCCCATATATGCCTTGAGTATAAATTAAGCTAAATTGGGCTTCAGATTGTTTTACTGGGCTGAGCCTGAAACATGGAAAATAAAGTGGGCCTTCCAGTTGAATATTTGGGCCAGATATAAATTTTGAAAATCTGATAGCGATGGGCCGCTGAAATCAGAATTTGGGCCACAACAAAAAATCATGTTCTTTTTTTTCTCATTTTTTTCGAACAGATAAAAATTAAGTTTTATCTCTTAATTTTTATCAGCTCAAAAGAAAAGGAAAAAGAAAAAAAAAGAACATGATTTTATAGAGAGTGCAACAATTCCCCTATTGATCTCTTCGAACAAAAATGCCAAAAACATTTTCGTTCTTTAATTTTTAGATTAAAATATTATACTCCAACAATTTAGTGTAGTTATTTCAATATGAGTAATAATATTCGGACACACTGTGGCGTGAAAAAAGAAAAATTAACTGTAAAACACCGTGGCGTGAAAAAATGGAAAATTAACTGTAAAAATAGAAATAATCACATTTTTCCTCTAGGGTTTATGCTTCCCAATTAGTGTATATTTTCATTTTCAAAACCTATATTACCAATTTTAGCACGTGTGGCTGGCCACAGTGTGTTCGAATATCATCACTCCTTCCATATATATAGACTTTCGACAGCTGCTTAAACGGGGAAATGTTTGATGCTTAGAGAGAATACTATTAAATTTATGTTAGGGAATATTAATCAGCCAGGCTAACTATGACTTCCTCCGTCCACAAAATGGTTGTCACTTTTGCTACTTAAGTTTGTCCACGAAATGGTTGTCACTGTTGCTACTCCACTCACATTTATTGTGGAACCCTTGATCCACTCACAACAATACTCACTATAATTCACTATTACCTACCATTTCTTAAAATTCGTGTCGAATACAATGTGACAACTATTTCATAAACAGAGGAGGGAGTATTTGACTTTCCTCACTTGGCACTGGCACATATACACATTTACTATTGGCCAAAGAGCTTCCTTCTATTGACTCTCTCTCTCTCTCTCATTGACCAAAAAGCTCCCTTTTAATATTAGGTTTATTAATAAAGAAAGAGCATGCTTATTTTCTTTCCTAGACCACCCATCCCACATATGGCTATCATTTTCACATCCCCACCTCGTGAGGCCAATTATTTTCTTAGCTCTCTTGCTAATAGAAAAACAAACTCCAAGCTTCGAACAACCCCACCTCTCAGAGTTGTCATTATGTCTTGCTCTTTCAACTTCCCTTTCCAATCATGCCAATGCATCATCTTTTAAAACGAAAAACAACAAAACACAACGAAAAATATTGAAACTATTATACTTAGTTTCAATCTTCATTTCTTATCAAAGAAAATCCAATTTAACTTGATTACAAATCCAAACACATAAATACCCAATATTTCAGCATCAGATGCACCCATTTAACTCCAACCTAAAATTCAAGCTAGCACAAGTAACAGAGAGAGAGAGAGAGAGAGAGAGAGAGAGAGAGAGAGAGCAACTCTTTGGTCAATAAATAAATGTGCATGCGTGAAAGTGGTAGTAGTATATGAATTTTTTCATGATGACAAAATAATCATGTGAGAGAAAGTCATGCACTAGCTACCTAGCCTGACTGATTAATTTTAATAATATTTCTCTCCAACTATTTTCCTCATTTCACATTTGAGAAGCCGTCTAGAAGTCTATGTTGATTAAAGTAACAACACAAGGATGTTAGAGTATATTTTACTCTAAAAAGTAAATAGGTATATTGTTTTTCAATTTGGCATCTATTTTATTATATAAACGAAAACGACTCTACGTAAAAAAAAATTTTATGGCACTCCTCATATTCCTCTGTTCCTATTTATCTAAATTCTCAAATTTTCTGAATTTAAAATCAACATTTATTATATTTATATTCTATATATATTATATTTGATATGAAAACAAAATAGATCAAATCTTCAAAATCAATATCTATCATATTTTAATTATTGTATATATATAAATAAAATATCACGTACTACCGTAGTCAACTAAAAGATTTGATATCTTAATATACTTATACATTTATGTTTGGTAATTATGTAATAATATTAAACAACAAAAAAAAAAAATGATAATTGTCGACCTCATGACAACGAAAAAAGAATATTAGTTGCCCTTATAAAATGAAATGTTTTAATAGGTTCACTTGTGAAATGTGTATTCTTAGCTGATTGAAAATCGACGGAAAATTATTATTTAATAAAATAAATAAGATTATTAAATGTAAAATAGGATATTTAGCGTCACATTCAATTTTATTGACACTCTTTAAAATTAATTTTCTTCTTTAAATCAATACAGGGTTGAAAAATCTGTTGTCCAAATGATTCACTATAACTTTCATATAAAATCGACGTGGGACTATCTATTTGAGAGCTTGATATACTTTTGTTCTACATCGATTTTGAGAAGTAAAAGAATTTGAAAATTTATCTGTAAAAATGAAGGAAACACGAACGTCTAACTTATGCTATCACATATTACATTTAATAATTTATTAATTTATTAAACAAAAATTTCCCGTTGATTTTCGACGGGTTATACACTAGTTTTCTCATAAATTATTTTGTGGGTCATGTGTGTGAAGAGAAAAGAGGGTCTCTTTCTCTTAGCTATTAGAGAAAGAAGGGAAAGACTAAGTTAGACGAATTAATTTGTAATAAAATATGAACTCATCCAAAAAATTCATAAAATTCGAACCAAATTTAAGTATTTTGGTTTTGTTGGTATGGGATATATTTTGCTCACCCCTAATTAAAATAGAAAAGTTAGACAATAACTAAGTAAATTTAGTCTTTCCCTTATTTCTCAAACAATTAAGAGAAGAGACCCCTTCTTGATCTCTACACAAAAATGCCAGAAACTTATACATATTTTTTATTTAAATACTATACTCTAACAATCTAGTATAGTTTTTTTTTTGAACAACCTAGTATAGTTATTTTCATATATATAGACTTTCGGCAGCTGCTTAAATGGGGAAAATGTTTAAGAGAAAAGTATCATTAAATTTGTTGTTTATTACTTCCTTCGTCCCGGAACAAGTGACTCGTTGTCCATATTGGGGTGTTCCATAACAAGTGGCTCGTTTCCAAATAAGGAAACAATTAACTCTTCAAAAGTTGTGTGCCATACTACTTTAACCAATTTTTACCCTTCACCTTAATATCCGTGCCGAAATGAAATGAGACACTTGTTATGGGATGGAGGGAGTAGGAAATATTAATCAGTTTAACTACTATCTAACTTTCCTCACTTGACACTGTCACACAAACACATTTACTTATTGATCAAAGAGCTCCCTTCTATTGACGCTCTCTTGCTATCTCTCTCTCTCTTATTAACCAAATAGCTCCCTCTTAATTTTAATCTTAAAATAAAAAATTATTAATTTACAATTTAGGTTTATTAAACAAAAATTTCCAGTCGATTTTCAATGGGTTATACACTAGTTTTCTCATAAACTATTTTGTGGGTCATGTGTGTGAAGAGAAAAGAGGGTCTCTTTCTCTTAGCTGTTAGAGAAAGAAGGGAAAGATTAAGTTAGACGAATTAATTTGTACTAATAAAATATGAACTCATCCAAAAAAAATTATAAAATTCGAATTACCCCTAATTAAAATTGAAAAGTTAGACAATAACTAAGTAAATTTAGTCTTTCCTTATTTCTCAACCAATTAAGAGAAAGAGACCACTTCTTGATCTCTACACAAACATGCCAAAAACTTATACATATTTTTTAGATTAAAATACTATACTCTAAGTCTAACAACCTAGTATAGTTTTTTTTTGAACAATCTAGTATAGTTATTTTCATATATATAGACTTTCGGCAGCTGCTTAAATGGGGGAAATGTTTAAGAGAAAAATATCATTAAATTTGTAGTTTATTAGTAGGAAATATTAATTAGTTAGACTAACTACTATCTAACTTTCCTCACTTGGAACTGTCACACAAACATGCACATTTACTTATTGATCAAAGAGCAGCTCCCTTCTATTGACTCTCTCTTGCTATCTCTCTCTCTCTCTCTTATTGACCAAACAGCTCCCTCTTAATTTTAATCTTAAAATCAAAAAAATTATTAATTTACAATTTAGGTTTATTAATTAATATAGAGTTAGGTTCATGTGGAAATTTATTCTTCTGTACATACTAGAAAGGAGATGGGTGGTTTATTATAGGTTTAACCAATTTATTCAATCTATTCTTATGCATTAGATCACAAACATTAGTCTCCAATTAAAATTAATGTTGTTTCCACTCATTTTATTTTATTTGCAATTCCAGTGAATACATACATCAAGCAACTCTTAGTGTCTCCCATTCCCTTCCACTATCATTTTATTCTAGTATTTTTAATACAAATATCTTATGTTTTATTTTTATTTTTTAACTATACTAATTATTAATTAGGTTAGTGTACTTCAAAGGAATTATGTCGTTTTTTGTATTCCACGTCTAGTTAATTAGTATAGTTTGAGAGATTTGTGAGATCCAAATTTTTAGAAAATAAAATAGTGAATACATCCGAAAATTAAAAAAAATGCGATCTAAATTCAGCCTTTCGGTTTAGTTGGGTTCGAATATTCGTATTTTGAGTTATTTTGCTCACCCCTAATTAAACTAGAAAAATAGACAATAAAACAAGAAAAGTGGTTGTTTCAAAATAATCAATTAAATTGTTTAATTGTTGATAATATAATTAATCTCAGGTTGCTCACCACTTCGCACTGCTAATATAATATAATTCTTTAATTTTTTAATTGTTGATAATATAATTAATCAAACGATGATTCTAATGACTGCTTGATAATATAGTTAATTATATTCTGTATAATTATTATTATTTTTTAATTGTTGATAATATAATTAATGTCAGGTTGCTCACTTGCTTGATTCCACTGCAGCAACCTGGTCTTTTCCTCTCTCTCTCTCTCTCTCTCTCTCTCTCTCTCTCTCTCATAGTACTATATATATCTATATCATTGTGAAAGAAAAAGTTTGTCGCCAAAGTGAGAGTTAAGTGTGGGATTTTTATCGTGGAAGCTTTGAAAGGTTATTCGCTTTAGTCTCTTAATTAAAGGTTAGCCATTCCACTTCTAACCTCTCGCTAATTAAATGTGAATTATTGTAATTAGATACAAAATCAAATTATTGTAACTAGAATCTAGTAATATATATGGATATATGTTATGTTTTTAGGGGTTAATTGCCTATAAAGGAACAACCTTTTCACAAATTTGCAATTTTAGCATGACATTTTTTTTATTGGCAATTCAAGGCAGGACATTTCAACTCATTGCAATTTAGAGCATATTTTCAAGTTCCGATGATCGAAAAGATGACATGTCATTTTTTAGTGACGTGGCATTTACTTATTTTTGATGTGGCATTTAAATTGAGCTTAAATTTGAATTATTGAGAAAAGAGTATAATATAAGAAGAAACAAAATTATTTAGTAAAAGTAAATATAAATGCCACATCAACAATGAGTCAAATGCCATATCAAAAATAGTTAAATGTTACGTCACTGAAAAATTACACATCATCTTTTCCGATTATCGGAAGTTGAAAGTATGCTCTGAATTGCAATGAGTTGAAAGATCATGCCTCAAATTGCCAATAAAAAAAAAATCATGCTAAAATTACAAATTTGTGAAAAGGTTGTACCTTTATAAGCAATTAACCCTATATTTTTATAATCATACTTGTATTTGGCAAACTATACGGTGTGGATGAAGTGATGTCGGAACTCGATATGCTTACATCTTGCATGAAAATTTGATTTTGACCATAAGGAATATTAGACCCAAGACATAAAAATATGTGAGAGTATAATTTTGATTTGGTCTATGAAGCATAGATACACTTCTGGGATCAACGTATTCCAAAAGCGTATTAAATACAAAACTATACAGTTCAAATACATATTAAAAACGTACTACTGCATTTATTTAATTCATTTTTATTAGTATTTCTTAAAATTAAATATGAAAAGATTCACCCAAAATACGTTTTCTTCAACTTTAATTTATTTTTATTATTTCTTAAAATTAAACACTTGCAATGAGTTTGAAACGTGAGCTTAAGCTCGACTCGATTGAGTTTGATATTTTTGAGCTTGAACTTGACTAGATGACAAACTCGGTGAACTCGAGCTCGACTTGGTTGGGCTCGATCGACTGTTGAATCCAAATCATGTTTTATCAGTGAATGATTTGAAAATGTTTACATGAATTGGACAAATTGGGTGCATGTGTGTATGCATGGAATGATGGAAATAAGTGCGCATGCAAAGTTGACGATATTTTAATACGAATTGATAGACTGTAATTAGGAATTAATAATAATCGTGTATTGGAAATCTTAAATTCTGAATAAACAAATTTTTAATCACGATTATTACCAAAACCTATAAATTAATAATTCCTAACTAACCTCTGATTAAAAAACTTGATTTATCCTATTTTTTTTTTAAAATTATAAGTGTTAATACCCCACCACCTATCTCCATCCGTTGACTACTCGATTCAATTCTCTCTCTCTCTCTCTCTCTCTCTCTCTCTCTCTCTCTCTCTCTCTCTCTCTCTCCTCCTTGTCTCATATTATTACGTTTATATATCTATTGTCCTGTCTGAAAATGAAGGTTCCCGTGTCTAAAACTTGAGACTTGACTTGGAGTTTTTGTGGTGCAATTAAACTTCGGGAGATTATTCAATTTAAAGGTTTAAAGGTTAGCCCTTCATGAGCTTTTTTGGTACTATTACTTCATATATTTATATATTGTAATTGTTTTATTTTGTGTAGTATGTTTATGTCCATCGTTTACTTGTTGTTCTAATTTTTACGCTCACTCCTACAGTTGAAAGAGTGTTTTATGTAATAAGTATCATAAATAATCGTTATGCAATCGTATGAGATCAATAGATGAATTATAGTTTGATTGTATATATTAAGAAAGAGGTTTTGGATAATGAGTTAATCGTACAAATATTTTAGTCAATGAAAACTCGTAGTTTTAACTTGTAATCGATTTGTATTATGTAATAAAAACTTTTTTTTTACCTATTTTATACTCCCTTCGACACACTCATATTGTCATTTCCAAATAAGGATATTTTTAACCATTCAAAATCTTTAGTGATAGGACCTACCCATTTTATATTTTTTTCCCCTTATTCTTAATCTCTGTGCCGAACAGTAACATATCAATTTTAATGAGTCACAAGAAGTACTAGTTATTTTGTGCCCCCGCTATAAAAAAATTTCTGGATCCGTCACTCGTTGTGTTATGTTTTAATAGGATTAATGAGCTTTCCTTTTATTGTATATATATTAGGTTGTGCAAAATTTGTTATTATTTAATTTATATATACATACGTATAAGTGTATACTAATAATGTATCTACCTAAACAAATTGATTTTAGCAATTTAATAATGGCTAAATTAATTTTTACAATAGAAATAAATTTGTTTGTTTAACCAACTAATTCATTAGTATTATTTATTTTTTTGTGATACTATTAATATTAACATATAATAATAATAATAATAATAATAATAATAATAATAATAATAATAATAATAGAATCTAAGAGATTTCCTACCAAGATTTGATTTAGTTAAGATTTTATTTTCATACCATATATATTATTATAGAATATAAATATGATAAATATTGATTTTAAATTTAGAAAATTTAAAAATTTAGATAAATAGGAACAGAGCAATATAAAGGGTGTCACATAGGATTTTTTTAGGTAGAGTCGTTTTCATTTATATAATATATAGATATATAGATTCATACTTTAGGATATGATTACTTTGTACTTTTCTAAGAAGTACTTTATGCAAGCATATTGTGATTTACCGTTGATAGGGTCTCTACAATGGACTTTTTGATTAGGAAAAGAAAAATTAAGTAATCGCCTATCACCCTCTGTCTCTAATGTAATCAGAATGGATTTGTCGATCAACAACTACATCCTTGTTGGCACCTCTCCATGTCATCACCATCGCCGGAGTTGTTTCGGTTGCGCCGCCGTGGGTTTCCATAGCCTCACTCTCGCATTGATGAATACAAGCAATCGAGGGAGGGATTTATCGAAAATATAATGACAAATTAATTAAAAATTAGTGCCATAAATAATTTTTAACTAACTAATTAATTAATTAATCAAAGAGAACACTAAAATTAATCAAAGTACGAAGAAACTATGTATTATGGGTCCCCTTCTAAATTAGTCAAAAGGTTGTGCACGTGAGTTGCTGACCTGGGAATTGAAAATTGAATAAAAGTTTTAATTAGGATTACCAAAACCTAATTATAAATAAATTATGCCTAACTAACCTAATTAAAAACTTGACCACGGCCAATCTCAATTTTTCGAAAACTTACTCCCTGTATCTCGTTCATCTTGTAATATATTTCCTTTTGGGATGTCTCATTTATTTTAGAGTATTTCCTTTTATGGAAATAATAAAAAAATCACTTTAAAACCACTTTATATCACATCAACAATACTTTATTTATTTTAAAAATGCTTTACAACACTTTATTACTACACTAATCACATCCTTTACTCTTAATGCTCTTCTTCTTAATACCCGTGTCGAAAAAAAATGTTACGTTATGAACGGGACAGAAGGAATATAATATAATAATGACGTCCTTAATTGATACCCCCCACCCTACCTCTCTGTTTTCTTCGGTTGATTAATTGATTCAATTCCCATCTACCATCCCGTCTCTCTCTCTCTCTCTCCTTATGTAATTATTAGAATAACACACATGCTAGATTCGAGACGAGTATTAATAATAGAGATAATTTTTAATAGAAATTGTGATGAGTATGTGTCCAAAAATTCGAATAATTATTATAAAAAATTAATTTAATGTAACCAATGAGACGATTCAAATAGACACAAAGAGAATGATTAAATTAAAATTTGTGATGAGTATGGGTAAAAAAGTTCGAATAATTTTTATAAACAATCAATTTAATGTAACCAACGAGACGATTCAAATAGACATAAAGAGTATTTTTTTTACTAATTTTAGTTAATATTAACTTTATAGTGTTGTCTCTCAAAGAAAAAAAACTTTATAGTGTTATTCATTGTCATTCTTAATTACAAGTTTAGATACATGAAATAAAATTAATATCTTATGGTTGATTTATAATTACTTAGGACAACATAACAACTCTAAATAAGATAAATTATTTTTGAATATATCCACCTTAATTAAAACATAAACTTATTTATTGTCGAGTCTCGACGGGCTACTTACTAGTTGATTCAATTCCCATCTACCATCCCGCCTCTCTCTCCATATATAATTATTAGAATAATTTAATAATATATATTGTGTTTTGCAGGAGCAAGCTGCTAACACTTTCGCTTCGATCTGGGACCCCCAAAAAAAAAAAAAAAAAAAAAAAAAAAAAAAAAGAAGAAGAAGAAGTTTACGGGATGGAACAACTTGTGCTAGGTCTTCTAGGTGCTCTTGACCAAGTTCTAAGAGTAGTAAGATTAGTTTGGAGACCCTGCAATTATTTGTGTTGCTTCACTTGCAACATAGATGATTTGAAAGATGAAGCCCAAAGCTTAGATGATGCAGTAGAAGGATTGGGAAGGGAAGTTTCAATAGCAAGAGATAATATTGAAGACCCTATCCCTGTAGTTAGGACTTGGATAACAGATTCCAAGAAGATCCAAGATGAAATAAGTGGGATTCTTGATGAAGCTACAAATGTAGGGAGCGGTTGTTTGAAGCTTCGAGCTCGTTTTTGTCTTAGCAGAAGAGCTAAGAAGACAACCGAAAGTACGAAAGAGCACCGAGGCGGAAAACCTAAAGCTAAATTTCTGGCGAGACCTAACGCAGCCATGCAAGGGGTGCAATTAGGAAAGACATTTGAATGCGAGTCGAGAAACAAGATTGAAGAAGAGATCATGGCAACCCTGAGAGGTGGGGATGTGAATATGATAGGCATACATGGGATGGGCGGTCTGGGAAAGACTACCATGGCAAAGAAAATAATGAATAGAGCATTGAATGAGCATGTATTTAGAGAAGTTGTGATTGCAAGTGTCAGCCAAAATGTAGATATCTTGAAAATTCAAGATGAGATTGGTGGACAATTGGGGTTGGATAAGCTCAAAGAGGAAACATCGCGGTGTGCTAGAGTACTAATCTTACTTTCGAGACTAAGTGACACAAATAGGACTACTCTTCTAGTCTTGGACGATGTCTGGGAGAAACCTCCGCTAGAGAGTATTGGAATTCCCTTGATTTCCAAATGGTGCACAATCCTTTTCACATCCCGAAATCGTGATGTTTTGCATGATATGGATGTTCGAACAATATTTCGAATGGAAGTGTTATCTCCAGAAGAGGCGTGGTCTTTCTTTAGAGAGAGAGCTGGCACGTGTGTGGATGAAAGGAAGTTGAATCCTACAGCAGAAGAAGTTGCAAAAGAGTGCGGAGGATTGCCGATCAATCTTGCAGCTGTTGGTGCGGGGCTAAGAGATGAACTTGATGCAGCTATTTGGAAGCATACACTACGAAAATTGAAACAAAGTGTTCCAGATAACGTGCGATATGATAAGGAGAGTTATAATCCCCTCAAATGGAGTTATGATCGCTTGGAGTCAAAGCAGGCCAAATCCTTATTCTTGCTGTGTTGTCTGTTTCCTGAAGATGCGGATATTCCTCTGGACTACTTGACTAATTTCTGTCTGGGATTACGCATATTTGAAGAAGACATCACAAATATGGAAGCTGCAAGAATAACATGCGCGCATTGACTAAGTTTCTCAAACATCGGTCTTTGCTATTGGAGAATGATGAGGAAGATTGCGTGAGAATGCATGATGTTGTTCGTGATGTTTGCACATTCATTGCCAAAGAGGAAGGATATATTGGCAAAGATGGTTGCACTTGGATTTCTTCATCTCATTCTTTCGGACAAAGAAATGAGCTTCTTAATTGGTCAAGATGCCCAAACTTACGTCTTCTCTTCTTGGATAGAACATGTGATCCATTGGGATTCGAATTCGAAGATCCATTTCTCGACGGGATGAGAGAACTTAAAGTGTTGTGCATTCATTATTGTTTCTCATTGACAACACTGCCTCACCCAACGCGGTCACTCGGAAAAATGATCAACACTTTGATTCTAGAGTATTGTAGTAATTTGGAGACGATATCTCTTGTTGGGGAGTTGGTAAATCTTGAGATTCTCATTTGTCGTTATTGTGAATCGATTGAGGAGTTACCATCAGAGATGAAGGGATTACATCGCCTTAAAGTGTTAGAACTTACAGAGTGTAGAAATCTCCGACATATTAGGCGAGGCATCATATCAAGTCTAGTAGGGTTGGAGGAGCTCAAGATGCATTGGAGCTTCAACAGATGGGAAGGAGAGGATAGTGAAGAAAGAGAGAATGCAAGGCTGAGAGAGGTGGAGGCCTTGACTAATTTGGCATGGTTGGAGATTGACATATTCGATTCTTCATTACTTACGGAAAACATGCCCTGGTTATCGAAGAAGATTGTCAAATTCAGAATCCGAACTCATACACGTTATTTTCTACCACCTGGATTCAGCAAAACAATGAGTCTGTATTTGGAGAGAGAAACTCGTGTAGGAGATTGGATTGAGAGGCAATTTCTGAGAGATATCGAATGCATGTATTTGGTAGGAGATGGTGCAAGTAATGTGGAGTTGGCCGGAATTCAAAACATCAGGTGGTTGCAGTTGTGGAAATGTGGGAGTATGAAGAATGTGGTAAGAACATCAGGTGATGATGATGCTACTGTCTTCCCTCTCATTGAGCATCTCCGCCTCGACTCTCTTCCCGGATTACAAGAGATATGTGATGGTCCAATTTCGTCGACTTCTTTCCAGAATCTCAAGGAATTAGAACTCCAACATTTGGGGGCATTAATGGAATTCTGGAAGAGCAGTAGTGTATGTGAAAACATTAATTATGTTCCACATTTCACCAACCTCTCCTCCATTCGGATCTGCGACTGTGATAGCCTACGCAATCTAGGGCAGTTGTCGATGGCAGGAAGAGATTTCCTTCCACACCTCCAACAACTTAGTATTTGGCATTGTGAGATGATGGAACAAGTATTTTTGTGGAACGACGAAAACAAAACTAGTGTTGAATCGCGGAGAAAACATCATGTGATCACAAAGGTGTTCCCAAAGCTCAAGGTGGCGGAGTTACATAATCTGCCAAATCTGAAAACTTTCTATCAAGGGATCCAAGGCATTGAATTCCCTCTACTGATGAAATTGAAGATTGAAGAATGCCCGAAAATGAAGAGTTTTATCGGAAGCTGCAGTGGAGACATTGATGATGATGGTTCTTTGCATCTCCTTTTCCAACCAAAAATAGTAGGTACCCTCATAATCGTCATTTAATTTCTTTCATCATCTCATACAATTATTTTTCCTATATAATGTGATAATGTATATCATTAGTGAATGCAAACCTTCAAATAATGGCTTTATTGTTTAGGAATAGAATAGAAAAAGAATTGGCCCTTGGTTTAGTTAGTAGTAAGAAATATTTTTATACATTATGGACTCAAATTTGAAGTTAATGTGAAAAAACTAAATATTTATCAAATATTTAGTTTAAATGCTTTACTAAACTATGAAACTTTTGTTTTCATTTTCATATTGCACAGGCTTGATATTATAATATCCTAGTATATATTAAAAACCTTCAACTATATAATTTGAGGTTTTGTAATTTCTGTTATAGAAAAAATGAAACTATGAAACGGGATATCCCTTCTAAAAAAAAATTGGGACATCCAAACTAACCCTTTTTTCTTATAAAGAAAGTTTACAATATTTCTTTACATTCTTAGCCATAACTATAATGGACCTACTTTTTTTTTTCATCATTTGCAGGTATCATTCGGAAGTCTCAAGGTATTAGAAATTAATAGTTATGAGGGCACTATTCTTTTCACACTTTCAATGGCTGCAAATCTTGTAAGCCTCGAAGAATTACGTATAGCAAATTGTGCTGAGATGATAAAAGTGATTGAAGACGAACAGCAGCAAGAAAGGATTCTTCTATTTCCGAAATTGAAGATTCTTCAATTGAATCTTTTACCCAAGTTAGTGAGCTTTTGCGAATGGAAACATGAAGCTGAATTGCCTGCATTGAGAGAAGTGACGATTTACGATTGCCCAGATATGAAATACTTCATTTTCGGATCGGTAAGTACACCAAAGTTGGAAGCTTTTACAACAGACCTCACGAGTTATGTTGGAGTTGGAGTCAATGTAAGTATATTACTGCTTGTGTCCCGCTCATTTTGTCTCACTTCTTTTAAATGGATGTTTGTCACATACCAAATAAGAAAATAATTTACCCTTCAAAATTTATCAAAAGTGATGGGACCTATCCGCTTCCTATTTTTTTACCCTTATTATTAATCTCCGTGCCCAACACTAAGGGAACAAAATGAGCGGGACGGAGGGAGTATGAATCACCAACCTTTATTCTTTTCTTTTTATTAAATTTTACTTTCTTATCAAGTTAGTTACTGAGAATAGATATTTTGGATTGCAGGTTTCATTCGACAGCCTGAAGGAACTAGAGATCAAATCGAATAAAAATCCATTTGATCATCATAAAATTTCCGTATCCCTCTTCAATGGATTGGAGAGAGTGATATTCTATGAATTTAAGGGCAGTGTGAGTTTATTTTCATCTTTAGTCGTTGGGAATCTTGTCAAGCTCAAGGTGTTACATATAACACAATGTGATGAGATAGTTAAAGTAATCGAAGACGAGGAAGAGAAAGAGGATGGGAAAGTGGTGAGTGTTGGTGAAATTAGGAGTAGTGTTGTGTTTCCTAAACTGGAGGTGCTTACTTTGCGTCTGTTACCCAAATTAGTGAGCTTCTGCGGATGGAAATGTGACGTCGAGTTGCCTTTATTGAGAGTAGTGGACATAAGGTGCTGCCCTAATATGGAAAATTTCAGCATGGGATTTGTAGCTGCACCCAATTTGGAAAATTTTCCAAGAGAGATGCAGAATTTGGTGGCACAAACGATTTGAATGGGGCGCTGCAACATCGATATTACTTAGCTCATCAAGAAAAGGTACGTATGTAAGAGCGACTAATATTAATGTAGTGATTATTTCTATTTTTATAATTAACTTTCCATTTTTTACGCGTGTGGCTAGCCACAGCGGCTCAATTTTAGGGAT
The DNA here is from genome assembly GCA_029490685.1 of Schizonepeta tenuifolia. NCBI lineage: Eukaryota > Viridiplantae > Streptophyta > Magnoliopsida > Lamiales > Lamiaceae > Schizonepeta > Schizonepeta tenuifolia. Next base: position 1,279,651 of record CM055955.1, on the reverse strand, counting down.
TTTTTTTTTTAATATTAAAGGCCAAAACAACACTTATTATTTCATATTTGCTTGGTTGACAGTTTTTTTATTTAGTTTTAATTTATCTATGATTGCATGGCTTAATTTGTTCAGTATTAGTCGAGTTTATGTAGTGTGCTTCATGGAGACAATGTGCGGATGTTGTTTGTAGTGTGATGTATTCTGTATTATTATGCTGGTACGTCTTTATGTGAATTTGAGGATTTTGATGTTGAAAACATAGTTGGGAACAAAACTTACTCCGGTTTTCAATGCTGCTGATGATGACCCTTTTCGCGATCTTTAGCCGTCAACAAACCGTTCCACATCAGTTTTGAATTTAGACATATATATGCATATATATTGCATGAGTAGCAAAACAAGAGAGAGAGGGAGAGAGAGAGAGAGAGAGAGCATATCACAATAGCAATAGAATGTGTAATCGATTTTCCTGCAATTAGGCCAACGCGTATCAGTTGGAAGTGCAAACGATTGCAAAATCTCACGAGAGAGAGAGAGAGAGAGAGAGAGAGAGAGAGAGAGAGAGAGAGAGCATATCACAATAGCACAAGAATGTGTAATCGATTTTCCTGCAATTAGGCCAACGCGTATCAGTTGGAAGTGCAAACGATTGCAAAATCTCACGACTCCTCAACTCAATGAAAAGCTTCAGAATCAATGCAGCGCAGTAACAGAGAAAACTGTACAAAGAAATATAAACAACGTGAATACATTGCATAACTCAGCATCATGAAACTAAAAAATTATCAGCAGTAGTTAAGCTTGAAACAACAATATATATACTTCTAGCAGAAAAAGAAAAAAAATATGAATACATAAACAATAGAATTGAGCACGAAAAATCCAATTACTGAGCTCGACTCCGACATTTTCTAGTTTATCATTAATATACGTAGTTTTAATCTTCAATTCTCAGCCAAAATAGAAAAAGTTCTACTACTATATAACATAATTACAGATCCTCTGTCAGAACAAAAATCAAACAGTTGGCAGCCTAATTACACCAAAGAAAAGATGCCCATCCAAACTCATTATTTCCAGCCATTATATTCCAATCTCAAATTCAAACTACCTCAAATAACTACATTATTATGCATAGCTAATACATATTTATTTTCCCTACTGTCTTTAGAAATCCTAAACCTAATGGGCTGCCTAATATATATCATTTGGGCCTTGATGTGGCCTACTACAATTGGGCTTGCCATTGGGCTGGGTATACCACTGACCTCTGTGTTGCCGACATGCAAAATCAGAAAAAGAAAAAAGGAAACGGATACAAAAGGAAAAAGAAAATGAAAAAGAAGCTATGATCTGAAACAATAACGTTAGCCTCATTTCCAAACTAATCATCGTCTTTCCTTTTTTTTTTTTTTTTTTTTTTGAAATATGGATGATGATATCAAATATGCAGTAATAGTTGAAGCTGTGCATGTGAACAACACATGATTTTGACGATTAATTTATTACGAGATCATATATATGCAGGGGCGGACCAACTGGTGGGTAATCGGGGGCTTTTAGCCTTTACCACCATTTTTTTTAGATAGAGTCTTTGTAAAAATTGAAGATTGTTAGAAAATTATGTACAACCCCTATACTAGCACGAGCCGTTGAGATGTAGAAAAAGCCAAAATATCAAAGATTGCTTCAAAATTATGTACTGCATGAAAATTTATATACAACGAAACCACTATCAATAACTTTTTCTGGGTCCGCTCATGTATATATGTGTAGTAGCCACGACAAAATCAATCATGTTTTCTACGAGAAGTAAGCATATCAATTCCTTCAGCAAAAATTAAAGGGCCCATCTTATATTTTGACAATTACAATTGTGATGTTGGCTTTCAAATAAATGATCCAAACATTATGAATGCAGAGAATTAAAGTGTTCGGCGTGATTGCTATTAATAAACCAAAAAGAAATAAATACATATTTAATTTTTAAAGTAAAATATTCTCTAAAAACGACCTAGTGTTAATTTTAATCAATGTAGACTCACTACAAGAAAAACGGTTATAGACGACAGGGAAATCGCGTTGTCTATCGTCGTCTATAGCTTTGTAGTCTATTATGGGGGTTATAGACGGCGGGGAATCGCGTTGTACTCTAGACTTCTAACAACTATTGAAATGGGGAAAATGTTCGACGTATAAAGTTGGAGAGAAATATTATTAAAATTTGTAGTTGGAGGGAAATATTATTAAACTTGGGTATTAAAAATGGAAATAATTACATTTCGCCCTTACGGTTTATGCTTCCTAATTAGAGTATATTTCCATTTTCAAAACTTATATTACTATTTTTAGCTTGTGTGGCCGAATATCATTACCCATTAAACTTATAAGTGCAATATAAATAATTATATACATACATGGAAATATAGGCAAAAAATACTACCATAGTGAAAATCAGAGTTTTAATATTATCTCGGACTCTATATGCGATTATTAGGTGAAAAGTATGAAATATAGGTAATTTATTTCCATCTTCACTATTTATTATTCTTTTTTTTTTCTGTAGAGAGAGAGAGAGAAGGGTAGCTAATGTATGAGAGAGAGACAAGGGAAGGTGGTGTGGGTTATCAATCGAGGACTTTAAATATATTATGAACTTGAATAATTATTGATTATTCTGAAACAACAATTTCTCTTGTTTCATTGTATAACTTTTAGGGTTTAGGGTTAGGAGTGAGCAAAAAGCTAAAAATATGAATCTCCGAACTCACTCAATTCGAAATATTAAATTTGGTTCAAATTTTTTTGGATTGGATGAATTTCATATTTTATTTTCTTAAAATTTTGGATTTCACAACTCATCAACTAAACTATCCTAATTAAATTAGAAAAGTTTCTAATTTTAAATTTATAATGTACCCACTGCCCAACCAATTCGAGAGAGAGAGAGAGAGAGAGAGAGAGAGAGAGAGAGAGAGAGCTCTTGGATAGTTAGAGTATGAAGGTATTTAATGAGTAGCAAAATAATCAAGTGTGGAAGAAGTCAGAGAAATAGCCAGTTGTTGGCTGATTGATATACTCCATATGTTTATAACAACTACGATTTCAATAATATTTTTCTCTAAATACGTCAAACATTTCCCCATTTAAGCAGCTATTGGCCGAAGTATATTGATTAAATTAATAACACTATGTTGGTTGTTAGAGTATTATTTTACTCCCCAAAATTAAATAATATTTTTCTCTAAATACGTCAAACATTTCCCCATTTAAGCAGCTGTCGGAAGTCTACATTGATTAAATTAATAACACTAGGTTGGTTGTTAGAGTATTACTCCCTCCGTATAAAGTGGTAGTTGTTAAAATAAAGATATATTTGAGGGGTAGTGAGAAAATGACAAAAAATAGTGGTAATGGCAAAAAAGAGGTGGTATTGATCAAAAAGTAAGAATAAAGTTGTTGGAATGATAAAAAAGTAGAAATAAATTTGATGTGAGGTGGAGTCATCAATGACATATGGTAGTAAATAGGGAAAAAGGATGAGGGTATAGATGTAAAATTTTTAAACTAGGTAGACATAAAATGGACAACTTTTTTGTGATAAGTAGGTAGACACAAACTGGACGGAGGGAGTATTATTTTACTGCTAAAAATTAAGTATGTATATCTTCTTTTGGCATTTTCTTCATAACTATTTTGTAGGCCATTTTTGTCCGAAGACAGAACATGAGTGGTCTTCTTCTCTTAGTTGTTAGAGAAATAAGGCAAAGACTAAGAGGGTGTTTGGCTGAGCTTAAAATCACCTTAAAATAGCTTGTAAGCTCCTAAATCCTTAATAATAAACAACTTATAAGCTGTTTTAATGAGCTCAAAAGCTCAGCCAAACATTCCCTAAGTCAAACGAATTTGTTGCACTTGGGATTTCTATCCCACTCTTGCGTTCCCATTCTACAATCATTTTATTAATTTCTAGGATTTTTGATAAATAAGAATGGAGGAATATGAGGGTGTCACATAGGATTTTTTTAAAGAACAGTCGTTTTCGTTTATATAATATATAGATTAGTAATTAGGATAGTGTGTGATTCAAAGCCTCGATCATGTTATTAATTAGTATAATATAGTTCGAGAGATTTGTGACATCCAAAATTTTAAGGAAATAAAATATGAATTCATCCGAAAATCAAAAAAAATTGAATCAAATTTAATTATTTCGAATTGATTGGGTTCAAAGATTCGTATTTTAGCTATTCTGCTCACCCCTAATTAAGATAGAAAAGTTAGACAATAAAACAAGATATATAAATGGTTGTTTCCAAATAAATTATCAATAATTGTTCTTGATAATATATTTAATTTTCTTGATTGATAACCCACCACCTACCTCCCTCTTTTCTCTATGTCGAAACCTCACTACTTGATTCCACAGCTATCAATTTCTTCTCTCTCTCTCTCTCTCTCTCTCATACAACATATCTATGTCTGGTCTGAAAAGAGAAGGTTTGTCGCCAAAAAAGTGAGAGTTAAGTGTGTGATTTTGATCGTGCAAGCTTTTGAAAGCTTATTATTCTCTTGGTCTCGTAAAGGTTAGCCATTCCACTTCTAACCTTTCGCTAATTAAATGTGAATTAATGATTATGATTTATGAATATATGGATATATATATATAACATGAGATTTATTGTAACTAGAACTCGATATGCTTAGATCTTGCATGAAATACGATTTTGACCATAAGGAATACCCCAAGAAAAAAAAAATATGTGAGAGTGTAATTTCGATTTGGTCTATGAAACGTGAGCTTGAGCTCGATTCGATTGAGTTTGGTATTTTTGAGCTAATTTAACTAGATGACAAACTCGGTGAGCTCGAGTTCGACTTGATTGGGCTCAACTGTTGAATCTTGATCGAGTTTGAACTCGAACTGGTATAAGCTCGCTTAATTTCTTACATGGTCATTTTAAACTCACTTAAGCTCGTTTATACTATGGGCCGATAAAAATGTGAAAAACATTACTAGGCTCGCGATCCTATCGAGCCGAGTATAACGAAACTCGAACTCGAGTAGCTCGAGCTTGACTCGACTAATACAGATGGTCGATAAATTGAATTGATTTTGACTAATTATGAGGCAGCGGCTGATTTAATGGTTTAGGGGCTGAGGCCGGTGTATATTTTTTTAATTGTGATACTCACGGCTGAATATTTATTTAAAATTAATTTTCTACTTCGAACTTTAATTGATGCTTCATGATGGGCTGTAATAATAATCAAGTGGGCAATTGGTTACTAAATTGGAGTTTATTCTTTTCATAGAAAATGTACTTTTAATGTATTCGTATCTTGATTTTTGTGAAAATTAATGTATTTTTGTATCATATCATATTCGTATTTCGTATCGTGATTTATAGGTTTTTATAAATCTTAATTAGTTCAATTGGGAAATGCAGCCAAAACAAGCTAGAATACATTTTTCTATTCATTACGAATATGCTACAATAAAATTACTAGTACATTAAAATGAATAATACCTTCAGAAAATAAATAAATGGACATAAGAATTGAGTAAACCAATGAAATTAAATACTCCCTCCGTCCCACTCAACAAGTCCCATTTGGGATATGCACGTAGATTAAGAAAAAGAGAGTTAGAGTATGATTAAGGTAGTATTTTATTGTTAATGTTAAAGTGTGCTGAGTGGAAAAACACTTTACAATAAAGTAAACAACACTGTTTACATTTGAGTGTGACATAAAGTAGGTTTTAACGTGTTAATCTTTGCCAAATAAGGAAATGAGACTTATTGAGTGAGACACCCAAAATGGCAAAATGAGACTTATTGAACGGGACAAAGGAAATATGACAAATCATCGTAAGAATATGAACCGAATCTATTATAGATCATCCACTACTAGATCTTTGAATCTTCGATTAGGGGTTCTAACGAGCCAAGTCAAGCTGAGTATTGGCATCCTCAAGCTCAAGCTCGGTCGATAAGTATGAAACTCGAGCATAAGCTCGACTCGATAGAATTTAATATTTTTGAGCTCGAACTTGACTAGATGACAAACTCTCGCTGAATTCAAGCTCGACTTGGTTGGGCTCGATCGACTGTTGAATCCAAATCAGGTTTTATCAGTGAATGATTTGAAAAATGTTTACATGAATTGGGCAAATTGGGTGCATGTGTGTATGCATGGAAATAAGAGCCGCACCCACATGCGGCAAAGTTGACTACATTTTAATATGAATTGAAAGACTGTAATTAGGAATTAATAAACTCTTATTCTACGTTGGCAATCTTAAATTCTGATTTTTTTTTTAATTTGGATTATTACCAAAACCATTATTAAATTAAGCAATTCCTAACTCACCCCGATTAAAAACTTGATTTATCCTAATGTTTTAAACTTTTAGAAGTGTTAATAATACTACCCCATTACCTAACCTCTCTATTTCTCTCCGTTGACTACTTGATTCAATTTTTCATCTACTCTCTCTCTCTCTCTCTCTCTCTCTCATCTATTGTCTTGTCTGAAAATGAAGGTTCCTGTTGCCAAAACTTGAGAGTTCACTTTGAGCTTTTGTGGTGCAATTAAGCTTCATAAGATTATTCAGTTTAAAGGTTAAAGGTTAGCCCTTCTACTTTTAACTTCTTACAATTATGAATTATATATTGTAATTACATAAGAAATGAAATTTAGCTGAAACTACAGTCCACTTTATATAGTAATGTTATGTTTTTTATAGGATTAATGAGTTTTCCTTTAATTGTATTATAGAACACTATATATAGAAGATTCAGTTTGGAACAAGGAAATTCAATTAAGAAAACTGCAAAGCTCCACAATATTAATATAGATATAAAAAATAATCAAGTCTGATTTAGAGTTGTCAAATGGGCCGGGCCGACCCAGCCAGCCCGGCCCAGGCCCGGTATAGCCAGCCCAACCCAGCCCATTTCATATTTGGTGTGGGCCTAGACCGGGCCTCTATCTTGAGATGGGCTCCAATTGGGCCTATTTTGAAGCCCAGAACCGGCCCAGGCCCAGGCCCACGACATTTTTACACTATGTGGGATTCAGATGGGCCTAAATAATTGAAAAAGCCCGGCCCAGGCCCGACCCATTTGATTCATGGGCCTAGGCCGAGCCGGCCCTAAAGACTAGTGGACTTCACCGGGCCTGGGCCGGGCCAGGCCTGCCCAGCCCATTTGACAACTCTAGTCTGATTCTCGTCACAATATCAAGGACATATTGGCGATCGGCCATTGCAAATTCTTGACTCTCGGGGGTGTACACCACACTCATCTAACATGTTAGGTTATCACTGTGCCTCGATCGTTTAAACAAGAGCTTTAAACACAAATTTTATCTAATTAATTTAGAAATTAATTTTAATTTAAATTCCTTAAATATAAAATACTTATAATTTGATATTTATTTATTTATCTTCCACGTGTCACAAATTTATTGATGGTAAAGTTATATGTCTACAATCATGTACAAAACATTTAATACATGGATACCATCTTTGTTTTCATAAACATCAGAGCTTAATAACTCAAACATAAGCTTTAGAAAAATCTAGCCACTTGGTTAGAATAAATCTAAAATAAACATTTGTCCGGACGAGCAGTGCACTATATAGACGGGTCCTACAACACAATTTCTAGTCTTTATTTAAGGATCATTGTTTTTATGAGCATGAAGCTATCAAAGATCAATTTTTTGCGGATGCTTTTTATCTTTCTTTTACAAGATATGTATAGTTTTTGTTTTTTGGGATGCTTCTTCATGTTGTCATTTTGATTTTTTTCGATTTTTAATAAAATGCTAATTAGAGAGATTTTCAAACTAACCCCGATAAATAGAATAGGGTCACTTATATATAAGTCAGGTTTACTAACTCGAAGCTTGAAAACTATTCTTTTCTTTTCTTTTTTTCAAAAAGCCTTTCTAAAACTATTTCATTTCTTTGCCTTTTTGCTACGGTACTTCATCCTTAATATATATATATATATATATATATATATATATATATATATATATATATAGATTTTCTTGTCTTCTTCTTTCTCTTCTAATTTGTTGGCAAATCATATATCTAACACAACTTCTTCATTACATGCTGATTGCTTGTATATTTATACACGGTCATTTAATTCCAAATTAATTATTTCACACCTCTGCAGATGAACTTTTGAAATTCACACACTCATTTTTTTAGTTATATAATTTGATACATAACATATCAATAGACAACAACATACTTTGCACCATCCATATTGTTAGGAAATCACGTCCCTATCCCAACTAGGGGAAAATGATAATAGACAAGAAATAAGACAGAAAAATAAAGAACAATCAACAACACAAGAATTTAACGTGGAAACTCCAAAACCGGAGAAAAAACCACAACCCACCACACCAAACAATATAAACTCGACACCCCTACACTATTACAAGCTTTCGAATAACTCTCACCTTTTCTCACAATCCGAGACAAGGAATTTACCTAGAGTCAAACAAAAGACTAAAGTGTAAAACTTAGTGCAATTACATCAAAGATACCTAGCCTCTTATAAGCCCTAAGAAGCTCCTGCACTTTAATCATATAACCGATGTGGGACAAAAAATACATCCCTTTTATTTTAACACAAGCCCAACAATCTCCACCTTGTTAAAATAAAAGAAATACTCCATTGTCTTCGTCGACAATCATGATTCTTAAACCAAAGAACCACAAACCTACTCCACCATATGACTAGAATACTTAGAATCAACCATCTAAGATTTTCCTTCGGCACATGTCAAACAACCCGCTGAAATTTATGGTGCAACTCCTAGCTTTTGGCCCTCCTAGAACTTCTTCAGCCGTTGACATAACTTCCACCACACATTGTGCCTCAACGCTAAACCAACGCACATGTGGTCCAACTAACATCGCCACATCCTCGTCCATGGCAGTTGGACTTGCCTTAAGGATGTCCATGTCCTCAACAATCATAGGCATAATCTTCAATCACAATGTTAGTTGCTTCCTCGGAGCTATTTGCCGCAACCGCTCCACCTTAATTCATATTGCAGCCCTTTTTTTTCTCCCCAAAACTTGTGTAACCTAGATTGTATCACCACAACATTAACTTGCACTTGCCACAAGCTAAAACTGATTCTTCCATCAAATTTTTCCACATCAAACTTTATTGAACTTGACCCCTCGTTTCTCCACCCCAAGTTAAACAGCTACCCGACAAGAGAACCTCGAACTTGTCTCAGAACCTGGCTCTGGCTCTGATCCCAACTAGGGGAAAACGACAAGAAATAAGACAGAAAAATAAAGAACAATCAACAACACAAGAATTTAACGTGGAAACTCCAAAACCGGAGAAAAAACCACAACCCACCACACCAAGCAATATAAACTCGGCACCCCTACACTATTACAAGCTTTCGAATAACTCTCACCTTTTCTCACAATCCGAGACAAGGAATTTACCTAGAGTCAAACAAAAGACTAAAGTGTAAAACTTAGTGCAATTACATCAAAGATACCTAGCCTCTTATATAGCCCTAAGAAGCTCCTACACTTTAATCATATAACCGATGTGGGACAAAAAATACATCCCTTTTATTTTAACACAAGCCCAACACATATAACTTATGTTTTCTCATTGTACCATCCATAAACCTACTAATACCTCCGGTCCCCAAATAACTTCACATATTTTCTTTTTGGGACGTTCCCAAAATAATATATAACAAACCGCATGCCTTTCTCTCTTTAAAATTTTAAGACCGTGAAAGCATATATTAGCTTTATATATTTCCTTTATCTGCTAATTTATCACCTAAATTTCTTTTTCTCTCATCAATCTCTTTAGTCCAAGTCTCTCTCTTCATTTTCCCATGCTTCATTCTCTCAACTCGTATCTCATGAATTTGTATTTTATTAATATCAACGACAATCTCTAAAAAAAAATATGAAATCAAATTTACACACTATAAGCCTAATTATAACTTCTACCAATCCTTCTTAAATTATACTCATAATAGACATATCAATTATATATTTTCTCCGGAATAGGAATTCACGTAGTTATAACCTAATAACTCTAGATATTTCACTTAATTAATTATTGAGAAAACAAGGTAGTATTACATCCCTCATTGCTTGTAAAAATTTTGTCCTCAAAATTTGACATACTTTTGAGTTCTAGCTCTAGATACTAGTGCTTTGCCTTAATTATTTTCACTTCTGAATCCCCCGTAAGGCTTAGTTAGTGTCCTTTAAAAACCTTTAACTCGGAGAATTAATCCTCAATTAGAACACTGCTGACATTGGTGTATCCAAGATTTTGATTTTGAGTGTACAAAATGTTAAGAATATCAAGCCCTGAAAAAAGGAAGCAGCACAACATAGAACCTAATTATAAATTAATAATTCCTAACTAACCCTAATTACCTCTCTGTTTTTTCTGTCGAATGATTAATTCCCATCTCCCCTATTGTGTTTTGTAGGAGCTGCTAACACTTTCACATCTGGGATTAAAAAAAAACAGCAAAAAAGAGGATTAAAAAAAACTGCAAAAAAGAGGATGAAAAAAAAAAACAGGATAAACAAACAGTAATCAGAATGGCTCTAGATATTGCACTGGCTGTTATTGGACCAGCTATACAAGTAGCGAAATGGGCTTCCAAACCAATCATACGTCAATTCAATTATCTATGTTGCTTCAGTAGCAACATCAATAGTTTGAAAGACGAAGACAAAAAATTAGTTGATGCATTGAAAGGATTGGAGGGGGAAGTTGAAGTAGGAAGAGATAATGTCCTAAACCCTGCCCCTGAAGTTGAGACATGGCTAACAGAATCCAAGAAGATCAAAGATGAAATCAATGGGATTCTCAATGAAGCTACAAATGTAGAGAGTGGTTGTTCGAAGCTTGGAGCTCGTTTTTCTCTTAGCAGGAGAGCTAAGAAAACAACTGAAAGTACGGAAAAGCTCCGAGGCGAAAAACCTATAGCTACATTCCTGCCGAGACCTAAAGCAGCCAAGGTGGGGGTTCAATTAGGAAAGACATTTGAATGCGAGTCGAGAAACAAGATTGAAGAAGAGATCATGACAACTCTGAGAGGCGGGGATGTGAATATGATTGGAATATGTGGGATGGGCGGTTTGGGAAAGACTACCATGGCAAAAAAGCTGATGAACAAAGCACTGCATGAAAGTGTATTCGAAGAAGTTGTTATGGCAGTTGTTAGCCAAAATGTGGATATCTCGAAAATTCAAGATGAGATTGGTGGGCAATTGGGGTTGGATAAGCTGAAAGAGGAATCGTCGCAATCTGCTAGAGAACAAATCTTGCTCTCTAGACTAAGTGACACGAAGAGAACTACTCTTCTAGTCTTGGACGATGTCTGGGAGAAACCTTCGCTAGAGAGAATTGGAATTCCTTGTGATTCCAAATGGTGCACAATCATATTTACATCCCGAAATGCTGATGTTTTGCGTGCTATGGATGTTCGAATATTTGGAATGAAAGTGTTATCTGAAGAAGAGGCATGGTCTTTCTTTAGAGAGAGAGTTGGCACGTGTGTGGATGATAGGAAGTTGAATCCTATAGCCAAAGAAGTTGCAAAAGAGTGTGGACAACTGCCGATCAATCTTGCAGTCGTTGGTGCAGGGCTAAAAAATCAACGCATTCAAGGTATTTGGAAAGATACACTCAGAAAACTAAAACAGAGTGTTCCAGATACCGTGGAATATGATAAGCAGAATTATAATCCCCTAAAATGGAGTTATGATTACTTGAACTCAAAGGAGGCCCAATCCATATTCCTGCTTTGTTGTCTCTTTCCCGAGGATGCCGATATCCCTCTAGAGTACTTGAATAATTTCTATATGGGATTAGGTATATGTGAAGACATCACAAATATGGAAGATGCAATGAATATGATTCGGACACAGACTCAGAAGCTTAAAGATCGGTCTTTGGTATTGGAGAGTGATGAGGAAGATTGTGTGAGATTGCATGATGTTGTTCGTGATGTGTGCATATTCATTGCCAAAGAGAAAGGATATATTGGCAAAGATGGTTGCACTTGGATTTCTTCATCTCATCTTGTCGGAGAAAGAAATCAGCTTCTAAACGGGTCAAGATGCCCAAACTTACGTCTTCTCTTCTTGGATAGTAGGTATGATTCATCGAGGTTCAAATTTGACGATGCATTTCTGGAAGGGATTAGAGAACTCTACGTGTTGTGCATTAAAAATTATGACTCATTGACAGCACTCCCACACCCAAAGCAGTCACTCGGAAAACTAAACACTTTGTTTTTAGATTCATGTGAGGAATTGGAGACAATATCTATTGTTGGGGAGTTAGTACATCTTGAGATTCTCATTTGTCGTAATTGTGAGCGGCTTGAGAAGTTACCATCACAGATGAAGGGTTTAAATCGCCTCAAAGTGTTAGAACTTACGGGGTGTGTAAATCTCCAAAGTATAGAGCGAGGCATCATATCAAGTCTCGTTGCGTTGGAGGAGTTGAAGATGCTTCGGAGCTTTGGTAGATGGGAAGGAGAGAATAGAGAAGAAAGAGAGAATGCAGGGCTGAGAGAGCTGGAGGCCTTGACTAATTTGGCATGCTTGGAGATTGACATAAACGATCGTTCATTAGTTACACAAAACATGCCCCTTTTATCGAAGGAGATTGTCAGATTTAAAATCAGAACAGATATAAATTCTTATCTACCACCTGGATTCAGCAAAGCAATGGGACTCAATTTGGAAAGAGAAACTCGTCTAGGAGATTGGATTGAGATGCAATTCCTGAGAGATACTGAGTATCTGCATTTGAGTGGAGATGGTGCAAATAATGTGGATTTGGCCAAAATTCCAAACATTAGGTGTTTGGAGTTAGAATATTGTGAGAGTATGAAGAATGTGGTAAGAACATCACGTGGTGATGATGATGCTACTGTCTTCCCTTCAATTGAGTGTCTGGAGCTACGCATTCTTCCCAAAGTAGAAGTGATATGTGATGGTCCAATTTCTCCGACTTCTTTCCAGAATCTCAAGGAACTAGAACTCAAATTCTTGAAGGCACTAACGCAAATATGGAAGAGCAGTAGTGAATGTGAAAACATTAATTATGTTCCACATTTCACCAACCTCTCCACCATTAATATCTGGGGATGTGATAGCCTACACAATCTAGGGCAATTGTCAATGGCAGGAAAGGATTGCCTTCCACAGCTCCAAAAATTTTTCATTAAAGGATGTGAGATGATGGAACAATTGTTTTTGTGGAACGATGAAGAAGCTGGCGAAAACAAAACTAGAATTGAATCGCAGCAAAAACATCAAGTGATCACAAAGGTGTTCCCAAAACTGAAGGAGGTGGAGTTAGAATCTCTGCCAAATTTGACAACTTTCTATCAAGGGATCCAAGGCGTTGAATTCCCTCTACTGCGGGAAATGAAGATTGAAGGATGCCCAAAAATGAAGGGTATTATCCAACCACAAAAAGTAGGTTTGATTTTAATTTCTTTCAGCATCTTATACAATTATATATTTTGAGGTTTTGTAATTTCTATTATATAACTATAATGGCGCTCATATGTTTTAACATTCATCATTTCAATATAATTTTTATCACTAACTAAAACAATTTCATATCGAAACGGAATTACACAAATTAGGATTGACGTACCGTTTTCATTTGCAGGTATCATTCGGAAGCCTCGAGGTATTAGAAATCAATAAGTATGTGGGCAGCATTCTTTTCACACTTTCAATGGCTGCAAATTTTGTCAGCCTCAAAGAATTACGTATAGCAAATTGTGATGAAATGATAAATGTGATTGAAGACGAGCAACAACAAGAAACGATTCTTCTATTTCCTAAATTGGAGGATCTTTACTTGAGAGATTTACCCAAATTAGTGACCTTATGTGAATGGAAACGTGAAGTCGAATTGCCTTCATTGAGAGTAGTGACTATTTACGATTGCCCAAATATGGAAAACTTCAGCATGGGAGTGGTAGCTACACCAAATTTGGAAGCTTTTACAACAGACCTCAGGACTTATGTTGGAGTTGGAGTTGGAGTCGGCGTAAGTATATATACGAATCACAAAACATTTTTTTTTTTTTTTAATTTATCAAATTTTATTTTGTCGATCAAGTTAATTACTAAGAATTAGGTAATTTGAATTGCAGGTTGCATTCAACAGCCTAAAGGAATTGGATATCAAACAGAGTGAAAATCCATTGTATGATGATAAAATTTCTTTATCCCTCTTCAATGGACTGGAGACGTTGAGATTCATTGGGTTTGAGGGCAATATGAGTTTGTTTTCATCTTTAGTCGTTGGGAATCTTGTCAATCTAAGAGTATTAGAACTAAACTGTTGTGATGAGATAGTTAAAGTAATTGAAGACAAGGAGGAAGAGAAAGTGGTGAGTGGTAGGTGTGTTGTATTTCCTAAACTGGAGGAGCTTACTTTATTTGGTTTACCCAAATTAGTGAGTTTCTGCGAATGGAAATGTGATGTTGAGTTGCCTTCATTGACTAAAGTGGAGATCAGTTTGTGCTATAGTATGGAAAGTTTCAGCAAATGTGATATTGATTTGCCTTCATTGACTAAAGTAGAGATCCATAGCTGCTACAGTATGGAAAGTTTCAGCATGGGATTTGTAGCTGCACCCAATTTGAAAATTGTTCAAATAGGCAATTATGAAGTAGACATCACAAAGGATTTGAATGAGACGCTGCATCAATATTACTTAGATTGTCAAGAAAAGGTACGTATGTGAGACTGCAACTAATATTAATCTAAATTAATTCATTTTCATCTTTTATAATGTCTACTTTCTTAATTAGCTCTAACTCCCTCCTCCATCCACCAAAATGTGCCCTACTTACGTCATTTTTTTTTTGTCCATGAAAATGTGTCTTACTCCACTTTATACCCTTCATTTTTTCTATTATCTACCAAGTTTTACCTTTATCTCACTCACAATAATTTTATTGCTCTACCCCTCAACTCTACTTTTATCTCATTCACAACAACTTTATCAACTTTTCTTAAACCCGTGCCGAGCACACAATGGGGCATATTATTGTGGATTGAGGGAGTATTATTTGTTTGATGGCTACAATACATTTCGCTTGAACGACAATTAATGTTATCAGGAGATCAGTGAAGAAGAAGAAATTAGCAGTGAAGTTAAGGATGAAATAGAGGAGGACGACGACCAAAATTGATGCATACGTCTTCAACAATTGATTTGATGTATGTGATAACAATGTTGTGTGTTGTTTTTACATCTATATTTTGTTTCAGATGCTCCAATATATATAATCTTGAATTTATAAATAGATTTATCTAATTAGTACTGCTATGTATATTTTTTCATGTAGGAGGCAGGAGAGATGGCTGTATAAAAGGAAGCAGCACAACACGGGCTCAATTTCAGTGGTCTTTTTTTTTTTTTTTTTTTAAAAAAAAAAAATTGAAGGCAAAAACAACACTTATTATTTCCATATTTTCTTGGCTGGCTGTTTTTCTATATTGCTTTAATTCATCCATGATTGCATGGCTTAATTTGTTCAGTATAAGTCGAGTTTATGTAGTGTGCTTCTGATGGAGACATTGTGCGGCTGTTGTTTGCGGTGTGATGTATTCTGTATAATAATGCTGGTACGGTGTGTGGCATTTTTTTGTTTTGGTGCAGATTGATTCTTAATTTATGACGATTTTTATGTGATTTCGAGGATTTTGATGTTGAAAACTATCGTTAGCCGTCAAATAATCAACAGCAAACCGTTCCGCATAAGTTTGAATGTAAACATATATGCATATATCAATTGCATGAGAGAGAGAGAGAGAGAGAGAGAGAGAGAGAGAGAGAGTCATACCTGGCCAACACTGTCCTGAATCAATGACTCAGTAACAGAGAAAACTGTACCAAGAAATATAAACAACGTGAATACATTGCATAACTCAGAATCATGAAACCCAAAAATCATCATCATCAGAAGAAGAAAAAAAAATGAATACATAAACAGTAGAATTGAGCACGAAAAAAAGACCTATGATGCTTATTCACACTGCAGCAGCAACATCCTCTGTGAGAACACACATCAAACAGTTGGCGGCCTAATTACACCAAAAAAAAAAGATGCACATCCAAACTCATTATTTCCAGCCATTAAATTCCAATCTCAAATTCAAACTACCTCATATAACTACAAAATTTATGCAGGTAAATTGCACAATTTGCATAAAACATCAAATTGTTTTTAAAATTGCATAAAGTGATAAAACACAACAAATCCATTCAAAAAAGTTTATACCTGTGTACGTGGCTCTCTTTTCGATCCTCCAATCGGGTTTAATTCAATTGTTTATGATTTAGTGGTTCGAATTGATCATATTCAAAATAGCTAAATTATAATTTAGGCCTTATTTCTAATTTTCTGTATAAAATAGTACGTCATAATTTTTACAATAAAGCTTTCCGGACATACTATGTTCGGACATAACTGGTTCGATTAAGTAAAAAATTAATTTTACACAATTTTTTAATTAATATTTTTTCTTCATTAATTTCGGTCATTTATAAATGTACAATAATACCCTTTACAAATTTTAATTAGAAGAGAAGAGAAGATGTTTATGTCGATAAAATATGATCTTAATAAATACAGTTTTAATTAGGAAGAGATTTCTTTGGGGGATGTGAGTGAAAATTATGAGGGGGAGTGAATATAGGAGAATACTGCCGATTTTTTCTTGATCGAACCGATTATGTGCGGACATACTATGTCCGAATAGCATCACCCTATTTTTTAATAATTATGAAATGAAATCATACAAAAATAGTATACTTGTGCTACTGTGCTTATGGTTACGATGTTTTTTCTTAATAAGTAACTATTATAAATCGATTAAAGTTATTTAATTTTTTAAATATTTGTAGCTGCTATCTTAGATGAGTTATTTTAATAATAATAATAATAATAATAATAATAATAATAATAATTCATGCTTGTGTTGTGAAACCTGTCTTTATATAATATTGAGGCCCATTTGAAACCTCTATGTCCAACCAATTAAAGTGTGGCCCATTATAAGAATGTAAGCCCATTTGAAGATTGATTATACAGCCCATTAAGTCTCGGCTATAGGCCCATTAATAAAAATGTTTTGACTTCTGCCCGAGTTCGAAAATAAGTCAAGGTAGGAGGTGACGAAGTGGAGGATAAAGAAGGAAAACGTTGTTCATGATGATGATGAAAAGTTTAATATTTGCAACTTTGCATAGACATTAGGGAGCGAGAGATGGGCTAGTGGTAGAGTGGATTGTCTGAGACTGAGAGGTCTCCGGTTCAATCACTACTGATGCCTCTATAGGTCGAGCTTATCACACCTGTACTCGGAAAGTGTGGTTTACTTACCTTGTGCGGTTTACAGGCTACTGCACAAAGATAAGAGTTTACCCGATGCGCACCAAAGATAGCGACGGCGGATTCCCATAAATTAAAAAACAAAACAAAAAAAGAGGAGAGAGGGACTATAATATTATAATATGTGTGTGAATGCTAGATATAACAAACAAAGAGAAATAATATTCTTTAAATTATAGTAGAAATATTACTCCCTCCGTCCACGAAATGGTTGCCACATTATGGACGACACGAGTTTTAAGAAAAAGATAGGTAATAGTGGATAATAGTGAGCATTATTGTGAGTTTTAAGAAAAAGATAGGTCTCACAATAAATGTTAGTGAAGTAGTGAGAAATATAAGGTTAAATATAATGTATTATGTGGGCCTACTACTATAAGTGACAACCATTTCGTGGGCGGACTTAAATGATAAAAGTGACAACCATTTCGTAAACAGATGGAATACTTTTTTTGGTGAAGATTTGAGGGAAATAAAATTAATTTTTATGACAGACAAATAAAATAAAATAAAATAAGTAAAAACAACATTAATTTTAATTTATTGGAGACAAATATTTGTGATCGAATGCATAAAATCAAGTTTTGAAAAAAGATCCTAATTTGGAAATGACGATCTTTAATCTCTTACGTTCGTACATAAAATAGATTGAATAAATTGGTTAAAGCATGATAAACGCCCATCTCCTTTCAAGTATGGACAACAAAAGTTTCTTCTTTGTACACATGAATAAGTTACTACATGAACCGAACTCTATATTAATAACATAAATTGTAAATTAATATTTTTTTATTTTAAAATTAAGATTAAAAGGGTCCTTTTTGGTCAATAAGAGAGATAGAGAGATAATAGAAGGGAGCTCTTTCGTCAATAAATAAATGTGTTTGTGTGACAGTGTTGGTATAATGTGCAATACGGATCTCATTGTGCTATGTAGTTCAAGATCACCTAAAATATAAGAGATAATTAGAAATATAATACAATGTACAATTTCATATAATAAATGAAGGAGTATATATGTGTTATACCCAATTGCATCGACAGTGCCTTCCTTGAAGGGTAGTGGTATATGATGTCATGAGTAGCAAAATAATGTAGTGAGGAGTATTCTCTAACAACTACAAATTTAATAATATTACTATCAAAATTTACAGTCAAACATTTACCCCATATTTATTAGAATAACGACATTAGGTTGTTAGAGTATAATATTTTAATTTAAAAATTAAATATGTAATTTTTTTGGCATTTTATTCAATAACTATTGTGTATATCATTTTTGTTTGAAGAGATCAAGAGGGGGTCTCTTTTTCTTAACTATTAGAGAAATAAAGGAAAGACTAAGTCAAACAAATTTGTGACACTTGGGAGTTCTATCCCACTCTTGCGCTCCATTATCATTTTATTCTATTTTTTTTCTTTATTTTAAATTTATAACATGCCACTGCCCAACAAATTCGAGAGAGAGAGAGAGAGAGAGAGAGAGAGAGAGTGAGAGAGAGAGAGAAAGAGAGAGAGAGAGAGAGGAGGGACGACTCATGGATAGTTGAACTGTGAATGTGTGTGTGTGTGTGAGAGAGATATAGAGAATAGAGATAGATCTCTTTGTGTCAATAAATAAATGTATTTAATGAGTAGCATAATATCAAGTGTGGAAGAAGTGAGACAAATACTCAAATAGCAAGTTGGCTGGCTGATTGATAACAACTACGATTTCAATAATATTTTTCTCTAAATTCGTCAAACATTTCGTGTAACAACCCAAACTTTTATAAGCTATTTTACTTTTAAAAGAAATTATATTATTTTTTTTATGCAATTAATTATTTGAGTCTTATAAGTCGCGCCTAGAAGTAATTCACGAGCATTGAGCATGACATGGCATTTATTTATTTGCATGATATTTTATTTATTTTTGTATGGCTATCTATGAGTAACTTAAATAGGTTTTCTGAATTTATTTGTTTAATGGTTAAGTGTTTTAATTATTTAGTTATCTTTTGGCCCGTATGTTATGTAGCTAGAATTCTAGTTTATTTAGGATTCTTTGATATGAAAATTCTTATTTTTTTATTTATTTATCAGTTATGAGATTGTAAATAATTAATGAGGAATATTAAGTCTTTGTAAACTAGTAATTATTTGTCCTCGTTTTTAGATTTGCTTGTAGAAAAAGTTATTAACTTCCATAGTTATCTTTTCTATCCTAAATAGTTGTATATATATATACTTATCTGCTCTTTTATTTTTGCACACCCCGAAATCAGTCCTTTTGAGAAATAATTCCAGATCTTTAGTATAAAGGTATCACGTTTTTCTTTGCTTTTATTTTCTGTTGAGTTGAGTATGCATATGCGTGTGTGTGTGTATCTTTTAGTATGTTAATTAATACTATGCAATAGTACTATATATGAGTATATGTTATTGATATATTTTATGTTTCAAGTGTTTGTCAGTACGTATATTAAGATGATTATTTATTTATGTTTAATACTTTTAAGAATTTTTAATTGTATGTTAATAAGTTAGTTAAAAATGGTGAAGTTTCTTGTATGTTTAGTGAATTTGTAAATGAAGTTGATAATTCGCATGCTCTTATTTTATAATTTGTAAGTATATATATATATATATATTTGGATCAAATTTTCCTTATGACAATATAGGGAAATGGATTAATAAGTGTGTTCTCTGTTTATCTTTTTATTGATTTGCATGTTTAAGAGTATATATATATATATAATGATATAGATATATTCTATGTAATTAATATAAAGTATTCGTAATTAGGTTTGGGGTTATATAAAATATATTTGGATTGTTTTTCCTTTGTGCATGCATATTCGTATGATTTAAGATTATTAATTAAAGAAGTACACTAGTATTCGTCAATTTAGATGAAACTTATATTTTATTTGTGAGTCTTCATCATTTATCAAAGCATGCATTTTGACATTTCATAATTATTATTTAGGATTGGCGCGCAAGACTTGATTAATTAATTTGCAGATTTTCCAGTCGAGTCAAGAAAGGTTAAGGTGGGGTTTTTAAGTTGCAAATTTTGTTTATCCTTATTATATATTTTGCACAAGTTATACGTGGGATATGCAGAAATTATAGCTTCCGGACTAATTACAAAAGCAGTGTTAGTTTCGGGCTATTTATGAAGGAAGTTATAGCCTTTGGACTATTTACAAAAGCAGTGATAGTCTAGGCTAATCGAGGTACACGGGGTTAAGCCTACGGGCTATTCGAGGTTATGCATAGTCCAAAAGCAGTGATAGTCTAGGCTAATCGAGGTACACGGGGTTAAGCCTACGGGCTATTCGAGGTTATGCGAGGTTAAGCCTACGGGCTATTCGAGGTTACGAGTTTATGGCCTTCGGTCTTCGAGGAAATGAAACATTGTTTTCGGGCGATGTAATGAAATTGACGGATTTTCCATGTATTTTCTTGTTGTGAGTTATATAATTTGGATAAATGTCCCCACTGAGTCTAAGGTACTCACCCCAAAACTTTTAATTTTTCAGGAGAGGGCTCGGGCGATGTGCGGCTGAGCGAGTGGTGATGGTCAAAGAGTCAAAATGAGCTTTATTTAAATGTCATTTATATAGTCTTCTGCTGTAAAAGTCTTTGTTATTTTCATGATGTAGAAAGATAACGTTTCCTTTTATTTATGAAAATTGGGGCGTTACATTTCCCCATTTAAGCAGCTATTGGCCGAAGTCTACATTGATTAAATTAATAACACTAGGTTGGTTGTTAGAGTATTATTATTTTACTCCCAAAAATTAAATATGTATATCTTCTTTTGGCATTTTCTTCCTACACTATTTTGTATGTCATTTTTGTCCAAGACAGATCACTTCTCAGTTGTTAGATAATACAACAAGATAAATGGTTGTTTTAAAATTAATAATCAATCACGGTAATGATAAACGGACAACGGACAACTAATCGGTTTTACGCTTGAAAATCGGTCCAACCATTTATTCTCTATTTTCTCTATATGGAAAGCTCACCTACTTGATTGCACACCTATCCATTTATTCTCTCTCTCTCTCTCTCTCTCTCTCTCTCTCTCTCTCTCAATATATCTATGTCTTGTCCAAGAAAGTGAGAGTTGATTGTGGGATTTTGATCGTGCAAGCTTTTGAAAGCTTATTCGCTTGGTCTCTTAAAGGTTAGCCATTCCACTTCTAACCTTTCGCTAATTAAATGTGAATTATTGTAATCAAATTAATTGTAACTAGAATCTAGTGATATATATGGATGTGTTATGTTTTTATATGATTGCATTTTTATTTGAATGTAGAGTTATAGAAACAACTAGATTATAGTACAATTTTATTTCCTCGCTTCACTTTCGATGTCTCATACTATAAAGTTATGATCATAATTGTATTTGTCAAACTATACGATGTGGATGAAGTGACGTCGGAACTCGATATGCGTAGATCTTGAGTGAAAATACGATTTTGACCATAGGGAATATTAGACCCAAGACATAAAAATATGTAAAAGTGTAATTTAGATTTGGTCTATGGAGCATAGATACATTTCTGGGATCAACGTATTACAAAAAGCATACTCCCTCCGTCACGTCGAATACGGCCTAGTCCATATGGACACGGAGACTAAAAAAAAGGGTATTGAATATAAAGAAAGTGTTTACTGTAGTGTGAATGCAATATTTTATAATGCTAATAAAGTTATTGATGGGATAGTTGAGTGTGTAGTTGGAGTAGGTTAGTGGGGTTTAGATGGAACGGTGGACCATGTATATAAACTAATTGTTTCCTATTTTTAGTAAACTTTAATTGTATATTGGCAATCTAAAATTCTACATATTAAATTTTTAATTATTACCAAAACATATAAATTAATAATTCCTAACTAACCTTGATTAAAAAACTTGATTTATCCTAATTCTAAAAAAATTATAAGTGTTAATAATTACCCCACCATCTACCTAACTACTCTCCGTGTTTTTTTAAAGTGTCTTATTATGAAATTTGATTTTTTTTTAAATAAATGTCCCATTTCATAAATTTTGAAAAAGTGAGGCAACTTTCGAGAAAAATGATACAAAAATTTCTATTTTACCGAAGTAATAAATGTTAATTATATACTTTTTAAATATTATCGACAATAATTATATATGGAAATAGTACTTCCTCCATATATTTTAATTATTTGGCCGGGCACGCATGTTAAGAAAATAATACCAGCATATGATGTTGTGCACCAAACGGCGGCGCGCGTTTCGTAAACTTTTTCATCATCCTCGTGTTATATACTTTTGCCCTTACGTTATTTTCCTTCCTTTTTTTTTTCCTTTGGGAGATTATATATAGTGCAGTAAATCTCGTAACTTTTCTTCTCTCCAATAAAATTGAATTTTGCTATTTGTTGAAAATCTGAAGTTGAACCCTTTATTTGGTATGCTTTAACAGAAATCATAAATAATTCAAATTTTTGTTTGCTTTTAATTTGTTCTTATTTGTTTACAACAGAAAATATGCTCGATTTTTGTTACTTATGGATTTCAGTTTAAATTTTTAAATTCCAGCCTACAAATAGGTAAGTACTAATTAATACAAACTTTAGAAAGTAATGCAATATTTTAGAGTGTATTTAGAAGTTAGCATTATGAAAAATTGACACACTATGTTTTGTATTCTATAACAAAAAGAAAAATTAAACTTAAAAATCTGAAAAAAGAAGAAGAAGAAGAAGAAGAAGAAGAAGAAGAAGAAGAAACGAGTGAAGGGAATTGTTTAGAATATTATACAACAAAACAATAAATGTGAATGAAAGTTTTAAAATCTGAAAAAGGAGAAAGAAATCAAATGTGTGGACTAACTATACAAAACGTTGGCGTTTGGGTGCGCTACGGTTGCTTTTGTATATTTAGACATAGATCAATTTATTTATAATATTGGACTTTTATTTTTTAAAGCCTTCTTCATTTTAGTTTTTTCTTTTTTCGATTCTTTTTTTAATTTGTCTTCTCCATTATGTTGTTTCTTACATGTTATTCATCTTATTTGTTGTCTCAATTTTTTTTATTTTTAATTATTTATTCTTCATTTTACCTTTTTATAAAATAATTTTTATTTTTTCCATTTTTTCTTAATATTTCTTTGATTATGGTGTGTCATATTATTCATTTTATTTATTTTTCATTTTTTTTATTTTTTAAAATTATTTACATTTGAAAAGTAATATTTTTGAAACATTACATTTGTTCATATGAATGATTATTTTTCGTTACGATAATAATTACTTGACCAAATTGTTAAAAGTACAAGTTGTCGTGAATAAAAGTAAATATTGTTGCGAAGAAAAGTAATATTTTAGAAACATTACATTTGTTCATATCAATGATTATTTTTCATTACGATAATAATTACTTGACCGAATTGCTAAAAGTACAAGTTGTCGTGAATTAAAATAAATATTGTCGTGAAAAAAGTAATATTTTTGAAAAATTACCTTTATTCATGTCAATATGATATCATGAATAATTATTTTACCAAATAATTTAAAGTATATGTTATCGTGAATAAAAGTAGAGTTGATAAATTCTATCACGTGTCACGACATTTCTAGGCATATATATGATTTGCATACTACTGCATATGAACAGAGATTTAACTAGTGTGAACCACGTTTCCACAATATCACGAAAAAGGAAAAGGAAAGAAAAAAGAGTACAATATGTCAATATGATAAACGTGTGCCAATGTGGTACATGCATGACTTCCTCAATCATCGCCACAAAAATTATTCAATTTTTTTTAATTACATATTTGTGCAGTTCGTATTCAAGAACAAACTAACTCCCTTTATATCATATCTCAACAAAAAAAAAAATTAAAAATAAGAACCTCCTCCCTTTCCAGAACACAGGCACACGGCACAACACACACTGAAATAGAAACATATCAGGAAAAGAAAAAAAAATGGCGAAGGAAGTGAGCAACAAACAAATAATATTCAAAGACTACATAAATGGATTTCCAAAAGAATCAGATATGATACTCAAAACCTCCACAATCAAACTCAAGGTGCCCGAAGGCTGCAACGACGCCGTTTTGGTGAAGAATCTCTACTTGTCGTGCGATCCCTACATGCGCATCCGCATGAGCAAACTCGACGACAACTATGTTCCCGTTTTTACCCCTGGCTCGGTAAATCTCCTCTCCTTTTTTTTTTTTTTTTTGTTTTTGTTTTGTATATAGCACATTAAGATATATATTCAATTATGATAGTATTTTTTATTTCTGCATTTTTTGAGACAGCCAATAATGGGATATGGAGTGGCCAAAGTGGTGGATTCTTCTAGTCCCAATTTCAAGAAAGGTGACTTGATTTGGGGTATGACTGGTTGGGAAGACTATAGTCTTATTAAATCTACAGAGGGCCTTTTCAAGATTCACCATACAGATGTTCCTCTCTCCTACTACAGTGGAATTCTTGGTCAGTAGCTTCAAATATTCCATTTCTAATTAATTCTGAACAAATTCTCCACTGTTACTGGAAATAAGAAAAAAGTCGAGGGCGTGGAGTATACGCTCCATGCCAAACAATTTTTTTCAATCAATCCTTTAGAGTTTATTAATCTCCAATTAGAGTTTTTTTCGAATTTTTGAATGAATTGTACTTCCTCCTTCCCACTTTCTTTTGGGCACGAGTATTAAGGAAAAAACAATTAGGGAGAAAAGATGTATTTAATGGAGTTATTAAAGCGAAATAAGTGGGTAGAGAGAGAGTGAATAGTGAATGACACAAAAAATAAGGGAAAAAGTAGATGAAAAATGTAAAGTGAATAATTTAATTGGAACTTAATTATCTCTACTTATTTCCCAATAAGAAAAGAAGACAAGTGTAACGGTACATCACAAAAAGGAATAAAAGACATTTGGACGGAGTGATTATTTTTTTTTAAATAAAAAGAAGATAGTGGTCAACGGGTTTGACTTGATCAAACTGAGTGAAATCCGTCTCATGCATGAGACTGGTGTCATGGGAGACCTACACTTAATTCTAAGCTTATCACTCCTAGCAAACAAGCCATAATATATAATAATGTAAATCAACAATGTTTGTGTTTATATTTACTAGTCACATAAATTATATTTATATTTTTGTTTGTGTGTGATAAATTAATTAAGGTATGTCTGGGATGAGTGCATATGTTGGTTTTTATGAGATATCATCTCCAAAACAAGGGGAAACTGTGTATATTTCTGCTGCTTCTGGAGCTGTGGGCCAGCTTGTGGGCCAATTTGCTAAGCTATTGGGTTGTTATGTGGTTGGAAGTGCTGGAACCCAAGATAAGGTTTGCTTTTTTTTTTCCCTTCTTGAACAACAGGAAATTTAAGGTTTGCTCTGCTTTCATAAATAATTAAGATCCAATTACATTATCCTAATTAATTTTATGCTTATTACTAATAATAATGCTAACTAATCTTAGACAAATTAAGACTTTGGTGACCACAGCGTACGTATATATTATATGCATCATTAAGAGAACTAACTAAGGATTAAGTGTAATTAGATAAAATGGCAGAGTTGTATCATGGTTTGGATTTATGATCTTGTACATTTGTTAATTTGTTGATTAGGTGAATCTTTTAAAGAGCAAATTCGGATATGATGATGCATTTAATTATAAAGAAGAAGCTGATCTCAATGCAGCTTTGAAAAGGTTAGTTACTGGTAATTAATTAATCAACCTTCGTATTTTTGGACAGTATAAACCTCCATGCTCATGTCACATCCTTAATTAGTTAGTAAGTTTGTTAAATTTTTTTTATCACAATATTAATGTTGTTTGATTTTTGTTAGATATTTCCCTCAAGGGATCGACATATACTTTGAGAACGTGGGAGGAAAGATGTTGGAAGCAGTGCTTCTCAACATGAAATTGAATGGTCGGATCGCGACGTGTGGGATGATATCTCAGTACAACCTCGGCGAGGAAGAAGGTGTGCGAAACTTGTTCGTGATTATAACAAAGCAAATTCGAATGCAAGGATTTTTGGTGTTCCACCATTATTCCCTCTATCCGAAGTTTATGGACTTCATCTTGCCGCTCATAAAGCAAGGGAAGATTGCGTATGTGGAGGATGTAGCCGAAGGGCTCGAGAGCGCACCGGCTGCATTGATAGGCCTCTTCTCCGGTCACAACGTCGGGAAGCAGGTCGTCCGAGTGGCTTACGAGTAGCTTAGTTTCATATGCATCGCTTTTTTTTTTCTTGTAATTTGTCTTTTTTGTTAATTTAAACTTTAGAGATGTTAAAGGTGTCCAATAAGTGCTAGCATTGGATTTAGCTCGTAAGAGTGCGTTTACTTTGATGCAAAATGATGAAAAATAAATATTTTCACAATTTTTCATCTTTTTCACATGTTTATTAGATTGTTAATTTTATTATTTTCCATCGTTTTCCATCCTTTTAATTTCAACTAGCATACAATTATTTTCATCTTTAATCCATATCATTGCTTATAAATTTGAAATATTACTAATTTGTAGCAAAAATAATTCCCCATGCACACTCCACATATTATACAAATGTGTCAAACATGGAATCAAATAAATCAATAAGATCATTGAAATTGATTAGTTCCAAACTCAATCATATCAAGTATATGTATTCACATTGAAAAATTGTACTCATCAACATGAATAATATTAAATTTGCTAAAAGTTGCACAAAAATTTAAGAATGATAAGTTCAGTGAATTTCCTCGTTCTCATGAAGCAGTACCAATCAAAAAGACGTTTGTCGCTACTGGACGGCGAAATGGATTAAATGTGATCCCTATTAAGGTTTTTCTTGTTTGATCTTTTTGAGTACAGGAATTTTGTTCTTTTTGCTTCCTTGCATCACTTTGGCTAACGGAAGTTCGTCATCACTTGGAACCTCAATGTAATCATCCATCTTCTTCCTTGTGATTTTTCTTTTTCTCTTATCGCTAATTATCAAAAGAGGACCGTAACTTTGAGTGTTTTTAAACAGAGGATCATATCTTACGGAATTTGAAAAAGAGGACTATATCTTTCGTTTTTTGTATTTATATTCCTATTTTGGGTCCAAAATTAATAATTTGGGCTTTTGGTGACACCTCAAGCCCCATTGATGACGTCGCGGTGATGTGGCGGTGCCAAGTTACTTTTTTTTTGTATTATCGATTTTTTTTCATATTTTTTTCTTTTTATAGCCTTAAAATAAAAATAAGAACCCTCACACTCGATTCACTCCTAACTTTCTCTAGATCCCTAGTTTAAGAGCTCCAATTATGATCCAATCTTCGACACTTTTTGCCATTTTTTTGTCATGCCTTTCTCGAATGATGTGAACATATTTTGGCACAATGAAGCTATGTGAAGTCCTTTTATTAGTATATGATTTCCTCTTTAGTATGATTAAAAACTAATTGGTTTCATATCACAATATTTATGGTGAAAATAAATTGGTTTTGGGCATTGATGCTCAACATTTATTTTTATATTAAGGTTGTAAAAAGAAAAAATGAAAAAGAAAATCAATAATACAAAAAAGTGGCATGGCACCGCCACGTCACCGCCACATCATCAATGGGCTTGAGGTGTCACCAAAAGCCCAAATTATTAATTTTGGGCCGAAATAGAAGTATAAATACAAAAATTAAAGATATAGTCCTCTTTTTCAAATTTTGTAAGTTATGGTTATCTTTTTAAAAACACTCAAAGTTAACGTTACGGTCCTCTTTTGACAATTAACTCCTTCAGGGGGCTGGAACTTTGAACTTGTTTCTTGTTTCTTCCCACTTTAGTACGTTTAGGTTTTTCTCCTTCCTCTTGATGTGGCTTTGATTCTTCAATTGATTCACTCGCTGATGAAGATTTTGCAGCCATCTTGTACGTGGACTTCATTTTTTGAATTCCATTTACTATGATATTCAGAATTCCTTTCTCTTCTTTCACAGACTTGAGTGCGGTTACAAAACATATTTTTGTTGATGATTCTGTGCTCAGGCCTTTGTAGTACATGGAATTATTTTCGCATGTTACGTGAGAAAATGAAATAAGCACATACTAAATTGAATAAATCATTCAACTTTTTTAATGAATATAAATAAAGATAGACAACCATTATATACAATTCATTAGCACTGGAATATATATATAAAAGAACTTGATGTAATAATTGTTTTTAATAAGTACTTACCTCATTGATGGACAAAAGATATTCATTTATAGGGCATCCTACATATATTGTTGCAACCTCATCGAACATTGCTACACGAGCACTATAGTCACCATCTCTAACCTTTACAATTATTCTATATTTGTATTGTTTAAAATATTTATTAGCATAATATGCACTGATTTACATTAGTAAATTATGCATGGTGTTGTCTCAACAAATTCCTCATTGCACTTTCTGCATGTTGCGAGTCCTCCATTGTTTGGGCACGATTTATTGCATTTTTCACATGCATCGTACCAAATTGATGATCTATTTTCAATCTCGTCAACAATGCCCTTAAAACAATAAGAAACATCCTACAAAAAGGCATTTAAGTTTTAAAATAATTATTGTTATTACAAATGTAAACAATAGTAAGAAAAGTACACTAAGAATAGTTGGCACATTGAAGTGTACAAAAGGATAAAGATTCATGTTTACACATACTTTAAGCCCAATTTGTCTACCCTTTAAAGTACGAACTACATAATGATAAACATTACAATTTCTATTTCAAGGAAAATGTATCATTTTTTTTCAAACTAAGAGCAAGATTTAACTATTTAATATCAATTATATACATTAATTAGCAATAAAATATAAGGAAAAAATTGAGATAAATATATGTTGATTTTCTTTAAGATCTTTGAGAGTCACTTCTTTTGCATGAGCCATTCTTTGGATCATTGTCAACTTACTGATTCTCAATGGATCATCGATATCACAAGAACTGCATATTATGTATGATACATAGTTAAAGTAAACGAATCAATTGTCTTAATACTGAAAATAAGTTTAAAAAAAATTATTGTCTTTACGGTTGTTGCATTGGATCAAGCTCTTCGCATGTTGGTATAATGTGCAATACGGATCTCATTGTGCTATGTAGTTCAAGATCACCTAAAATATAAGAGATAATTAGAAATATAATACAATGTACAATTTCATATAATAAATGAAGGAGTATATATGTGTTATACCCAATTGCATCGACAGTGCCTTCCTTGAAGGGTAGTGGTATATGATGTCATGAGTAGCAAAATAATGTAGTGAGGAGTATTCTCTAACAACTACAAATTTAATAATATTACTATCAAAATTTACAGTCAAACATTTACCCCATATTTATTAGAATAACGACATTAGGTTGTTAGAGTATAATATTTTAATTTAAAAATTAAATATGTAATTTTTTTGGCATTTTATTCAATAACTATTGTGTAGATCATTTTTGTTTGAAGAGATCAAGAGGGGGTCTCTTTTTCTTAACTATTAGAGAAATAAAGGAAAGACTAAGTCAAACAAATTTGTGACACTTGGGAGTTCTATCCCACTCTTGCGCTCCATTATCATTTTATTCTATTTTTTTTCTTTATTTTAAATTTATAACATGCCACTGCCCAACAAATTCGAGAGAGAGAGAGAGAGAGAGAGAGAGAGAGAGAGAGTGAGAGAGAGAGAGAGAGAGAGAGAGGAGGGACGACTCATGGATAGTTGAACTGTGAATGTGTGTGTGTGTGTGAGAGAGATATAGAGAATAGAGATAGATCTCTTTGTGTCAATAAATAAATGTATTTAATGAGTAGCATAATATCAAGTGTGGAAGAAGTGAGACAAATACTCAAATAGCAAGTTGGCTGGCTGATTGATAACAACTACGATTTCAATAATATTTTTCTCTAAATTCGTCAAACATTTCCCCATTTAAGCAGCTATTGGCCGAAGTCTACATTGATTAAATTAATAACACTAGGTTGGTTGTTAGAGTATTATTATTTTACTCCCAAAAATTAAATATGTATATCTTCTTTTGGCATTTTCTTCCTACACTATTTTGTATGTCATTTTTGTCCAAGACAGATCACTTCTCAGTTGTTAGATAATACAACAAGATAAATGGTTGTTTTAAAATTAATAATCAATCAGGGTAATGATAAACGGACAACGGACAACTAATCGGTTTTACGCTTGAAAATCGGTCCAACCAATATTATTTAAAACCGCCGATTTTATTTTATTTTATTGTTTTACTATTGTATCCCTTAATTAAGCTCGAACGAAAGGCTATGCTAAAATCGATTAAAATATAATTTATAATCAAGTAATAAAATTATTTACAAAAAAGAAAATGATGGGTGTAAGGAATTGGTTGGACCGGTTTTCAAGAAGAAAAAAATCGACGGTTTTAAATAATATTAGTTGGATCGATTTTCAAGCCTCCGGACAGCAGTTGTCCGTTTGTCATTTATTGAATCAATAACTGTTCAACTATTGATAATATATTCAATGATCTTGATTGGTAACCCACCATCTACCACTCTCTTTTCTCTATATGGAAAACTCACCTACTTGATTCCACACCTATCCATTTACTCTCTCTCTCTCTCTCTCTCTCTCTCTCTCTATCTATGTCTTGTCCAAGAAAGTGAGAGTTGATTGTGGGATTTTGATGGTGCAAGCTTTTGAAAGCTTATTCGCTTGGTCTCTAAAAGGTTAGCCATTCCACTTCTAACCTTTCGCTAATTAAATGTGAATTACTGTAATTAGATACAAAATCAAATTAATTGTAACTAGAATCTAGTGATATATATGGATGTGTTATGTTTTTATATGATTGAATTTTTATTTGAATGTAGAGTTATAGCAACAACTAGATTATAGTACAATTTTATTTCCTCGCTTCACTTTCGATGTCTCATACTATAAAGTTATGATCATAATTGTATTTGTCAAACTATACAATGTGGATGAAGTGATGTCGGAACTCGATATGCTTAGATCTTGAGTGAAAATACGATTTTGATCATAGGGAATATTAGACAAAACATAAAAATATGTGAAGGTGTAATTTCGATTTGGTCTATGAAGCATAGATACGTTTCTGGGATCAATGTTTTCCAAAAAGCATACTCCCTCAGTCCCGCCGAATACGGCCAGGTTCATATAAGCACGGAGACTAAGAAAAAGGGTATTGAGTATAAAGAAAGTGTTTAGTGTAGTGTGAATGCAATATTTTATAATGCTAATAAAGTTATTGATGGGATAGTTGAGTGTGTAGTTGGAGTAGGTTAGTGGGGTTTAGATGGGACGGTGGGCCATGTATGTAAACTAATTGTTTCCTATTTTTAGTTTAATTTTTTTTTTCGTATTCTTAAAATTAAATACGAAAAAAATTCACCTAAAATACGTTTTCTTATAAGTTTATATAAGTTCACCCAAAATTAAACACAAACGGTATATATTCTCACCGCCACCGCTGTTCAGCTCGCCACCGCCGGTCGCGTGCTGACCTGGGTGGTTATTTTTCTCGTTCGAAAGCAATGCGATCCTTTTTTCTTTTCTTCAAATAGATGATCGCTATTCTTAATTGAAGAATTAAAGAATGGGTTAATTTGATTTGTGTATGCTATATGAAGAATATTATAGGTTTCTACAAATCATAATTAGTTCATTTGGAAAATTCAGCCAAAACAATACACATTCTATTCAACAATAAATATTTAGTACACTACTAAATCTTCCAATCTTCGATTCGGGCCGGTGTAAACAAATCTAGTCAAGCCGAATATTCTCAAGTTCGAGCTCCGTTGATAAGCTCGATTGAGTCAACTCGAGCTCAACTTGGTAGGGTTCGATCGACTGTTGAATCGAAATCAGGTTTTATCAGTGTATGATTTAAAATGTTTACATGAATTGGACAAATTGGGTGAATGTGTGTATGCATGGAATAAGAGCTTCACCCACCTGCGGCAAAGTTTAATATACATTTTAATATGAATTGATAGACTATAATTCGGAATTAATAAACTTTAATTGTATATTGGCAATCTAAAATTCTACATATTAAATTTTAATTACGATTATTACCAAAACATATAAATTAATAATTCCTAACTAACCTTGATTAAAAAACTTGATTTATCCTAATTCTAAATAAATTATAAGTGTTAATAATTACCCCACCATCTACTTAATTACTCCCTGTGTTCTTTTTAAGTGTCCTATTATGAAATTTGATTTGTTTTTAAATAAATGTCCCATTTCATAAATTTTGAAAAGAGTGATGCAACTTTTGAGAAAAATGATACAAAACTTTCTATTTTACCGAAGTAATAAATGTTAATTATATACTTTTTAAATATTTACGACAATAATTATATATGAAAATAGTACTTCCTCCATATTTTTGAATTATTTGGTCGGGCACGCATGTTAAGAAAATGATCGTTTATAATAAAGTTGAAAGAATAAAGTAACTTTTTGAGGGTATTTTTGTCTCATCAAGTAGGAGAGAAGATGAATTTAGTTACTTTTTAGTGACATATATGGTAATTTATGAGTTGTAGTGGGTTATTTATATCTGGTGCATTTCCATTTTAAGAAATAAATTTAATGGAATGATACGTCCAAATAAGATAAAATGGGCTTAATGAAAAGATACCGAGGGAGTAATATATCAATTTTCTTGGTTTGTGTGTTTTGACGGCTGATGTCACTTATAAAAAAAAAACAAAGGGAGTACCTCTCTATCCGTTGACTACTCAATTCAATTTCCCATCTCCTCTCTCTCTCTTTATTACAGCTCTTGTCCAATATTATTTTATATATCTATTGTCTTGTTTGAAAATGAAGGTTCCCGTCGCCAAAACTTGAGAGTTGACTTTGAGCTTTTGTGGTGCAATTAAGCTTCGGAAAATTATTCAATTTCAAGGTTAAAGGTTAGCCCTTCCAATTTTAACCTCTTGCAAATATGAATTATTGTAATTACATATGAAATAAATTTAGCTTAAACTAGTGTCCACTTTTTATGGTTCTCTTATGTTTTTATAGGATTAAGGAGTTTTCCTATAATTGTATATATAGAAGATTTAGTTTGGAACACGGAAATTCAATTAAGAAAACTGCAAAGCTCCACAATAAAAATTACAACGACATATATAGAAAAACTTACGGGAACGAAATTCTAGTCGTTTCTGAAAATCAAAAAACTAACATACTAATAGAAGTATAAAAATAATAAAGTCTGATTCCCAACACAAGAGGAATATGGTTTCAAAATCTAGAATTAGAAGTTACTTATTCAAACAAGCTTAAGAGATCAAAGAGTTGGCGCAAGCAATTTAGATAATTGAAATCCATGTCTCAGGTCTGCACGACCTAAAAATATTTTGAAATGATTTTAGACCGAGAACTAATGTACTCAGTGGGCAATGCATTTCACAAAACATTTTCTGAAAACACAAATACATATCCGTAACATACAATGACAATTAGAAGGACCTTTATACATATATAACAAACCTCATTCCTTTCTCTCTTTAATATTGTAAGACCTTGAAAACATATATACATAGCTGTATATATTTCCTTTATCCACTTCGAAAATAAAAAGAGAGGGGAAAAACAAAAATTTAACCTTTGGATGAGTGAATATGGTAGCTAAATGCCACCTCCTTCCTTTTGCCTTCGGCAGATCCTCTCTAATCTCTCTCTTCATTTCCTTTATTTCAATATTCTCTGCACTCCAATCTCATAAATTTGTCGTCTCATTACACTTGTCCTAATTCCTTTTTGGGAAATAATTAAGAAAATTAGGGCCCAATTAGTTTGGCTAATTAGTCCCACTTTACACTTTTCAACCTACTACTTTTCTCCTCATTTTTTTGACACTATTTACTCTCTCTCTCTCCACTTTAGTTTACTATTTGTACTCACTATTCATTCTCTAATCAATTTATTTCACTTTAATAACTTCACTAAATACACTTTTTCTCCGTAGTTATTTTCTCCTTAATTATACTGCCCAAAAAGACTAGGAAATATTAACGGCAATCTCTAAAAACCTAATCATAAATTAATAATTCCTATCAAACCCTAAATACCTCTCTTTTTTTTGTCGGTTGATTAATTCCCATCTATCCTATTGTGTTTTGTAGGAGTTGCTAATGCTTTCACATCTGGGATTAAAAAAAAAAAACAGCAAAAAAGAGGTTTAAAAAAAACAGCAAAAAAGAGGATTAAAAAACAGTTATCAGAATGGCTCTAGATATTGCACTGGCTGTCATTGGACCAGCTATACAAGTAGCGAAATGGGCTTGCAAACCAATCATACGTCAATTCAACTATCTGTGTTGCTTCAGTAGCAACATCAATAGTTTGAATGACGAAGCCAAAAAATTAGGTGATGCATTGAAAGGATTGGAGGGGGAAGTTGAAGTAGGAAGAGATAATGTTCTAGACCCTGCTCCTGAAGTTGAGACATGGCTAACAGAATCCAAGAAGATCCAAGATGAAATCAGTGGGATTCTGAATGAAGCTACAAATGCAGGGAGTGGTTGTTCGAAGCTTGGAGCTCGTTTTTCTCTTAGTAGGAGAGCTAAGAAAACAACTGAAAGTACGGAAAAGCTCCGAGGCGAAAAACCAACAGCAACATTCCTGCCAAGACCTAAAGCAGCCAAGCTGGGGGTTCAGTTAGGAAAGACATTTGAATGCGAGTCGCGAAACAAGATTGAAGAAGAGATCATGACAACTCTGAGAGGCAGGGATGTGAATATGATTGGAATATGTGGGATGGGCGGTTTGGGAAAGACTACCATGGCAAAAAAGCTGATGAACAGAGCACTGCATGAAAGTGTATTCGAAGAAGTTGTTATGGCAGTTGTTAGCCAAAATGTAGATATCTCGAAAATTCAAGATGAGATTGGTGGACAATTGGGGTTGGATCAACTCAAAGATGAAACGTCGCAGTCTGCTAGAGAACAAATCTTGCTCTCTAGACTAAGTGACATGAAGAGAACTACTCTTCTAGTCTTGGACGATATCTGGG
Source organism: Schizonepeta tenuifolia (assembly GCA_029490685.1). Lineage (NCBI taxonomy): Eukaryota > Viridiplantae > Streptophyta > Magnoliopsida > Lamiales > Lamiaceae > Schizonepeta > Schizonepeta tenuifolia. The sequence continues at coordinate 1,244,124 of CM055955.1, read as the reverse complement.
AGAAACCTCCGCTAGAGAGAATTGGAATTCCTTGTGATTCCAAACGGTGCACAATCATATTCACATCCCGAAATAGTGATGTTTTGCGTGCTATGGATGTTCAAATATTTGGAATGAAAGTGTTATCTGAAGATGAGGCATGGTCTTTCTTTAGAGAGAGAGTTGGCACGTGTGTGGATGATAGGAAGTTGAATCCTGTAGCAAAAGAAGTTGCAAAAGAGTGTGGACGACTACCGATCAATCTTGCAGTTGTTGGTGCAGGGCTAAAAAATCAAAGCATTCAAGGTATTTGGAAAGATACACTTAGAAAATTGAAACAGAGTGTTCCAGATAATGTGCGATATGATAAGGAGAGTTATATTCCCCTAAAATGGAGTTACGATTACCTGAACTCGAAGGAGGCCCAATCCATATTCTTGCTATGCAGTTTGTTTCCTGAGGATACAGACATCCCTGTGGAGTACTTGACTAATTTCTATATGGGATTAGGTATATCTAAAGACATCACAAATATGGAGGATGCAAGGAATATGATTCGGACGGAGACTCAGAAGCTTAAAGATCGGTCTTTGCTATTGGAGAGTGATGAGGAAGATTGTGTGAGATTGCATGATGTTATTCGTGATGTATGCATATTCATTGCCAAAGAGGAAGGATATATTGGCAAAGATGGTTGCACTTGGATTTCTTCATCTCAACTTGTCGGAGAAAGAAAGGAGCTTCTAAGCGGGTCAAGATGCCCAGACTTGCATCTTGTCTTCTTGGATAGTAGTTATGATTCATTGGGATTCAAATTCGACGATGCATTTCTGGAAGGGATGCGAGAACTCCGCGTGTTGTGCATTGGAAATTATAACTCATTGAAAACACTGCCACATCCAACGCAGTCACTTAGAAAACTCAATACTTTGATTTTAGATACATGTCATACCTTGGTGACAATATCTGTTGTCGGGGAGTTAGTAAATCTTGAGATTCTCATTTTTCGTAATTGTGGTTGGATTAGGGAGTTACCATCAGAGATAAGGGGATTAAATCGTCTGAAAGTGTTAGAACTTACGGGGTGTAAAAAGCTCCAAACTATAGGGCGAGGCATCATATCAAGTTTAGCTGGGTTGGAGGAATTGAAGATGCATTGGAGCTTCGCCAGATGGGAAGGAGAGGATAGAGAAGAAAGAGAGAATGCACGGGCACAATTGAGAGAGCTGGAGGCCTTGACTAATTTGGCATGCTTGGAGATTGACATAGAAGATCCTTCATTACTTGCGGAAAACATGCCCCTTTTATCGAAGAAGATTGTCAGATTTCTAATCAGAACTGATAGATATTCTAAACTACCATTTGGATTCAGAAACACAATGAGTTTTTGTGATTTGGAGAGAGAAACTCGTTTAGGAGATTGGATTGAGATGCAACTTCTGAAAGATACAGAATGTCTAAGATTAATTGGAGAAGGTGCAAGTAATGTGGACTTGGCCAAAAGTGAAAACATTAGGTGGTTGGAATTGGGTGAATGTGAGAGTATGAAGAGTGTGGTAAGAACATCAGGTGGTGATGATGCTACTGTCTTCCCTCTCATAGAGCATCTGGATCTTCACGATCTTCCCCAATTACAAGAGATATGTGATGGTCCACATTTCAGCAACCTCTCCTTCATTTATATCAGAGACTGTCATAGCCTACGCAATCTTGGGCAGTTGTCAATGGCAGGAAGAGATTGCCTTCCACAGCTCGAAAAACTTAGAATTCTGAGTTGTGAGATGATGGAACAAGTGTTTCTATGGAACGAGAAAGAAGCAGGCCAAAACAAAGGCAGTATTGAATCGCAGCAAAATCATCATGTGATCACAAAAGTGTTCCCAAAACTGAAGTGGGTGGAGTTATCTAATCAGCCAAATCTGATAACTTTCTATCAAGGGATCGAAGGCATTGAATTCCCTCTACTGGGGGAAATGAAGATTGATGAATGTCCGAAAATGAAGAGTTTTATCGGAAGCTGCAGTGGAGACATTGAAGATGATGGTTCTTTGCATCTCCTTTTCCATCCAAAAATGGTAGGTACCCTAAACATCGTCATTTATTGATTTGAATTTCTTTCAGCATCTCATACAATTATTTTTGCTATATATAAGGTGATAATGTATATATCATTAGTGAATGCAAACCTTCAAATAATGGCCATATATATATATATATGTTTAGTTAGTAGTAATCAATATTTTTATACATTAAGGACTCAAATTTGAAGTTAATGTGAGTAAACTAAATATTTTTCAAATAAACTAATAAATCACTATACATATGAAAAATTGATTTATAGTTTACATGCTTTACTAAACTATGATTTTTTTTTTAATATCCTTGCATTCTTATAGTTTTTATCCCCATTTCATCACTTCAATATAATTTTTATCACTAACCCTAACTAAAACAATTTCATATCGAAACAGAATTACGCAAACTAGGATTGACCTACCTTTTTTTTTTACCTCCAGATATCATTCGGAAGCCTCGAGGTATTAGCAATCAATGGCTATAAGGGTAGTATTCTTTTCACAGTTTCAATTGCTGCAAATCTTGTGAGCCTCGAACAATTAAGTATTAGTAATTGTGATGAGGTAATAAAAGTAATTGAAGACGAGGAGCAGCAAGAAAGGATTCTTCGATTTCCTAAATTGTGGATTCTAGAGTTGACAGATTTACCTAAATTAGTGAGCTTCTGCGAGTCGAAATGTGAAGTTGAATTGTCTTCATTGGAGAGAGTGGTTATTCAGAACTGCCCTAATATGGAAAGTTTAAGCATGGGACTGGTAGCTGCACCAAATTTGAAAGCTTTTACAACGGACCTCACTACTTATGTTGGAGTTGGAGTCGACGTAAATATTACTATACTTTATGAATCACCAACCTTTTCTTTTCTTTTCTTTTATTAAATTTTGTTTTGTTATCAAGTTAGTTACTGAGAATAGATATTTTGGATTGCAGGTTTCGTTCAACAGCGTGACGACATTGGTGATCAAATGGAATAGAAATCCATGGAATGATGATAAAATTTCTGTATCCTTCTTCAATGGACTGGAGGCGATGGCATTCTCTGGAGAAAGTTTGTTTTCATCTGTAGTCGTTGAGAATCTTGTCAATCTCAAGGTATTAAATATAACCGAGTGTCATGAGATAGTTAAAGTAATCGAAGATGAGGAAGAGAAAGAGGATGGGAAGGTGGTGAGTGGTGGTGAAATTAGGAGGGTCGTATTTCCTAAACTGGAGGAGCTTTATTTGGGTTGGTTACCCAGATTAGTGAGGTTTTGTGACTGGAAATGTGATGTTGAGTTTCCTTCATTGACTAAAGTGAACATCAGACACTGCCCTAATATAGAAAGTTTCAGCATGGGATTTGTAGCTACACCAAATTTGGAAATTGTTCAAATAAACGACCATAATGAAATTTGTGCCACAAAGGATTTAAATGAAACGCTGCAGCTACATTACGTCGCTCATCAACAAAAGGTACGTATTTAAGACTGCAGCTAACATAAATCTAAATTAAGAGGGTGTTTGGCTGAGCTTATAAGTTCCTTATAACAGCTTTTAAGCTTCTAAGTCCTAAATAGTGAACACCTATATAAGCTCTTTTAAGGAGCTTATAAGCTCTTATATAATGTCTGCTTTCTTAATTAGCTAGCTCTTATTATTTATTTGATGGCTACAACATTTTCACTTGAACGACAATTAACGTAATCAGGAGATCAATAAGGAAGAGGAAATTAGCAGTTAAGTCAAGGATGAAATAGAGGAGGACGACGACCAAAATTAATGCATACATCTTCAACAATTAATTTGATGTATGTGATAACAACGTCGCCCTTTCATTTAATTAATTGGGATTCTACTATCAACTAATTCACGTTGTTTTTACATCTATCTTTTGTTTCAGATGCTCTAATATATACAATCTTGAATTAATATATTGATATATTTTCTCATGCAGGAGGCAGGAGAGGTGGCTGCATAAAAAGGAAGCAGTACAACAGAGGGGCTCAATTTCAAGGTTTTTTTTGTTTGTTTAATATTGCGAAAACAACACTTATTATTTCCATATTTGCTTGGCTGGCTGTTTTTTTTATATGATTGTAATTTATCTACGATTGCATGGTTTGATTTGTTCAGTTTAAGTTGAGTTTATGTAGTCATGGAGACATTGTGCTGATGTTGTTTGCAGTGTGATGTATTCTATATTATTATGCTGGTGCGGTGTGTGGCATTTTTTTTTTGGTGCAGATTGATTCTTAATTTATGACAGTTTTTATGTGAATTCGAGGATTTTGATTTTGAAAACGATCTTTAGCCGTCAAATAATCAACAACAAAACGTTCCACATGAGTTTCAATGTAGACATATACGCATATATGAATTGCATGAGAGAGAGAGAGAGTCATAGTCATACCTGGCCATCACATATCACAAACTATGCAAAATCTCACGACTCCTCAACTCAATGAAAAGCTTCTGAATCAACAGAAATATAAACAACGTGAATGCATTGCATAACTCAACATCACGAAACCCAAAAATCATCAGCAATTAACCTTGAAACAAAAAAAATACTTATTGCAGAAAAAGAGGAAAAAATTTGAATACATTTACAGTAGAATTGAGCACGAAAAAACGACCAATGATGCTTATTCACACTGCAGCAGCAAGATCCTCTGTCAGAACACACGTCAAACAGTTGGCGGCCTAAAATACCAAAAAAAAGATGCACATCCAAACTCATTATTTCCAGCCATTAAATTCCAATCTTAAATTCAAACTACCTCATATAACTACAAAGTTTATGCAGTAAAGTGCACATTTTGCATAAAACATCAAATTATTTTTCAAATTGCATAAAACACAACAGATCCTACACGAGAAATCCATTCAAAAAAGTTTATACCTGTGTACGTGGCTCTCTTTTCGATGCTCCAATCGGGTTTAATTCAATTGTATATGATTTAGTGGTTTGAATTGATCATATCGAAAATATCTAAGTTATAATTTAGGCTTTTTTTCGAATTTTCTGTATAAAATAGTAAGTCATATTTTTTAATAGTTATGAAATGAAATCATACAAAAATAGTATACTTGTGCTATTGTTCTTATGTATGTCCAACCAATTAAAGTGTGGCCCATTATAAGAATGTAAGCCCATTTGAAGACTGATTATGCAGCCAATTAATGCTCGGCTATAGGCCCATTAACAAAAATGTTTTGATTTCTGCCCGAGCTCGAAAATAAGTCAAGGTAGGAGGTGATGAAGAGTAGAATGTAGAAGAAAAACTTACTCCCTTCAACCCACTCATATTGTTATCATTTTCTTATATATTAACAAAAATGTTTTGATTTCTGCCCGAGCTCGAAAATAAGTCAAGGTAGGAGGTGATGAAGAGTAGAATGTAGAAGAAAAACTTACTCCCTTCAACTCACTCATATTGTTATCATTTTCTTATATAGGTGTTCCGCTCATATTTTCAACTTCCAAAAAAGGAAAATTTTAACCCTTCAAAATCCTCCAAAAATAATGGCGCTACCTACTTTCAATTTTTTTACCCTTATTCTTAATTTTCGTGCTAAATAGTAACATGATAATTTCAGTGGGTCGGAGGGAGCATTACTTTTTTAGTATTATAGTATTACCTTTTAGGTGAATATTTAAGGGAAATAAAATTAATTTTTATGACACACAAATAAAAAAGATACTACCCCGTCCACGAAATGGTTTCCACATTATGGACGACACGAATTTTAAGAAAATTGTAGGTACTAGTGGATAATAGTGGGTATTGTTGTGAGGGGAATACGGGTCTCACAATAAGACGTGAGTGAAGCACTGACAAATATAAAGTTAAATATAATATTGTCACATCCCGGTTCACATAAACCGCGCAACAGAGGGGAATAAAGAGGTGAGAAAAAAGGGGCTTATTTTTTTTGCACATATAACAATTGATTTACAAATTTAATGAAATAAGGCGACAAAACCGCGCTACTCCAATTAAAGTAAAATATGGGGTAAACCTGTGTCTAGCATAACAAAAGGATTCGACCATCCACTTCACCAAATGGTGTTATCATGAGGGAGTGGGAATTCAAGCGTCCAAGAGAAGCTGATAACAAGGCACTCTCCATAAAAATAATAAATAATACACAAAGACATATTCACAGTGCCAAAATTAAATAAGATAGCGGAAGCACACATTAGCTACAACGATCCCTGTCTCAGCCTCGCGTCGCATCACATGCCTTTCGATCTGAAAATATTTTGAAAACATTTTGGGTTGAGTAATAGTGTACTCGGTGGGCATGCGCCATTTTGGAAAGCTTTTCGGAAACATATTAGATTATCCGTTTAACATGGTATGCGTCAGAGGTTATTAAAATAGAAAACCACCCTTGTCCATACAAAATATATTTTTAGATGCATGATGTGACGTTCGATCTTTATACTCAGACTAGGAACCATAGCTATGGTTACCATACCCTATTTGACTTATACCCAAGACAAAGTGCGTGAAGTAACATAGTCAACATTAACATAGGCCAAAAGTCTTATCTCAAGACCGCTAGCTACAATATAGATGGAGATCAACACATTGCATTGCAACGTGGTGCGCACAATACTCAACTAGTACCTGTATACTCACTAAGTATCTCGATCGATAACATAGAGTATATCACATAAAACGCACATAAAAATATTTTATGGAAGACTACATTTTTATACTATTCTAGAGTTTAATAACTCAAACATAGTTTTGGAAAATATTACCCTCTTGACAAAGAATTCAATGGTGGACAATAACACCAAGACATCATGATCGCACACATAAGCACCTTGAGCTAATGAAAATCTTAAGCGCCTATTTATAGAAAGAAGCAAGCAGCTGTGTAGTAAGTTATTGCGATGCGGAAGCAGCTGGGCACTAAGCTGCTTCAAGCGGGAAGCTGCAATGCAGAAGCACCTGCAAGATGCTGAGGAGTAAGGTGCTGCAAAGCGGAAGCAGCAGCGACGCAAAAGCAGCTGTGCAACAACTTACATTTTAAAACTTTTAGAAGTGTATAATTTTTCCATGCGAAATTCTTTTTTGAGCATACTTAGCGCCTATAGACTCGCAATAAAATACTGTACACAATGACTATAAACAAGAATATATTTATTTTCAAAAAGAGTAAAAGACTTTTTTCGCTGTGAAAATATTTTAAATATATTTAGAATGCTAATCCGTTTAATAGTTTATTTGGAAAATTCGGGATATTACAAATGTATTATGTGGCCCTAGCACTGTGGAAGTGACAATCATTTCGTGGAAGAAAATAAATGGCAAAAGTGACAACTATTTCGTGGATAAGAGGAATATCTCGAAACAACATTAATTTTAATTTATTGGAGACAAATATTTGTCATCTAATGCATTAAATTTTGGCATGCGAAATCATGCGGTTTTTGGAAAGGCGTTGATAATTTTCTACATGAACCTAACTCCATATTAACAAATCAATGAGAGAGATAGAGGGACAATAGAATGGAGCTCTTTGGTCAATAAAGAAATGTGTTAATTTGTGTGACAATGATAGTAGTATATGAATTTCATGAGTAACAAAATAATCAAGTGAGAAAAGTCAAGCAGTAACTAGCCAACTGATTAATATTCCCTAACAACTACAAATTTAATAATATTACTATGAAAATTTATAGTCAAACATTTACACCATGTTTATTAGAATAACAACATTAGGTTGTTAGAGTATAATATTTTAATTTGAAAATTAAATATGTAATTTTTTTGGCATTTTATTCAATAACTATTGTGTAGATCGTTTTTGTTTGAAGAGATCAAGGGGGGTCTCTTTTTCTTAACTATTAGAGATATAAGGGAAAAGCTAAGTCAAACAAATTTGTGACACTTGGATTTCTATCCCAATCTTGCGCTCCATTATCATTTTATTCTATTTTTTTTCTTTATTACATGAACCTAATATTATATTAATAAATCTAAATTGTGAATTAATACATTTTTAAATTTAAAATTAATTAACCTATTTACGAGTTACAACTCCGAACCCTTATTACTAATTAACATGATTAATCCTAATCCGACTTCATTAAAACCGCCGCTCGCAACGCAAGGCCCGGTTGCACATTGGTAGCCGGGAAATAGAAGGAAAAGTTTCTAATTTTAAATTTATAATGTGCCCACTGCCCAACAAATTCGAGAGGAGAGAGAGAGAGAGAGAGAGAGAGAGAGAGAGCTCTTTGTGTCAATAAATAAATGTATTTAATGAGTAGCAAAATAATCAAGTGTGGAAGAAGTCAGAGAAATACTCAAATAGCCAGTTGGCTGGCTGATTGATTTAGTATATGTTTATAACAACTACGATTTCAATAATATTTTTCTCTAAATACGTCAAACATTTCCCAATTTAAGCAGCTATTGGCCGAAGTATATTGATTAAATTAATAACACTATGTTGGTTGTTAGAGTATTATTTTACTCCCAAAAATTAAATATATGTATATCTTCTTTTGGGATTTCTTCATAAACTATTTTGTATGTCATTTTTGTCCAAGACAGATCACTTCTCAGTTGTTAGATAATACAACAAGATAAATGGTTGTTTTAAAATTAATAATCAATAATTGTTCAACTATTGATAATATATTCAATGATCTTGATTGGTAACCCACCATCTACCTCTCTCTTTTCTCTATATGGAAAGCTCACCTACTTTATTCCACAGTTATCCATTTCTTCTCTCTCTCTCTCTCTCTCAAGAAAGGTTTGTGGGGTTTTGATCGTGCAAGCTTTTGAAAGCTTATTCGCTTGGTCTCTTAAAGGTTAGCCATTCCACTTCTAACCTTTTGCTAATTGAATGTGAATTACTGTAATTAGATACGAAATCAAATAATTGTATCTAGAATCTAGTGATATTTATGGATGTGTTTGTTTTTATATGATTGAATTTTATTTGAATGTATAGTTATAGCAAATAACTAGATTCTAGTTCAATTTTATCTTCTAGCAATAGCTCAAATGGATAGTTAAGATCATAATTGTATTTGTCAAATTATACGGGTTGGATGGAAGAGACATCGGAACTCGCTATGCTTAGATCTTGCATGAAAAACATGATTTTGACATAAAAATATGTGAAAATGTAGATTTGGTTCTGGGGTCAACGTATTCCAAAAAAGTTTATTCCATACAAAAAAATATGGTCCAAATACGTATTTGAAATCGGACTATTTTTTATTTAATTTATTTTTGACTAATGATGTTATGAGGCCGCGGCTGATTTAATGGTTTTGGGGGTGAGGGGGTGTATATTTTTTTAATTGTGATACTAACGGCTGAATATTCATTTAAAATTATTTTTCTACTTCGAAATTGAATTGATGGTTCATGGTGGGCTGTAATAATAATCAAGTGGCTAGATCACATTACAAAAATCTGATCTACAAAAACCTGCCGACAAGCTGTTCGTTAAAATGTCTCCGAGATAAAAAAAAAAAAACAGCTCTTGGCGTTAGGACCTAAAAAGTCATATGGATGGTCAACTAAGAAGTTTTTGTCCTTAAAATCTGTCCTTAATAATATGCACTAGGCCTTAGTTATTGCCCTTATTGAACCATTAGCTTCCATTGATAACCATGATTGAGTTTGATATTTCTGAGCTTCAACTTGACTAGATGACAAACTCGGTGAAATCGATTTATCCTAATTTTTTAAAAAATTATAAGTGTCTCTCTCTCTCTCCTGCTTGTCTCATACTATTACAGTTTATATATCTATTGTCTTGTCTGAAAATGAAGGTTCCCGTGACCAAAACTTGAGAGTTGACTTCGAGCTTTTGTGGTGCAATTAAGCTTCGGGAGATTATTCAATTTTAAGGTTAAAGGTTAGTCCTTCCACTTTAAACCTCTTGCAAGTTGCAATTATGAATTATGATCATTACATATGAAATGAAATTTAGGTGAAACTAGAGTCCACTTTATATGGTTGTGTTATGTTTTTATAGGATTAAGTTTTCCTTTTATTGTATATATATAGCAATATATATAGAAGAATTAGACAGAAATTAAATTAAGAAAACTGCAAAACTTACAAGAACGAAGTTCTAGTCATTTCTGAAAATAAAAAGATGAAAATACTAATAATAGTATAAAAAATAATCAAGTCTGATTCTCGTCACAAGAGGAATATGGTTTCAAAATCTAGAATTACAAGTTACTTATTCAAACATGCTCAAGAGATCAAAGAGTTAGTGGAAGCAATTTAGATATTCAAATCCATGCCTTAGGTCTGATTGTCCGCGCCTAGGCTTGTCAATGGGCCAGTTCTACCCGGCCCAGATCCGGAACCGGTGGAACCACATAATCTAACAGACTTCCGGTTCCGGTTCTAGAACCGGTTGGATCCGGAACCGGTCCAATATAACCCGGACCGACCCATTGATTTGGTTGTGGTCCTCGACCATTTTTTTTTACTTGTTTGTCAAATCTTATATGTTATTCTTGGAACCGGTCTCAAAATCGAACAAGTGTAACCGAAACCGACCCACTGGATCAGGTTCTAGTCCAAACCCGACTGTTTTTTTTTTACATGTTTTTCAAATCTTAGATGTTATTTTTTGAACCGAACCAACAAACTGGACTCAAAATCGAACTAGTGTAATCCAAACCGACTCGCTGGATCTGATTCTGGTCCAGACCGACTCATTTTTTTTTACTTGTTTGTCAAATCTTATATGTTATTCTTGGAACCAGACCAACAAATTGGACTTGAAATCCAACAAGTGTAACCCAAGCCGACCCGCTGGATCCGGTGCTGGTCCAGACCCGTCTCGTTTTTTTTTCATGTGGAATTTCACACAAGATTTTTCATAGATTAATAATTCACAAATTAAGGAACACTATAAATTTAAATTCGTTATGCCTTGACTTTATATATGTTGTAATGATATATTATTAGGGTAATGACATTCGTCACACTGTGACCAGCCACATGCGTAAAAAAAGGATAGTTGATTGTAAAAATGGAAATAATCACATTTTCCTCTTAGGGTTTATGCTTTCCAAAACCTATATTACCATTTTTAGCTTGTGTGGTCGGCCACAGTGTGGCCGAATATCATTACCCATATTATTATTAGTATAGTTGGTGACTAATTAATAAATTCGGGCTCCAGTAACTTTTTTTTAAAAATTAATTTTTAATTCGTACTAAAAATTATAAGATGCACAAAGTATAATTTATTTTCATCATAAATACAACTGGTTTTTAATTTGGCACATCCCTCATTCCTTATAAAAATTTAATCCTCGAAATTTGACGTACTTTTGAGTTCTAGCTCTAGAAACTAGGTCTTTACCTTAATTATTTTCATTTCTGAATCCCCACTAAGGCTTAGTTAGCGTCCTTTAAAAACCTTTAACTCGGAGAATTAATCCTCATATAGAACACTGTAGACATTTGCGTATCCAAAATTTTGATTTTGGGGGTGTGAAATGCTAAGAATATCGAGCCTTGAAAAAATGGCTAGTATTGTCCACTTTTTAGGCCCAGACGTGTTAACTAATGTGGCTAAAATTAGAGCTTAACTAATTGTATATATAGTATTGTTTCCATTGTAATTGTATATAGAAAAATATATCGTGAATAACTTTGGTTTAACACATCATAGTTACCAATTGTAATAGAAAGGGTTAATGATTCTAGTGTGTTTAAAGTAGTAAAATTTCGAAAACCATTGTTCAAATATATATAGTTGTCGAACTAGTCAACGTTATGACAAATAGAAAGAATATTTATTTCTTCATATTCTATTATATTATCCTTTTACCGTCCTCTCCAATCTCATTCTTCTATAATTCTCAATTACTATTCTCATTTAAAAATTGAAATCCACTTGAATAGTAAATGTCCTCATGTAAATCCAAAAATGGGGGTGCAATTTTTTTAATTCACAACTTTTAGTGTATATATATATATATATATAGGAAGAGGATCAGGTGAGAATGCCATCTTATGTGAGAAATGAGAATAAATCTGGACCTTTGGATCTTTTTTAATCAATGACTCAGATTTAATGATGCATTAAGTTAATGTAATTTATGCATTATGATGTTAATGCATTCAGTTATTGTAGTTTATGCATAAGAATATGTATGCATTACATTTCTGCAATATATACATTTCCAATGTGATAAAAATGCATTAAAATGTGTCATTCTCACGTTCTCATATAAAATTTATTCTCACCAGATCTCAACCCTATATATATATATTATTAATATATATTTATTCATTAAAATAATGTGATTTATGCATTAACCGATGTGATAAAAATGCATGGCTCCTATGGACTATATAACTATGAGTTCCTATATGTTCCTTTCCTAAAAACATTTTTATTTTTTGGGGGGTGAACTTGTTCCGATGTGGCTCCGCCACTGATTGTAGATGTATGTGTTTAAGTTGTTGAGTAGCAAAATTACGGAAATCAACCTGAAATGTCGATGAAGTTGATCACTAGCATACGTAGTTTTTATCTTCATTTCTTAACCATAAAAATGCAATTCAACTTAGTTACAGATGCTCTGTGAAGACATACATCAAAGTCGTTAGTGTAATCAAGAAACCAAAGATACTCTAAAACTCAATATTCTTTTTCCTAAAAAAAAAAAAAAATCTCGACTATTCTTTGGGTAGCCATTATGTACACTCCCATCTCAAATTCAAACTAGCTAGCTCAATTAACTCCTAAATGTGTGCTGTTTAATCTGCAAACTGTCTCCAGTTTATTTTTGAATTATTTTATTTAAATAATGATTGACCCTAATTAGGAATTAATAATAACTAATTATATATATATATGTTGGGAATCTTCAATTTTGAATAAAAGTTTCAATTATCATTACCAAAACCTAATTATAAATTAATAATTCATATATAACCCTAATTACCCTCTCTTTCTGTTGGTTGGTTAATTCCCATCTATCCTATTGTGTTTTGTAGGAGTTGCTAACGCTTTCACATCTGGGATAAAAAAAAAACAGCAAGAAAGAGTTTTTTAAAAAAAAAACAGCAAAAAAGAGGATTAAAAAAAAACAGCAAGAAAGAGGTTGTAAAAAAACAGCAAAAAAGAGGATTAAAAAAAAAAGAGCAAAAAAGAGGATAAAAAAACAGTAATCAGAATGGCTCTAGATATTGCACTGGCTGTTATTGGACCAGCTATACAAGTAGCGAAATGGGCTTCCAAACCAATCATACGTCAATTTAATTATTTGTGTTGCTTCAGTAGCAACATCAATAGTTTGAAAGATGAAGACAAAAAATTATGTGATGCATTGAAAGGATTGGAGGGGGAAGTTGAAGTAGGAAGAGATAATGTTCTCGACCCTGCCCCTGAAGTTGAGACATGGCTAACAGAATCCAAGAAGATCAAAGATGAAATCAGTGGGATTCTGAATGAAGTTACAAATGTAAAGAGTGGTTGTTCGAAGATTGGAGCTCGTTTTTCTCTTAGCAGGAGAGCTAAAAAAACAACTGAAAGTACGGAAAAGCTCCGAGGCGAAAAACCTATAGCTACATTTCTGCCGAGACCTAAAGCAGCCAAGCTGGGGGTTCAATTAGGAAAGACATTTGAATGCGAGTCGAGAAATAAGATTGAAGAAGAGATCATGACAACTCTGAGAGGCGGGGATGTGAATATGATTGGAATATGTGGAATGGGCGGTCTAGGAAAGACTACCATGGCAAAAAAGCTGATGAATATAGCACTACATGAAAGTGTATTTGAAGAAGTTGTTATGGCAGTTGTTAGCCAAAATGTGGATATCTCGAAAATTCAAGATGAGATTGGTGGACAATTGGGGTTGGATAACCTCAAAGGTGAAACGTCGCAGTCTGCTAGAGAACAAATCTTGCTCTCTAGACTTAGTGACACGAAGAGAACTACTCTTCTAGTCTTGGACGATATTTGGGAGAAACCTCCGCTAGAGAGAATTGGAATCCCTTGTGATTCCAAATGGTGCACTATCATATTTACATCCCGAAATACTGATGTTTTGCGTGCTATGGATGTTCGAATATTTGGAATGAAAGTGTTATCAGAAGAAGAGGCATGGTCTTTCTTTAAAGAGAGAGTTGGCACGTGTGTGGATGATAGGAAGTTGAATCCTATAGCCAAAGAAGTTGCAAAAGAGTGTGGACAACTGCCGATCAATCTTGCAGTCGTTGGTGCGGGGCTCAAAAATCAACGCATTCACGGTATTTGGAAAGATACACTCAGAAAATTGAAACTGAGTGTTCCAGATACCGTGGAATATGATAAGCAGAATTATAATCCCTTAAAATGGAGTTATGATTACTTGAACTCAAAGGAGGCCCAATCCATATTCCTGCTATGTTGTCTCTTTCCTGAGGATGCCGATATCCCTGTGGAGTACTTGACTAATTTCTATATGGGATTAGGTATATCTGAAGACATCACAAATATGGAAGATGCAAGAAATATGATTCGGAGACAGACGCAGAAGCTTAAAGATCGGTCTTTGCTATTGGAGAGTGATGAAGAAGATTGTGTGAAATTGCATGATGTTGTTCGTGATGTCTGCATATTCATTGCCAAAGAGGAAGGATATATCGACAGAGAGGATTGCACTTGAATTTCTTCATCTCATCTTGTCGGAGGAAGAAATGAGCTTCTAAGCGGGTCAAGATGCCCAAACTTACGTCTTCTCTACTTGAATCATCGATATGATTCGTCGGGGTTCAAATTCGACGATGCATTTCTGGAAGAGATGAGGGAGCTCTACGTGTTGTGCATTGAAATTTATTCCTCATTGACCAGACTGCCACATCCAACGCACTCACTTGGAAAACTCAACACTCTGATTATAGATTCATGCGAGGAATTGGAGACGATATCTGTTGTTGGGGAGTTAGTAAATCTTAGGATTCTCATTCTTCGTAATTGTAAGTCAATTGAGAAGTTACCATCAGAGATGAAGCGATTATATCGCCTGAAATTGCTAGAGCTTACATGGTGTACAAAGCTCCAAAGTATAGGGCGAGGCATCATCTCAAGTCTGGTTGGGTTGGAGGAGTTAAAGATATTGGATAGCTTCAATGGATGGGAAGCAGAGGATAGAGAAGAAAGAGAGAATGCCGGGCTGAGAGAGCTGGAGAACTTAACCAACTTGACATGCTTGGAGATTGACATACTGGATTCTTCATTAGTTACGGAAAACATGCCCCTTTTATCGAAGAAGATTGTCACATTCTTAATCAGAACTGATAGATATTATAATTTGCCATCCAGATTCAGCAATGCAATGGTTCTCAGTTTGGAAAGCGGAACTCGTTTAGGAGATTGGATTGAGATGCAACTTCTGAGAGATACTGACTATCTGGATATGAGAGGAGATGGTGCAGGTAATGTACTGGATTCGAGAGGAGATGGTGCAAATAATGTGGACTTGGTCAAAAGTGAAAACATTAGATGGTTGGAGTTGGGTGATTGTGAGAGTATGAAGAATGTTGTAAGAACATCACGTGTTGGTGATGATGCTACTGTCTTCCCTTCCTTAGAGTTTCTGAATCTTGATCGTCTTCCGGAATTACAAGAGATATGTGATGGTCCGATTTCCTCCAATTCATTCCAGAATCTCAGTTCATTAAAACTCAATTGTTTGTGGGCACTAACGCACTTCTGGAAGAGCAGTAGTGTATGTGAAAACATTAATAATGTTCCACATTTCAGCAACCTCTCCTCCATTGATATCAGAAATTGTGGAATCCTACGCAATCTAGGGCAGTTGTCAATGGCAGGAAAGGATTGCCTTCCTCAGCTGGAAGATCTTACTATTGGAAATTGTGAGATGATGGAACAAGTGTTTTTGTGGAACAACGAAGAAGTGATCACAACGGCGTTCCCAAAGCTGAAGGAGGTTTGGTTATTTTTTCTGCCAAATCTGACAGCTTTCTACCAAGGGATTCAAGGCATTGAATTCCCTCTACTGAGCAAAATGAAGTTTGAAAAATGCCCCAAATTGAATGGTATAATGCAACCACAAAAAGTAGGTACCTCATCCTCGTCATTTATTGATTGTAATTTCTTTTAGCATCTCATACAATTATTTTTCCTAGGATTACTATATATTAATAGAAACAAATACCATAAGCCATAATTAATGAAGGGTATTTTCAGGTTTGACCTATACCTTTTTTTTCTTTCGTTTGTAGGTATCATTCAGAAGCCTCAAGGAATTAGAAATCAATAGGTATGGGGGCAGTTTTCTTTTCACACCTTCAATGGCTGCAAATCTTGTCAGCCTCGAAGAATTACGTATTGAGGATTCTGATGAGATGATAAAAGTGATTGACGACGAGCAGCACCAAGAAAGGATTCTTCTATTTCCTAAATTGGAGAGGCTTTACTTGCAATATTTACCCAAATTAGTGAGCTTCTGCGATTGGAAATGTGAAGTTGAATTGCCTTTATTGAAGAAAATTGCGATTGTGGGATGCCAAGATATGGAATACTTCACCTTGGGATTGGTTGGTACACCAAAGTTGCAATCTTTTTCAACAGACCTCACCAGCTATGTTGGAGTTGGAGTCGATGTAAGTATCTAAACTTTGTTCTTTTCTTTTATGAAATTTTATTTTGTTATCAAGTTAGTTACTGAGAATAGATATTTTGGATTGCAGGTGGCATTCAACAGCTTGAAGGAACTGCACATCTTTTACAGTAAAATTCCATGGTATGATGATAAAATTTCTGTATCCCTCTTCAATGGACTGGAGACGTTGATATTCTCTGGGTGTAAGGGCAGTATGAGTTTGTTTTCATCTTTAGTCGTTGGGAATCTTGTCAGTCTCAAGGTATTATATATAACACAATGTGATGAGATAGTTAAAGTAATCGAAGACAACGAGGAAGAGAAAGAGGACGGGAAAGTGGTGAGTGGTAGGAGTGTTGTATTTCCTAAACTGGAGGAGCTTCGTTTGGAATATTTACCCTTAGTGAGGTTCAGCAAATGGAAATGTGATGTTGAGTTTCCTTCACTGACTAAAGTGGAGATCAGGTGGTGCGATAATATGGAAAGTTTCAGCATTGGATTTGTAGCTGCACCCAATTTGAAAATTCTTCAAATAAACGATGAAGAAATTGGTGCAACAAAGGATTTGAATGGGCTGCTGCAACAACGATATTACTTAGCTCTTCAAGAAGAGGTGCGTATGTAAGAGCAACTAATATGAATCTAAATTAAGTCATTTCCATCTTATATAATGTTTACTTTCTTATTAGCTAGCTTTTATTATTTATTTGACGGCTACAATACATTTTTGCTTGAACGGACATTAACGAAATCAGGAGATCAATGAAGAAGAAGAAATTAGCAATGAAGTCAAGGATGAAATAGAGGTGGACGATGGCCAAAATTGATGCATACGTCTTCAACGATCAATTCATTGTATGTGGTAACAACGTTGCCCTTTCATTTAATTAATTGGGATTTTACATACAGATATCTTTTGTTTCAGATGATCTAACCCTCTAATATATAAAATCTTGAATTAATAAATTGATGAGAAACTAATTATTACTGCAATACATATATTCTCATGTAGGAGGTTTGGTGAGGAGGTGGCTGCATAAAACGAAGCAGCACAACACAGGGGCTCAATTTTAGGGTTTTATTTTATATTAAAGGCCAAAACAACACTTATTATTTCCATATTTGTTTGGTTGACAGTTTTTTTTATATTGCTTTAATTTATCTATGATTGCATGATTTGATTTGTTCAGTTTAAGTCGAGTTTATGTGGCCATGTGCTTCATGGAGACATTGTGCGGATGTTGTTTTCAGTGTAACGTATTCTATATTTTTATGCTGGTATAGTGTGGTATTTTTTTATTTTTTGCTGCATATTATTTTTAATTTATGACCGTTTTTATGTGAATTTGAGGGTTTTGATGTTGAAAACGATCTTTAGCCGTCAAGTAATCAGCAACAAACCATTCCACATCAGTTTGAATGTAGACATATATGCATATATGGATTGCATTAGTAGCAAAATAACAAAGTGAGAGAGAGAGAGTGTGTCATACCTGGCCAACATATATCCCAATAGCACAAGTATGCGTAATCGAGATTTTCGTACAATTAGGTGATGCAAGAGCATGAATCTAGCCCCTGGGCAAGTGAGGACTCACTTGTCCTCACTTGGCTGCGGTAAGCCTGAGGTTTAAATAGTATGGGCAATCCTTCTCTTATTACCAGGTTTTGAGGCGAAGTTACGGCCACCTATTGACAGCGTGCACCATTAGACCAATGCATTGGAAGTGCAAACAATACACTGCAGCTACATAATATCCAACGACTGAGATCGACATTCATGTACGTAGTTTTAATCTTTAATTCGAAAAAGTTCTAATATAATCACGTTTTTAATTCGAAAAAGTTCCAATATAACTTAATCGAGCTAATTGTCAAAAGAGGACCGTAACTTTGAGTGTTTTTAAAAAGAGGAATAATTTGACCTTTTGGTGGCACCTCAAGCCCATTGATGACGTGGCAGTGCCATGTTACTTTTTTTTGTATTATCGATTTTTTTTTTCATTTTTTCTTTTTACACCCTTAATATAAAAATAAATATTGAGCATCAATGCTCTCAAAACCAATTTATTTTCAGCATAAATGTAAAGGTATGAAACCAATTACTAGTTTTTATCATAATTGAAACATGTCGTTTTCCAATCTCATTATACTAAAGAGGAAATTATATAATAATAACAATACTTCACATAGCTTCATTATGCCAAAATATGTTCACATCATTCGAGAAAGGCGTGAAAAAAATGGCCAAAAGTGCCGAAGATTGAATCGGAATTGGTGCTCTGAAATTGGGGATCTAGAGAAAGTTAGGAGTGAATTGAGTGTTAGGATTCTTATTTTTATTTTAAGGCTATAAAAAAATGAAAAAAAAATTATAATACAAAAAAAAGTGACATGGCGCTGCCATGTCACCGACATGTCATCAATGGGCTTGATGTGTCACCAAAAGCCCAAATTATTAATTTTTGGCCCGAAATAGGAGTATAAATACAAAAAACGAAAGATATGGTCATCTTTTTCAAATTCCGTAAGATACGGTCCTCTTTTAAAAATACTCAAAGTTATGGTCCTCTTTTGACATTTAGCTCTAACTTAATCACATATCCTCTCTCAGAACGCACATTAAACAGTTGGCGGCCTAATCACACGAAAGATGAACATCCAACAAAATCATTATTTCCAGCCATTATATTCAAATCTCACATTCAAACTACCTCAAATAACCACAAAATTTGTGCGGGTAAATTGGGCAGTTTGCACAAACCATAAAATTGTTTTTTTTTAACATCTATACCTATTATAAAAGAGCGGATTCTTACAAAATTGAGTTTACCTATTATATCCCTCTTATTATATTTATTTTAAAGGCAATATTGTAAATCTTTTCTTAAATTTAAATTCTAAATAAAGTTAAGTATTACTCCTTGTATATAAATAGTCTTCTCCTAATAAAACTCTTCTAATATCACTAATAATAAATTAATTATCATAACCAAGAGGTTATAGGTGCAAAGCACGTATATCTCTACTAGTTGCATAAAACGCACAACTATTTTATTATATCCTAAATGAGAAATCCATCCAAAAAAGTTTATACATGTGTGGCATGATAAACGCCCATCTCCTTTCAAGTATCGACAACAAAAGTTTCTTCTTTGTACACAAGAATAAGTTTCTACATGAACCGAACTCCATATTAATAACATATATTGTAAATTAATATTTATTTTATTTTAAAATTAAGATTAAAAGGGACCTTTTTGGTCAATAAGAGAGATGGAGAGCTAATAGAAGGGAGCTCTTTCGTCAATAAATAAATGTATTTGTGAGGAAAATAATTTAGTGAGGAAAGTCAGACAGTAAATAGCTCGGGTAAATTAATATTCTCTAACAACTACAAATTTAATAATATTACTATAAAAATTTATCGTCAAACATTTACCCCATTTTTATTAGAATAACTACATTAAGTTGTTAGAGTATCATCCATTTAATCTAAAACTTAAATATGTAATTTTTTGGCATTTTATTCAATAACTATTTTGTAGATCATTTTTGTTTGAAGAGATCAAGAGGGGTCTCTTTCGCTCAACTGTTAGAGAAATAAGGGAAAGACTAAATCAGACAAATTTTTGGCATTTGGGATTTCTATCCCGCTCTTGCGCTCCAGTATCATTTTATTCTATTTTTTTTACATGAACCTAACATTATACTCCTTCTGTCCCGTTCATAATGCAACGTTTCTTTTCGACACGGGTATTAAGAAAAAGAGTATTAAGAGTAAAGATGGTGATTAGTGTATTAGTAAAGTGATATAAAATATTTTTAAAGTAAATAAAGTGTTGTTGATGTGATATAAAGTGGTTTTAAAGTAAAGAAAGTGTTACTGATGTGTTATAAAGTGGTTTTAAAGTGAATAAAGTAGATAAAGTGATTTTCTAATTATTTTCATAAAAGGAAACGTTGCAAGATGAATGTGACACCCCAAAAAGGAATACGTTGCATTATGAACGGGACGGAGGGAGTATATATTAATAAATTTAAATTGTGAGTTCATACATTTTTAAATTTGAAATTAATTAACCTATTTACGAGTTACAAATCCGAACTACCTTTATTACTAATTAACATGATTAATCCTAATCCGACTGCATTAAAACCGCCGCACGCAACGCAAGGCCCGGTTGCACATTGGTAGCCGGTAAATAAAAGGAAAACTTTCTAATTTTAAACTTATAATAATAATAATAATAATAATAATAATAATGTGTCCACTGCCCAACAAATTCGAGAGAGAGAGAGAGAGTATAGTATTTTATTCTAAAAAATTAAAAATGTATTCTTGTTTTGGCATTTTCTTCATTAACTATTTTCTGTTCATGGTTTTAAGAAACTATATTTCCAGCATCATACAGTAGTATGAATTTAATATTTACATGGAGTGTGTACGCATGGAAATAAGAGCCTAATTATAAATTAATACCTAACTAACCTTAATTAAAAACTTGATTAATCCTAATATTTAAGAATTAATAATTGGTCAAGTGGTAATAATATAATGTCCTTGATGTATACACCCCACCACCTACCACTGTATTTTTGTCTCCGTTGACTTCTTGATTAAATTCCCCATCTCTCTCTCTCTCTCTCTCTCTCTCTCTCTCTCTCTAGATCTCGTCTCATATCAGCATATCTATTGTCTTGTCTGAAAACTAAAAGCACCCATTGCCAAAACTTGAGAGTTGACTTTGAGTTTTTGTGGTGCAATTAAGCTTCGGAAGATAATTCAATTTAAAAGTTAAAGGTTAGCCTTTCCACTTCTAATTTCTTGCAATTTATGAATTATTATTGTAATTACATTTGATATCACATTTATCTAGCTGAAACAAGAGTTCAGTATATATGGTTGTGTTATGTTAATTTTATAGGATTCTCTCCAATTTTCATGATTTGTACATAGAAATGACTTAGCATGATATGCAAATCTCTTTCCCTCTGCCTAACACTTTTATTCTGCAAAGCTTTTGTTGAGTTTATCCATAATGTTTGGATCATAACGATTGTATTTGGAAATATATATGATGGACAATTTAATTGTGCTGGATAAATTTATATCAAATCTCAATATGCGTAGATATCGTAATAAAAACATTATTTTTATCATGGTTACTACACATATAATCTCATAATATATCGTCAAAATCCTCCCAAGTTCTTCACATGCACAGCTTCATAATTGCTACAAATTGATCCTCATGTTAGAAATTTATTGTAGGTGTATATATTTAAGCTGTTGATGAATAACAAAATAACAGAACTCAACCTCAAAACTATATTTCTAGAATTTTATCACCAATAGACGTAGCTTTTATCTTGATTTCTTAGCCAAAATGATCCAATTCAACTTAATTATGAAGTCTCTATTGAGACATATATCAAACAGTTGGCGGTGTAACTTTCCAGATACCAAAGATGCACATAAAAACTTAATATTTCCAGCACCATGGGGTGCACGAGCCGTGCGTGTGCCCCACGCACCCCTATTATTATTTTATTTTTAATTTGAGATTTTTTTTTCTTCTCCTTTTTTTTGCCTCTTCGTTTTTTTGTTTGCCGCTTCTTCTTTGGTCAAGATTCGAGCGAGGGGAACCAAAGGCCTCGGAGCGAGCCGTAAAAATCCAAATTATTGCCCGAAATTATGTTTATGTTAGTAATCGAAGCGCAGGTGGAACCGTAAAATCGGAGCCGAAGTCCGAAGTCGGAAAAAAAAAAAACAGGTCAACAGGTTTGACCGGGTCAATCCGGTCTCTAGTAAGAGACTGGTCTCATAAGAGACCATCCTTTTTCTTTAGTTTAAATTTTTGTGTTTTAGTTTTATTATAATTAGTGATTAGGATAGTATCATTCAAAGCATCGACCATGTTATAAATTAGGATAGTATAGTTTGAGAGATTTGTAACGTCCAAGATTTTAAGAATAAATTAAGAATTTAAATTTAGGTGAATTATAGAACAAAAAAAATTAATAAGTTATTTTTTTTTTATCTCTTCTAATCTTAAGGAAGTAGAAATAGTGATTAAAATTGAACTAAAAATATCAAAAATCATAAATAAAGACGGGAGAATCGTGAAATAATTGTGTTGAATTTAATTGAATACTAAACATTCACTTTCAAAATAAATTCTATAACTATCAAACAAATTGCGTCTATTAATATCCCGTCGATTTTCAAACGACGGGTTGCACACTAGTAATTATACTCCCTCTGTACTCTTGAGAAAATGCCTACTTACCATATTTCAATACACCATCAAATGTTTTGTTTCACTTTATGGACTTATATACCCTTCAAAACACATTTATTTACATCCTATACCATTACTTTTACTAACCCATTTTATTAGCCCAAATTAATTAATCCCCAATCCAACTCTAATGACCCAACCCAAATTAAATGTACCCAGCCCATTTTCTCCTAAAAGCACCAACTGTTAGTTGTAATTAAAAAGTCAAGATTAACACTACCCCTCAAGTTTTTTTACACCACTTCATACAACTTTTCCAATTTTCTTAAATCTCATGCCGAAGAGTAAATGCGGCATTTTTTCAAGTACGGAGGGAGTAATAAATAAGAAACAAAGATTTAAAGTGTAAACAACGCATATCATATCTTGGAGTTGTAATTGCTTAAGATTTAAATATTTGCTAGTTATATATTTATTTAGAGTGAGAGGGAACAACGCATTTCATATCTTGGATCTCTTTTTTATAATATATGAATCACGCTTTTTTTTAAGGTGCTAACACTTTCTTAACTGGAACGACACAAACTGTGGAAAAGGCATTATACGGAATGGCAGATATTGTGTCGTAGACAAGAAACACCAATCCGTCGAGTTGAGACTTGGTTAGCGAATTCCAACGACCTCAAAGCCGAAATCGATGAGATTTTGAATGAAGCTGAAAAAGTAGGGAGCGGTTGTTCTCTTAGTAGGAGAGTTAAGAATATGACTGATCGTATAAAAAAGCATGTTGGCGAAAAACATGAAGCTGAATTCGAGGAGGGACCTACTGCAGCCGCGCAAGGGGTTGCATTAGGAAAGAAATTTGAATGGGAGTCGAGAAACAAGATTGAAGAAGAGATCATGGCGACTCTGAGAGGTGGGGAAGTGAATATGATAGGCATACATGGGATGGGCGGTGTGGGAAAGACTACCATGGCGAAAAGAATAATGAAGAAAGCATTGGATGAGCACGTCTTTGAAGAAATTGTGATAGCAACTGTCACCCAAAATGTAAGTATCTCGAAAATTCAAGATGAGATTGGTGTACAATTGGGGTTGGAAAAGCGCAAAGACGAAAAGTTGCACCCAACTGAGAGAGAACAAATCTTGTACTCCAGACTAGACGACACAAAGAGAATTCTTCTAGTATTGGATGATGTTTGGGAGAAACCTCCGCTGGAGAGTATTGGAATTCCCAAAAGGTGCAAAATCCTTTTCACATCCCGAAATCGTGATGTTTTGCAGAAAATGGATGATGTTCGAATAGTTGGAATGGAAGTGTTAGCTGAAGAAGAGGCATGGTCTTTCTTTAAAGAGAGAGTTGGCACACGTGTGGAAGAACCGGAGTTGAAACCTACAGCAAAAGAAGTTGTAAAAGAGTGTGGAGGAATGCCTATCAATCTTGCAGTTGTTGGTGCAGCGCTAAAAGATAAACGCAGTCTTGGTATTTGGAAAGATACACTCAGAAAATTGAAACGAGGTGTTCCAGATAACGTGGAATATGATAAGGAGAGTTATAATACCGTAAAATGGAGTTACGATTACTTGGACTCAAAGAAGGCCCAATCCATATTCTTGTTGTGTTGTCTATTTCCCGAGGATGCAGATATTCATGTGGACTACTTGACTAATTTCTGTATAGGATTAGGCCTATTTGAAGGAGACATCACAAACATGGAAGCGGCAAGGAATGCGATGTGCACATTGACTGATAAGCTTAAAGATCGGTCTTTGCTGTTGGAGAGTGATAAGAAAAATTGTGTGAGAATGCATGATGTTGTTCGTGATGTGTGCATTCTCATTGCCAAAGAGAAAGAATATATCTGCAAAGATGGTTGCACTTGGATTTCTACATCTCATCTTGTCGGAGAAAGAAAAGAGCTTCTTAGCGGGTCAAGATGCCCGGACTTACGTCTTCTCTTCTTGGATAGTGGATATGCTGATTCTTCATTGGGATTCAAATTCGACGATGCCTTTGTGGAAGGGATGAGAGAACTCTATGTCTTGCACGTTGAAAATTATCCCTCATTGACAAGACTGCCACACCCAGCGCAGTCACTCGGAAAACTCAACACTTTGATTTTATATTCATGCCATGAATTGGAGACGATATCAGTTGTTGGGGAGTTAGTAAATCTGGAGATTCTCATTTGTCGTGATTGTCGTTCCATTGAGAAGTTACCATCAGAGATGAAGGGATTACATCGCCTAAAAGTGCTAGAACTTACATGGTGTAAAGGGCTACAAAGTATAGGTCGAGGCATCATATCAAGTCTCATTCGATTGGAGGAATTGAAGATGCATGAGAGCTTCAAGAGATGGGAAGCAAAGGATAGAGAAGAAAGAGAGAATGCAGCAATAACAGAGCTGGAGACCTTGCCTAATTTGGCATGCTTGGAGATTCAGATAGATGATCCATCATTAGTGAGCGTAAACATGCCTCTTTTATCCAAGAAGATTGTCAAATTTATAATCAGAACTCCTGGATATTTTCTAATTATCCCATCTCATCAATTCAGCAAAGCAATGTGTCTTTGGTTGGAGAGAGAAACTCGTTTAGGAGATTGGATTGAAATTCAACTTCTGAGAGATAGTGAATATCTGTATTTGAGGGGAGGTGCAAATAATGTGGACTTGGCCAAATATCAAAACATTAGGAGGTTGGAGTTGAGGGAATGTGGGAGTATGAAGAATGTGGTAAAAACATCAGGTGGTGATGATGCTACTGTCTTCCCTCTCATAGAGCATCTGAGCCTCTTATGCCTTCCCAAATTACAAGAGATATGGGATGGTCCGATTTCGTCGACTTCTTTCCAGAATCTCAAAGAATTAGAGCTCAATCAATTGGGGGCACTAACGCAATTGTGGAAGAGCAGTAGATATGTTCCACATTTCAGCAACCTCTCCTCCATTAAGATCTATGAATGTGATAGCCTACACAATCTAGGGCAGTTGTCAATGGCACGAAAGGGTTGTCTTCCACACCTCCAACAACTTCACATTGAAAGTTGTAAGATGATGGAACAAGTGTTTTTGTGGAACGATGAAGAAGACAAAAATAGTAGTATTGAATCGCAGCAAAAACTTCATGTGATCTTCCCAAAATTGAAGGAGGTTCATTTAGAGGAGCTGCCAAATCTAACAAAAGTGATTGAAGATGAGCAGCAGCAAGAAAGGATTCATCTAGTATTTCCTAAATTAGAGATTCTTCGTTTGCAAAGTTTACCCAAACTAGTGAGCTTCTGCCATTGGAAATGTGAAGTTGAATTGCCTTTATTGAGGGATGTGCTCATTTACGAGTGCCCTAATATGGAAAGCTTCAACATGGGATTCGTAGCTGCACCAAATGTGGAAGCATTTACCACAGACCTCAAGACTTATGTTGGAGTTGGAGTCGACGTATGAATCCCTAACCTTTATTTTTTTTCATTTTTTATTTTGTTATCAAGTTAATTACTGAGAACTGATAATTTGAGTTGCAGGTTGCATTCGACAGCCTGAAGGAACTGAAGATCGAAGAGAATGAAAATCCATGGTATGATGATAAAATTTCTGTCTCTCTCTTCAATGGACTCGAGAAGTTACAATTCGGTTGGTATAAGGGCAGTATGAGTTTATTATCGTCTTCAGTCGTTGGGAATCTTGTCAATCTCACAGCATTAGAAATATATAGTTGTGCTCAAATAGTAAAAGTAATCGAAGACGAGGAAGAGGATGTGAAAGTGGTGAGTGGTGGTGAAATTAGGAGTACTGTTGTATTTCCCAAACTAGAGGAGATTCGTTTGGAGGGGTTACGCAAATTAGTGAGTTTATGTGAATGGAAATGTGATGTTGAGTTGCCTTCATTGACTAAAGTGGAGATCACGTGGTGCCCTAATATGGAAAGTTTCAGCATGGGATTTGTAGTTGCACCCAATTTGAAAATTGTTAAAGTAGACTTTAGAGAAATTGATGCCACAAAGGATTTGAATGAGGCGCTGCACCAACATTACTTAGGTCGTCCGGAAAAGGTACATATTTGAGACTGCAACTAATCGGCTAATTATATTCGGCCACACTGTGGCCAGCCACACGCGTAAAAAAAGGAAAGTTGACTGTAAAATGGAAATAATCACATTTCCCTCTTAGGGTTTATGCTTCTCAATTAGGGTATATTTCCATTTTCAAAACCTATATTACCATTTTTAGCTTGTGTGGTTGGCCATAGTGTGGCCGAATATCATTAGCCTAATCTGAATTAATTCATTTCCATCTTATATAATGTCTACTTTCTTAATTAGCTCTTATTATTTATTTCACAATACATTTTCGCTTGACGGACTTTAACAAATTCAGGAGATGATCTATGAAGAAGAAATTAGCAATGAAGCCAAGGATGAAATAGAGGAGGACAACAACCGACAATTAATCTGATTTATGTGGTAACAACGTTTCCCTTACATTTTATTAACTGGGATTCTACTCTCAACTAGTTAATGTTGTTTTTACATATATCTTTTGTCTCAGATGCTCTAATATATTAAATCTTCAATTAATAAATTGATAGTATATCTGTTGCTTTTACTAATTTGTATTGATATATACACTTTAGGAGGCAAGACTCAAGAGAGGTGGCTGCATAAAAGGAAGCAGCACAACAGAGGGGCTAAATTTCATATTATTTCCATATTTGCTTGACTGGCTGTTTCTGTATTATTATTATTTTTATTTTTTTTGTATTTAATTTATCTATGACTGCATGGCTTCATTTGTTCAGTGTAAGTCGAGTTTATGTAGTGTGCTTCATGTAGACGATGTTTGCGGGTTGATGTATTCTGTATTTTTATGTTGTTACAGTTTGTGGTACTTTTTATTTTTGTTGGCAGATTGATTTTTAATTTATGACGGAATTTGGAGTAGAGGGTTTTTTAGAACAGTAATTTATGGGGTAGTGGGGATTCAGGGCACCAAATTGCGGGCCTTACATTTGAGGACACTTAGTGAATTAGTACATGCTTCGTAGGACATTTTTTGGCCCGACACGTGCCTTGCATGTGATCGAGCATCTCTCTGAAGCATTTCGTCGAACAGATGAAGTGCAAAACAATATTGTTTCATCTTGAGTTTACTGCCTTGTTGGAGAAGTGAAGGAAGAGGAGAGAAGATTTTACCGTAATCTCGAGAAGTCGGAAAATGAGGCAGATATGGAGCCTGTTCAAGTAAGAGTCTGAGATGAAGCCTTCGAGAATGGTGAGCAAGAACGTCGAGCCTAAGAAGTTGGTGAGCGTGTTGGCCGCAGACGAGAGGTCGAAAAACATGTTTGCTACAAATCCGATATTCTCAAGCATTGCCAACACTAAACAGAAAAAAAAAAAAAAAAAAAAAAAAAACAAAACAAAACAAAACAAAACAAAACAAAACAAAAACAAGAATCATATGTGATCATTCAGAAACTCGTCTGAACAATCTCCATACTCGATGATACATAATTATCGATGCTAATTTTCGAACTTACCAAAAACAAACATGCATGCCCTAAATCCACCTTGACTTTTGGGATCATCATAGCTCATTTTATCCTGCATTTTTAGCAACATGAGATCGAGTGACATTTATTTACTTATTGAAATATCAACGTGAGTTGATATATATACATTACACTAATCTTATGAAATATAAGATTCTTGCTAAATATAATCTTTTCGTGCATGCCAGAAGAATATATCCCAAGATTTGTACTTTTGCGATTATTCTTCACTTTGAAGGACCGATCATTGGTCTAATAAAATATTTGAAGTGATGTTTTATGTGGAGAAATATTCCAAAATTAGGTGACGATGGACTAACCAACAAAAGTAGTTTTAACAAAGTAAAATTTGGATTACATTGGTTTGGGAAAAGAGATAATAATTAAAGTTGAGCGGTGCTGCAGGTGGTGGAGTTACGCGGCGGAAGTAGGCTGGAGTTCTTGTACAGAAAGAAGTTGGAGAAGTCCGATGTGAGCAAGGATTAACATAGGATGCTTCTGAGTGGAGGATAGGGAGTGATTACGAAATTATTGAGTGTTGTGGAGGAGATGAAACAATATTCTGTTGCACTTCATATGTTCGACAAAATGCTTCACAGAGATCACGTTGAGATAGTCGATCACGTGCGAGGCACATGAGTTTCAGCCAGATCGGGCCAAAAAAAAGTCCTACAGAGCATGTACCAATTCACAAAGTGTCCTCAAATGTAAGTCCCGCAATTTGGTGTCCTGAATCACCACTACCCCATAAGTTATTGTCCTAAAAAATTCTCTAGCTCTGTGAATTTGAGGATGTGATGTTGAAAACATAGTTGGGAACAAAAGTTATGCCTTTTTTCAATGCTGCCAACAACGGCCTTTTTCGCGATCTTTAGTCGTCAATTGCATAAGTAGCAAAATAACAAAGAGAGAGGATGATATTAGCTAAAAACTTAAATTGAAACCTTTGCAGAAAGACAAATTTTTGTGTGAGACCGGGTTGACATCCGGGTTAACCTGTTCAAACCCATTAACTTTTTTTTTATGGCCCGATCATATGCAGCACAAAGTGTATTTATATGCACAACACCGTATAATGACATGCACCACTAAGTATATTGAGATGCACCAATTTTTTATTTTTATTAATATTTTTCCCCTATTTTTTAGATGCACTACATAGTTTATCCATATGCTACCAAATTACCAAGATGCACCACGTTGTGTTTCCATATGCACCACCATATGCACCACACTTTGTATCCATATGCACCACCATGTATAATGAGATGCACAATCATGTGTACCAAAAATAAATAAAAAATTGGTGCATCTCAATACTCTTATTTGTGCATCTCATTATATAGTGTAGTGTATATAAATACATGCATATAAGCTTATCGTAAAGAAATGAAAATAAAAAATTGGACGCGTGCACAACACGCGCCGCGCGTGAGAGGAGGACACGTGCAGCCCACGCGCCACGCGCGATCTCACCTTGTAAGACCGGTTGCACGAGAGACTAACTCTTGCAGAAAAAAATATAGGTTGAGTAAAACTTTTAAGAAAATTAACTCCAACTCCAAAATTGCTAAAGTTTATCATCAATATGCGCCATGAGACTTCTATTGGTTAGGCCCATATATGCCTCGAGACTAAATTGGGCTTCCGATATAGAATATTCTTTGACCCAATTTCATATTCTCAACATACATGCCCAAATACTTCCGAAGATTGTGACTAATTTACAACTCATTTTAAAAATAATATTTGTATTCGGACAGCTGTGATCAAACACACACACACACACACACCCAAAAACACTTAATTATATAAATAAAAACATTTACATTTTTTTAAGGTTTGGATTCTCCAATTAGGGTATAGCGTATAACCAGTCGAAAATCGATATGAAATTATATTATAAAAAATCAATAAAATTATTAGATATTAATATGTGATTAATTAAAAAATATCACTTGTTAATTATTTTTGTGTTCAGTCATTTGAATATGCATTCTACTAAATTGGCTATTTGTCCGATTTGGCCGATTCAATCGGCCACACAAAAAGCTTATTCTAAGGGCTACCTCCTAAGAAGCTCAAATCCAATTTTTGCGTTTTTATTCTTCACGAGAACTTCGTGATAGTCCAAAACAAGTGAAACGTGTATTCGGCCGATTTACACGCGATCGGGGCCTCCGAACTATGTATTCTCACTTTTGGAAGCTATAAATACATGTATATGAGCTTTGGTGCGAAAAGATTTGATTTTTGTTCCGGATGATTTTTGGGCCCGCGCCCTAAGGGTACCCCTAGGGCCGCCGGCCCAAAAATTGGAACTCTATGTTCGGCGCAATTGGTAGGAATTCCGATCATGAGGGGTTTTAGCCCTTCGGATAAGGATTCTGTGGACATAAAGTTTGACTGAATCGGGCGAGTAACGAAGAAGTTATGGCCAAAACAGTTTTTGCAACGGGTCCCATTTTCCGCAGTTCCACCATTTTGGGCCATAACTCCTAGGCTATTTGTCCGATTTGGCCAATTCAAGTGGCCACAGAAAGCTTATTCCAAGGCCTACCTCCTAAGAAGATCAAATCCATTTTTTTATTTTAATTCTTCACGAGAACTTCGTGAGAGTCCAAAACAAGTGAAACGTGCATATTTAGGGGCGTATTCGGCCGATTTACACGCGATCGGGGCCTCCGAACTAAGCATTCTCACTTTTGGAAGCTATAAATACATGTGTATGAGCTTTGGTGTGAAAAGATTTGATTTTCGTTCCGGATGATTTTCGGGCCCGCGCCCTAGGGGTACCCTTAAGGCCGTCGGCCTGAAAATTGGAACTCTATATTCGGCACAATGGGTAGGAATTCCGATCATGAGGGGTTTTAGCTTTTCGGATAAGGATTCTGTGGACATAAAGTTTGATTGAATCGGGCGAGTAACGAAGAAGTTATGGCCAAAACAGTTTTTGCAACGGGTCCCGTTTTGCGCAGTTCCACCATTTTGGGCCATAAATCCTGGGGTATTCGTCCGATTTGGCCAATTCAAGCGGCCACAAAAAGCTTATTCCAAGGGCTACCTCCTAAGAATCTCAAATCCAATTTTCGTATTTTTATTCTTCACGAGAACTTCGTGAGAGTCCAAAACAAGTGAAACGTACATATTTGCGGGCGTATTCGGCCGATTTACACACGATCTAGGCCTACGAACTAAGCATCTAACTTTTCGAAGCCATAAATACATATGTATGAGATTTGGTGCGAAAAGATTTGATTTTCGTTCCAGATTATTTTTTGGCCCACGCCCTAGGGGTACCCCTAGGGCCCTTGGCCCGAAAATTGGAACTCTATGTTCGGCATAATGGGTAGGAATTCCGTTCATGAGAGGTTTTAGCCCTTCGGATAAGGATTTTGTGGACATAAATTTTGACTGAATCGAGCGAGTAACGAAAAAGTTATGGCCAAAATAGTTTTTGCAACGGGTCCCGTTTTGTGCAGTTCCACCATTTTGGGTCATAACTCCTAGGCTATTTGTCCAATTTGGCTGATTCAAGAGGCCCCAGAAAGCTTATTCCAAGGGCTACCTCCTAAGAAGCTCAAATCCAATTTTTGTATTTTTATTCTTTACAAGAACTTCATGAGAGTCCAAAACAAGTGAAACGTGCATATTTGGGGGCGTATTCAGCCGATTTACACGCGATCGGGGCCTCCAACTAAGCATCCTCACTTTTGGAAGCCATAAATACATGTGTATGAGTTTTGGTGCGAAAAGATTTGATTTTCGTTCCGGATGATTTGTGGGCCCGCGTCCTAGGGGTACCCCTACGGCCGCCGGCCCAAAAATTGGAACTCTATGTTCGGCACATTGGGTATAAATTTCGATCATGAGGGGTTTTAGCCCTTTGGATAAGGATTCTGTGGACATAAAGTTTGACTGAATTGGGCGAGTAACGAAGAAGTTATAGCCAAAACAGTTTTTGCAACGGGTCCTGTTTTGCGCAGTTCCACCATTTTGGGCCATAAATCCTAGGCTATTTGTTCAGATTTGGCCGATTCAAGCGGCCATAGAAAGGGCTACCTCCTAAGAATCCCAAATCCAATTTTCGTATTTTTATTTTTCACGAGAACTTCGTGAGATTCCAAAACAAGTGAAACGTGCATATTTGCGGGCGTATTCGGCCGATTGACACACAATCGAGGCCTCCGAACTAAGCATTCTAACTTTTCGAAGCCATAAATACATGTGTATGAGCTTTGGTGCGAAAAGATTTGATTTTCGTTCCGCATGATTAGCCGTCCCGAAAATTGGGCCGCTATTGGGCCGAAAATCTGGTAGTGTTGGGCCGCTGAAACCACACCATAGAAATCAAGGTATGGGAGAATTCATCCTCATGGAGCTACACCTCTATGGGTTGGGCAATTTTTGCAACAGAGTGTGCACCCTAATTCTAGATAAGATTGTAGATATTCTCCTGAAAAATATGAGATTATTTTTATTGTTCTTTAGATGCTAGATCTAAAATATATGCACAAAATACTTGAGATGGAGGCAAGGTGTATTTCATCATGGAAAACTCGATTTAAAAAAATATAACTACAATTTTCAAGTATGGATCAATGTTTTTAAGTGTTCTTCGCCTTTTGTCTAGTTTGCTCAGTTATTAAGGCCTGCAGGTCATAAATCCTGATAGAAGAAATGAGGATGTTGAGGTTGAAGCTCATAAACGAAGATGGAGACAAGAGGTATTGCATTGAATCTCTTTAATATATTTTGGTATTCGTGGTGATATCTAGAAAAAATTATGGATGTTTGATCCCAATTCGTCTTACTTTTTTTTAGCTTATACTTTTTGCATAAGGTCATTAATTATACATGGTTGTTTCAAAATGTTTCCACATATGATTAGTCCACTATAATCAACATTTCCTCATCATATCTTCATGATCAAGAGTTTGTTTGTAGGATAGAATACCAACACGCTGTTAGAGTCATTCATTGTTGGAAAATAATAACAATTTGCATAAACTAGGTGGTTGTAGTCAATTTATGCAGATTTACCATAGCACACTAATGTTTAATTTTCTATTGTGCTCAGTTTTCAGAAACATTTGGAAAATTGTACAGCCAATCGAAGTTTGGTAGCAACGAGACGAACGAGCCTTCAAGAATACGTGCTCATGTAAACTGTATAACGTACGACTCTAAGCCCCTTGTTTTTATCATTCTTGGTTCTGATGTCACGTCGATGGTTACACTTCCAATTCTCATCTTTGAGCCAATGACAATGCTTCAGAAAATGGATGAGGTTTGTTTTCTTTTGTGTGGTGCAGGCACACCAATGTTGTGAGGCGCGATAGAATGTTTTACGAGCTATTTTTCTTGCAGTTGAATAAGTTTGTATCAATCCATTGGACTTGACAAATGATTTAGAGAATCTACACATGACATTAGTGTATGCTCGTGATACTTTTGTTCATCAGCGCAATTAATTTGATTTAATGTTTATAGCATGATAGTTCTAACAACCACCATACTTCTATGCAGCTTCTTGGTTTCATATCTATATTTCCTCCAATTTAGAGACCTTGGAAGCTATTTAATCTAATTTTCGGATAGACATCATTGCACAGTTGCTTATGGTATATCTTACTCAAAAGGCAATGGAAGTGTTAGATTGATTGTATAGCTTTTTTTAGCTATTACAGATTGTTTGGTATACATACATTGTCTACTATTATGTTTCAATAAATTTTTACAGTAATTTTTACTATTATTGTCTTGTTAAATTTTAATTTGTAGTGCATGTTATCTTTTTTTATGGTTTTATAGGTTATAAACATTGACAAATAAAAGATGTGATTGATATAAACTTTTATTATTTACGTTACATATATACAAATATATATTATTTGCAAATTATAATAAGAATTAATTCAATTACGAAAAAATTGAATTAAAAATAATTATATTTTTCATAATACTCAATTATAACAAAACGAATTACCTACACATATATTATAACATTTACCCACACATACAAATGGTCACGTATACTATTATCCACATCATTATCCACGTCATTTACATCTTTAATTATAGTTTTAAAAAAAATCGGTTTCTCTACATATAGAATATATATTTAGTGACATATATATGTATTGGTAAATGTTTAATGATTTATCCACACATAAACATAGATGTAGGTATCTATCGCCACACATACGCATACTTTTACCCACATATACATGTGTGGCTAAAAGTTCAAATTCATGATAGAGACTAAAACAATAAATATAGTATTGTTGATAATGTTTTAGTTTCATGATGCTGAGTTATGCTTAAGGCATCCAGCCACACATAATCTATCGCCACACATAAGCATATTTGTACCCACATATACATGTGTGGCTAAAAGTTTAAATTCATGATAGAGACTAAAATAATAAATTTATAAAAGTTATAAATTTTTATTATTTATATAAAGAATAACTCCTTACATACTTAACGCCGTAACGCATCTAGCCGCAAGTTGGTTTCATATAAATTGAGTATTATTCATGATAGTATTTATTTATTAATTATGTATTATATTGCCTATGGATAGCCGTTATTATGCTCCAATCTCAAATTCAAATTACCACAAACAACTACAAAATTTTATGCAGTTAAATTGCATGAAACACCCTTGTTTTTTTTATCTAAATTGCGTAGAGCATTGATAAAATCAACAATTAGGAATTGTAGGTGTATGTGATTAATATGAATTGGTAGACAGATTTACCCAAATTTTAATACATACATAATTGCAAAGCATGTGATTAATATGAATTGGTAGAAATAATTAGGAATTCATAAATTCTAATTATATATTGGTAATCTTAAATTGTGAATAAATAAATTTAATTACGACAAACAAAAGCTAAGCAAATTACTATTTGTAAATCACATGCAACAAATTCGATTAAACGAAATTGAGTATTTGAAGATATTAGCAATTAGCAATACTAAATTTACTACCACCACCGTCCATGACTCTATGAGCTCGGCTTCCAAATTGACGGCTGACCCCACAAACCATCACAAGTCATTTATAGCGTGCTTTGTCTTCACTCGCTTCTGAAAAAACTTACCAAGAGATCACTCATCTTAGTGTTGCTATAGGCCAAGCACGTTTAACCTTAGAGTTCTTCCAGGATAGGCACTAGAAAAGATGATGCATCTTGATGGTATGAGTAGCACCTATCAATTTCTTTAAGCTCTCTTCGAATATGTCGTCCAATTCCGACATATTCTCGGAATCCCTCTTGTTTGGTGTGTTCCGATTCATACATGTCTCCTCCGCTTAGAAGTCTTAGCGGAGCCGCTCATTGTCCGTGTCATGTGCACCAGCGATCACTCTATACTTATCAGAGCCACTCCTTATGCGTGCCTTGTGCACCGACGATCACTCCATATTTCAGCCCGGGCATCACAAGCCCACTAGCTTCCGCTTGGTTTGTCCCTGAACCACATCGTACTAGGAGAGGCTTGGCTCTGATACCATACTGTAACGCCTCAATTTTCATAAATAAAAAGGGAGATGTTATATATCTTTCTTTCATTAATGACGACAATGCACGTTACTTTTACAGCGGAAGACAAAAAATAAATACTCCCTCCGTATCTTTTCATTAAGCTCATTTTACCTTATTTGGACGTATGATTCATTAAGTCCATTTCCTAAAATGAAAATGGAAATGCACCATATAATAAATACCCTACTATAACTTATAAATTACCATATATGTCACTAAAAAGCAACTAACTTCATTCTATCTCATACTTGATGTGCCAAAAATACCCATAAAAAGTTACTTTATCATTTCGACTTGAATATAAACAACTCATTTTCTTGATATGTGTGCCCGACCAAATGGTCTTAATTAAAAGATACGGAGGGAGTAACATTTATTGAAAATAAAATATATTTTAACTTTTTGACCATCGTCACTCGCTCTGCCGCTATCGCTCAAGCTTTAATATGAAAAGATAAATAGCTTTGGGGTAAGTTCTATTGACTCAGTGGGGTTTTTTGTCGTTGCATTTAACATTTATCTCTATTACACGTTTTACTCAAATTTTATGCGTGAAAGATACCTATGGGCTATTATGAGACAGTATAGTTAAAGCTTTCGAGCTATGAGACAAAAAGTTAAAGTCTTCGGGCTATGAGATAGAAAAGTTATAGTCGACGGGCCATGAGACAGTACACTTAAATCCTTCAGGCTAAGAGACAGAAAGTTAGCCTTCGGGCGATATGAAAGAAAAAACAGTTTTATTTCACTTATATTTGTGGTGATCATATATTTTGAATAAATGAACCCCACTGAGTCAATAGAACTCACCCCAAAGCTATTTATCTTTTTAGGTTAAAGCTCTGGCGATATGCAGCGGAGCTAGTGATCATTGACAAATAGTCAAAATATGTTTTATTTTTAATAAATGTTACTCCCTCCGTCCACAAAAAAGAGTCTTACTTACCACATTTTTCTTGTCCATGAAAAAGACTCCTACTTCACTTTTTCCACTCACATCAAGTGGGACCTACAATAATTTTCACTTTCATTTTATTTTTTCCACTCACAATAAGTGGGACCATCATTCCACTCACAACAACTTTAACTTTATTTTATATTTTTCACTCACAACAAGTGGGACCCTCATTTCACTCACAATAATTTTACTTCCGATTCACTTCTACCACTCCCACTAAGTTGGACCCCTATTCCACTCACAACAACTTTACCAGAATTCTTAAAACACGTGCGGGCACCCAAATGGGACTGTTTTTCATGGACGGAGGGAGTATTTATTTTTTTCTTCCGCTATAAAAGTAATGTGTATTGTCATTAATTAAAGAAAGATAATGTCTCCCTTTTATTTATGTAAATTGGTGTGTTACAATGATCCATGTTATTCCATGCAATAAAAACCGAATTCTATTTTTTTAAGTACACACACACACACACACACATATATATATATATATATCACTGCTGGGAATATTAGTACTAAAAGGTTTCGAAAGATATCAAAACCCTAACTAACCCCAAGCAAGTAGATGAATGCCTTTAGTCTGATCTTAGCTAGAGCTCACTCTTTGAGCATAAGAATTTTATCTTTACAAGATTCAAGCAAAAGAAGTCAGTCGGACTGAAGAAGGAAGTTCGTGAAGAACTCAGCTGAGGCCCAAACTCAGCTGAGACCCAGAATCAGCTGAGGTCCAGACTCAACTAAGACTCAAACCTAGTTCAAACATCAACCTCAACTGAAGCACGGACTCAGTTGAACAGGAGCTTAGTTGACTCCTCAACTAACCCACGCAGCTGAAGGCATATAGTTCAAGCGTGAAATGAAGTTGTGTCAAAGTCAGACGTCAAGAAGCAGAGAAGAGAAGACTTTGAAGACGCTGAAGATGGAGGAGTTGCAGTCCATATTTGAATCTACTCGGAAGCACAAGTCAACTGGAGAACTTACCATAAATGGGCCGATAAGAGTGACGTGTGAGCACTCGCAGTTATCTTTTAAGAAAAGTTTCCAGAAAAGCAGGTGGAGTGCCATACTTTTGGCAGAGGTCAAACGGATCTTTCTAACGGCTAGTTTGACCTCCTTCTATAAATAGAGGTCTCAACACCAATGCTTACAAGAGACATAATTAGAGAAAAAACACACAAAAGTGCCGAGAGACAACATTAAGAGTGAAGCAGCAGCAGCTTATCACCTCTCTCTCTCTCCATACAAGAAAAACCTCAACCAAAGTCCCGTTGAAGTAGAGTATTCACTCTTCCTCCTGTTCTTTCCTTTAGCCTCTCAGAAATCCCCCATCCTGATCGAGTCTAGACAATTGGTTCTTGCTTGTATTATGTCTCACTGGAATCTCTATCAAAAGATTGAGTCGAAGCCTCCACTTTCCTCAGTGTTGAAGGCTTCCTTGTTAGAAATCCCTTCCAAATTCAAACCTTAAGTCTGACTTTGAACTCGAAATCAAAGTCATCAAGCCCCTGGAAACCCGGAATTCAAGACTAGATCTCTTAGAACCTGAAATCTAAGAACCAGGTTGTGCACTTGTCCGGAAAAGTGTTGTAAGGTCTTGTTCGAACCCTAATCGAACTTGTTAGGTTTGCTTGGAACCCGTAATCCAAGTGGGGCGTTTGGTAAGCACGCTTAAGCTTATCTAGTGGATTACATCCCCGAAAAAAAAGTCGTGGACCTAGGAGATCAATCTCCGAACCATGTTAAAGTACTGTGTATTTTACATTCTGCATTTACATTCAGTATTTTAAATTCAGCGTACCTAACCAACTGACCTAGCATATTATATACAAATTGCATATTTATTAAACTACACTAATTTGGGAACTTGACCTTCCTCATTTTCACAAAGATTTCAGTTTTTGTAACGAGTCTAATTCCACCATCTTTCGCAATGCAAAACTGATTAAAACCTCAGTTGGTGCATTCAGTTGACCTTCAGGTATAGGAGCCAGCTTAGCTGCCAACTGTGTGATCAGCTCCAACTTAGCAACTCAGTTATAGAGCCACTCCAACTGACTTTTCCAGTTGTCGCTCCACACACCAGTTATTCGTTACCGGGACCATAAGTGGTATAAGAATAGTGGTTCAAAAGACTGTTGTTTCTGATTCACAATGTGTGAGTCGAGTAGATTTTTCAGTGGTTAACTGAACAGATCTTTTCTGAAATTAATTAGTATATTCTGTTGCATATTTTTTGTTTGTCTCTTATTGTGTGCAGAAAATATGAACCCGACGTTTCTAGGAAGCTTACCGGAGTTCTCCATGATGATTATCCCACGTGGAAGTTTCGCCTAAAGATGGCGCTGACTACCAGGCATCACAGAATATGGGAGACCATCGAAACTCGTCTCATCCAAGTGACTCAAACACTGCTGGTCCCTTCAACCACTTCAGGGGAAGGAGAGATAATGATGAAGGAAGAACCCAAAGGCGCCCACCAGTACACTAAGAAAGAAAGAGACATCGCGCAACTAGATGACATCGCCAAAAACGTCATCTCATCCAAAGTGGGCAAAGCCTACCTACCGAAGATTATCAATTGCTCCACAACAAAAGATATGTGGGAAGCCTTAGCTGCACTCTATGAAGTCTGTGACGAGATTAAGGAGAACAAGTTCACCTTAGCTTGTCAGAAATACGAGAACTTCTCTCAGTTGACTGGGGAGTCCATCAACAAGATGGAGCTGAGATTCATAGAGGTCCTAATGGACATTGAGAATATTAGGAAGGACAAATACTCTCAGCGTGAAATGAACTTGAAAGTTCTCTCCGTACTAGGCGAAGACTGGCGGTCTACAGAGTCGTCCATCAAATCGAAGTGACCTCAGTTCGATGGCAACTGAGAAACTGTTCACCATGATCAAGGCAAATGAGTATGACATCCTCCGACTAAAGGAAAACAAGCTTCAGAAACTAGAACAGACCGAACAGGGCAGGGCTCAGCTGCTAAGTCAGTGGCGCTTCAAGCTGAATCGAGCATATCCAAGTTCGACACCGCTCACTCCTCAACTAGGGATCGACCGAGCAGGTCCAAACTTCAGAAGAAGGTCGACGAGATGACCAAGCAACTCAAAGAAATGAACTCCAGATCGAAAAGTACAGAAGGATCAACCGGAGCACGCGAAGCTCAACTGACCCCTCATCAAAGAATCAAAGTGAATGATGCTTTGAATGCGGAAAGCCAGGACACTTCAAAGTTGTCTTGACCTCTCCATAAAGGAGAATGAAGCCCTCCGAAGAAAGGCCAAGGAGAAAACCAAGGCCATGATCGTTGAGGAAGACGTCGACGATACTGACGTATTCACCGAGTCAGAAAAAGAAGAAACTGACTCGCAATCAAGCTCAGTAGGAAAAGATCAGTGCCTTATGGCATTGCCGGAAGAGTCAACTGATGAGGCAAACTCTACTTTCCATCCCTCTCACAATATTTCTTCTGTTAACCAACGCACAGGAGAATTTGACGAGGACATAGAGCCGTCATGGGATGAGATCGAAAACCTTAGCAGACTGTGCACCAGACAAGCTGCACAATACAAGGAACTCGTACCATCCATAATGTGGCAATCATTTCATGAACGGAAGGAGTATTAATTTTTTATTGTACCTAAACCACCTAGCTAACTCCCCTCTTTCTCTTTTGATTCTCCAACTACCGGATTACCCATCTAAGAACCCTTCTTCTCATTTTTCAGCTTACATATGTAGTAAATTTTAGCAAAAAAAAAAAGATAAAATAAAAATAAAAATAATTGCAAATTGTAATATAAGACAACATTATCATGACACGGATTAGGGCCCAAGTTATATCACATCATCTTTGACAGACTTTAATTTGTCGGAAGGAAGCTTCATATGTTGCTTAATTTCTTTTGTTCTGATGTGAACCATTAATGGATGTTGTTAATACTTATCTTGGACCCTTGGACACTAGTTTCTTTTTTGTTTTTTAAGAGAGAGAGAGAGATAGAGAAAGGACACTAGCTTTTAGTAATGTAGCGTATACAACATTATATGGTGATAGAATGACAGGGGAAATGTGTGGTCATAAAAAAGTGTAATAATTTGCATGTGGAACGTACAATTAATAAAAAATACATTGTAAATTATTTTGATTTAATATATTCTTTCTGTCCTGTTATAAAGCATTTTTTGGTACATGAATTCTTATAAAATAATTAGGGAAAAAAAATATGTATTTAGTAGAGTTATTAAATGAAATAAAGTATACTCTCCGTCAATAAAATAGTTGGCATTACTCACATTTTTTGTGGGATCCTTACTTCAGTTACTATAATTCACTACTACTTATCATTTTCTTAAAATCGAATAGTAAAATAAAGTGGGCATAAAGAGAATAAGAATGACAAAGAAAATGAGGAAAAAAGTAAATTGAAAAATGTAAAGTGAGTCTAATTAACCAAATTAATTAAATCCTAATTTCTCTAATTATTTCTCAAAAAACAAATAGAACTAGTGTGACGGGACATAAAAAAGAAAAGTAGTAACACAAATGTAGCACGAGAGAGGGAGTAGCAGTAAATAGATGTCCTCTCTCTCTCTCTCTCTCTCTCTCTCTCTTCTTGAGTGCGATTCATCTACTCACCATAACTAAAGTCATAGTATATCTCTAATCTCTTCACTCTAGTCTCTCTACTCTCTCTACTCACGAACCAAGAATTAAGCCATTAAGCTTTTTCGTGGTGCAATTAAGCTTCGGAAGATTGTACAATTTAAAGGTTAGCCCTTCCACTTTTAACCTCTTACAATTATGAATTATTGTAATCACATAGGAAATCAAATTTTGCTCAAACTATTGTTCACTTTATATGCTTATGTTATGTTGTTACAATCTGTTAGACTTTTAGATTCTTGTTTCACTAGTATTTATTTGATGTTTTAAAACCGTTGGACGGGGGTAGTTGTTATGATATTTCTTATGATATAGAAAACGAGGTATTTAGATTCTTCTATGCATTCTGAAATTCGATTAATCAACGGAATTGTGATTTGTTCTTGTGTTCGTTTTATCCGCCGCATCTTTAAAGACCTGATAGACATGAGAGAAAATATTGTCCGACAACGTGAGTTGAGAATTTAACTTATCTATTTGAGTGTAATTAGAATAACTCTTTCCTAAATCCCATTTATTTGAAACATTGTAGTTGCTTTTAACTCTAGTTACCTCAAATCTCATGTGATTGAAATAGTTGTTTTTAATTAGGTCCTTTCACAATTTATACTTTTCAAATTTCTTGTATAAAAAGTAGCTTGTGTGA
Organism: Schizonepeta tenuifolia; assembly: GCA_029490685.1. Classification (NCBI taxonomy): domain Eukaryota; kingdom Viridiplantae; phylum Streptophyta; class Magnoliopsida; order Lamiales; family Lamiaceae; genus Schizonepeta; species Schizonepeta tenuifolia. The sequence continues at coordinate 1,201,833 of CM055955.1, read as the reverse complement.
AGTTTTTAAGTTGTTTTCACTAATTAGATAATACAAGTGGATTATTAGGACGCAGTAAATAAAAGTCCATTATTTTAATAAATATTTGCATAGTGTATTAGATATAAAATATTCCCTCCGTCCATCGTCAGTGTGCTATGATTTCATTTTTAATCCATCCACGAGAAGTCGATAAGTATTCTTTTTTCTCTTTTTGTAATTCACCCACCACAAATTTTATCTACCTCATCCTTACTTCATTTTATTTACAAAAATAACCTAATATATCACCCACCACTACAACTCACAACCACTCACTAACTACCCTAAGGTGAAATCCTTTTTCGACTCATAATTCCACTCACTAATTATTTATTATATATAATTACTAATTTTATACTATAAATTATAAATATATTCATAATATATATTTATTTTTAAGCTAAAATCTAAATCTAAACATAACCTATGAATAATATATATTCATAGTAATTTATTGAACTTAAATGTTTAAACTACGTTTAATATTGATTTGTTGTTGTCGTCTAGTTGTTGCTACATAGTTGGTTATTAATTTATCGTTGAAAATTATCGAAAAATCGAGCGGGTGAAAAATTACCATATTTTTGTCTTTTTTTTTATTTTCTAAACGGGTACACCAGGTACCCTATACCCGGATCGGGTATACCCGGCCGAATATTGGATTTCCGTTCAGCTAAAATGAAAAGGGTATAAGTATTCATTTTTTACTTATTTGAATACGGGTACCCACAAACCCGGATACCCGTTTATTCACCCACAGTTAACAGCGTATGATTTGAAAAATATTTACATGGATTGGGCAAATTGGATGCATTTGTGTATGCTTGGAAATAAGAGCCGCGCCCACGTGTGGCATAGTTGACCTTGACTATCCATTTTAATATGAATTGATAGACTGTAATTAGGAATAAATAATAAACTCTATTGGCAATATTAAATTCTGAATAAATAAATTTTTAATTACGATTATTACCAAAACTTATAAATGAATAATTCCTAACCCTTACTAAAACTTATAGCACACTCATTTTACAAATTTTTATTATAAAGTCTGGATCATTCATGATATTAATCTCTCTTTCCCTACACCTAATGTTGGATCTATTTATGCAAAAGTTAACATTACAATTGGAAAGACCGATTCGAGGGCTTCTTTCCTATATGGCATCCATCTAATCTCTTGAATCATGTTTATTTAAATTTTAATAACTCCGTCCCACATTATTTATCTTACTTTCTATTTTGGGCGTCCCACTCTACTTGTCTCACTTTCCATTTAAGGAAATAATTAATAAATCATTTTATTCACTTTATATCACTTCAGCACCATTTTATATCACTTTATGTCACATCAGCACGACTTTATAGCACTTTATCAATTAAAAAATACTTTATATCACTTTATTAACTACACTAATCACACCCTTTATATCTAATCTTTTTTTCTTAATCTCCGTGCCCCGAGGAAATGAGTCAAGTAATGTAGGACGGAGGTAATAATATTTTTCAACTTTTTAAAAATTATTTTCCCATGCCACCCCGTTTGGACAATTTGTTCAAAAGTCAACAATACAATTGTATTTGTATAGAATTAGAGAATTTTTCAGAACACTATCTTAAATTAATGAGGATTCAAGACACAAAAATTGAGGACATTAATTTGAGAATAATATTAAATTAGTTATGGGCCCGTAGAACTATTTTTAGACCGAATGGGCATGAAGAGCCCGGACGCTCATGTGGACACCACTTAACCAATTAGAATTTTTAACATATGTTGGAATGCTAATATAATAAATTTGATTATCAAATTTGCACAGATTAAAAAAGAGAAAACTAAAATAGAAATATTTGATTATCAAACTTGTACTTACTATTTCTACTATTTCTCTATTATTAATTTATATATTCTAATTCTTAATCAATATTAATTAATATTTATTATGTCAACATTTATCTATTCGTATAATAGATATATATCAAACAACGTACAATCCTAGATTTATATTCACGCCTATACTTCTAACTTTTATATCATATCAAAGAGTTTTTATACGACATTATTTAAGTTTTGGTTTATTTCTAAGTTGGTTTTTATCTCTAAAGTATAGTTATAATAGGATTATAATCTATATATATAATTGACGTGACATTGTTTTATTGTTTTATTTTATCTCAAAGTGATCTATTTTTTATGGTCCCGATACGAGTTCTGGTGTATGGGGGAGAATACACCAGATAAAACTTTTTAAAACAACCCCCAAAAAAATAACTCAACCGAGTAATGCAACTCAGTTGGAATCACAACCGAGTAAGAAAACACTCGGTTGGAAGTGATGTGCTGTGCGGAATGTGGTGAAAATTAACTCGTATGAAATCAACTCACGCTTTTATGCAAGATTGGTCAAAATCCAAAACAGTTGATATGGAATAATGCAGTTTGTATGCAGGTTAGTTAGACAGTTGAATATGCAATAAGTAACTGAAAATAAACACAACACACAAGATTTAACGTGGTTCGGAGAGAACTCCTACGTCCACGGGGAGTTGTGAGTCCACACAACTCAGTCCAAGTTCTTCTGGACAAACCACAAAGCTTACACGGGCTTCGCAACCGTTGAGATAAGTTTACGGGTACTTATCAACCTTACGGATTAGTTTTCGGGTACTAATCAACCTATCTACTCAGTTACGGAAAGAGTAGGGTCCTAAAACCTTTTCAGGTGAAAAAAAGGGTGGGGTTCCAACTAAATAGCTCGAACAAGAAGTGAGCTAAGATCTAACACTCTACGAACTCTCAACAAGTGATGTTCTCAAGGTTGGATCAAAAACTACGAGGACAGAATCTAACTCTCTAGAACTCTCAACTAATGATGTTCTTAGAGGTTTTGCTTGAGTACAGAATGAAATTGTTCTTTCGCTTGAATATTTCTTCTCACTTGTCTGTCTCCTATTCCCGTAGTCTTGGTGAATGAATGAAGGCCTCTATTTATAGGAGGAGAGAATCAACTAGCCGTTGGAAGAGCTGTTGATCTCTGTTCTTTGATAGCGATGGCTTGTCTCTCATCTCTGCAGACTTTCCGGATTTGGCAACTGTATGCTTCTGCTTTCCATCTGAGACAGCCTTGTGTTGGGCCAAATGAGGTAATGACAGAGAGTCAAACCTTCACGTGACTTCCTGATTTGAAATTCAAATCTCAACATCAGACTTTCAACAAGGTGAGGTCGGTTGAGAATTTCGATCTTCATCTGACTTGTTCTTCAGCTGATGTTCTGTCTGAATGCTAACAGTTGAACTCTCAGCTGACTTGAACTTCATGATGTTGATCTTCTTGGTTCGAGTCCTACAACTGATGTTCTGAATCTGAACTCTCAGTTGTCTTTGTTGTATCTGAACAGTTGGGTTCGAACCCTCAGATGACTTTCTTCCATCTGATGTTCTCTTGCAACTTCTTCCTTTGGATACTTGGTTGACTTTTGCATCTTGTCACTTGAATGCTCATCTGATGAACGCTCAGTTGTCTTCCTCACAACTGATGTTCTATCCGAGTGAAGCCTTGTTGCCATCTTCAGCTGGAGTCCTGTAAAGATAAAATTTAACAATGCTCAAACAGCGAGCCTAACTGCTAACATTAGGATCTGGCAACATCTACTCGGTTGGGGTCAGTTGGTTTTGGAATCAATCAAAACTTTGATAAATTTCCCAACAATTTCCCCCTTTTTGATGATGCCAAAACCCTTACAGATCAAAACTCTAAAACTTTAAAACCCTTATAAAAAACTTACAAGGCAAACTGATCTAAATCCTACTGGCCTATCCAAAATCTCAGCTGAAATTCTGGACAGTCTATAAGATTAAAACATCAAAGGGTTAGCACAGTTATAACATGATATTGAAATAACTTTGCAATTCAGAGCTTGGACAATGAGAGATTGTACGTCAAGTTAAATCGTATAACTGAATAGTTTTTATTACAGCTGATGATTACAAAAGTAAGCACAAAAAGACAAAAGTTACATCAGTTGCTCAAAAACTAACTGAGCTAATATTGAAGCCCATACTTGCTAAATATTTTAACAAAAATCTCTCTCTTTTCAGCTGACTCCTTTGAGATGTCCACCTCATGCTCTTTGCAATCTTTGTTCTGTTGGGGGTGCGAGATTCTGGGAGGAAGGGAGGCTGATAAGTGACCCTCTTAGGAATCGGAACTGTGTTCAAGTCCAGTTTTGCTTCAATCATAGCACGCCTGAACTGGCTGAACATGCCCGGGTCCCCAGTGTGCAGCTCGGTCAATGTTTCCTTAAACGCTTTCCTCGGATCGTCGGTTGCGTAAACCTTCCTGTAGTAGAAGTCATTTACGAACTCCTGCTTGAAAAGTTTCAATTCCTCGTTCCACTCAGATGGCATCCATTTGTCGACATGCCCGACTTTGGACCTTCACCTTCCCTGGCAACCTCTGTTGTCTCAGCCGAGCTTCAGCCTTGACTTAATGTTTATCGATTCGGCGACGGTTGCGGGAGGTAATGTTTCGGTCCAAGTTCTTGGTTATCTTGTCCAGCTCCTCCTCAAACTGGTTGACCCTTCGAGCTTGGCTAGCGGCGAACTTCCTGATCCAGCTCGGATTCATATAATCTTTTTCTGCAACATCCATAGCCTTGGCAGCTGCAATACACTCTTCGGTTGTGATACCGTCGAGTTCTGAATCAAGCTCGGCTGCGATCTCGGCTATGGAGTTGTAAGAAACTCCAAACTTCTCCGCCTGCTCCTTTTCCATTTCAGCTCCACCGACTTCGGTTGACTTGGGAGCGGACTTCTTCGTCTTCTTCCTCGACTGAGATTTTGCTGCAGCTGGCATCGCTTCCTCGGCTTGGGTCTCTTCTTCTTCCTGCATCTCAACATCCGCCTCTTTATCTTCCCCCTTTTTGGCATCAGCAACAAGGCTTGCTACTGAACCATCCAGAGAGGTGAGCTGTTGTTCGGCTAGTTAAATGCGGTTGAAGAGTTCATCGACCGCGCACTCGATTCCCACAGCGAACTCAACCCATCTTGACTCGAACCGAGTCTCACATTATTCATCCTGAGTTTGTTGGGATTTGGCGAGGTTGGAGTCAGACAAGGATTGGAAAACGTTCAGCTCAGACTTTATCCCCAGAACAGTTGTCTTCAAATCCGAAATGTCTTGGCTGGTGGAAGAGGAGAATTCATCCAGCTTTATCTTCAGTGAGGCATTCTCCTCCACCAGCTTCTTGTTCTTCTCTTCTTGCGCTTCCAACATCCTCAGCTGATCGTCTTTGTATTGTTGGAAGTTGGCAAGCAATTTTGTCCTCAGCTGGTTCACCCTGTCAGCTATCAGCTCACAGATTTCTTCAGATGAGGGAGCTGGCTGATCAGCTGGAGGGGCTTGTTCAATCATGGCTGGTGGCTTGTCGGTTGGCCAAGTACAGTTGCAGCTTTTCTTCTTCATCCTTTGCTGCGGCGGCGGCTGTGTCCAGATCATTGAGGAAGTCGGCTGACTTGAGTAGCATGTTGTCGAGGAATTTAACGCAATCTTGTCCAGCTGCCTCCCTGGTATATGTGCCTTCTGCCTTGCTTTGGTCCAGACGACGCGTGAGCAGCGCAACCTTGTTGTTGTACGCCACTTCCAGGTTGGCATAGTTGAAGTAGTCGCGGATGCTGGACTCGTCCGCCTTCAGTCTATCCCAGCTGTGTACCCTGATTGTATCTTCCTTCACGTACCAGTGACTGAAGATCAGGTTGAACTGGTACAACAGCTCGGTTCCAAGAGTAGCGAAGATGGGCATGTCACGAGCTTCTAAGAACATCCCAATCGGCTTTTGGAAGCAGTAGGCCACCTTGCCTTCGTGCTCCAACCCGACGGCCTGAAGGTCATCTTTGTCATTTATTGGGGAGGGGGATAGATCATATGGCAATGGTTCAAATGTTTCATCAATGTTGGCCAAAGAGTCGGTCACAACATTGGCATCGAGCTGGGAGCTCGGAATATCAGATTCTGTGGGGAGGGGGTATCAAAAGGTTCCTCAACATTGGCCGAAGAAACGGTCTCAATGTTGGCATCGAGCAATGAGCTCGGAACGTTTGGTTGTGGTTCGGTTGAGAGAGCAAGAGGCTCTTGAGGCGGTACGGCATCAACTCCTGCCGTGGAGGAGGTTGGAACGTCTTCAATGTCCTCAGAGGAGGAAGAAGCATCCGATGTCACGTCCGTCTCCATCCCTTCAGCCTCATCAGTAGCTCGAGGAATGATCTTTAAGGCAGTTGCCTCAGCTGAGTGGCTTGACTCGGATGGCTCCTCAGCTGGTGTCGACTCAACTGGCGCCTCCTCCTCAGCTGGTGCATCAACAGCTAGTTCCTCAGCTGGCTCTTCAGCTGGCTCCTCGGCATGCTCCTCAGCCGGCACCTCAGCTGGCTCTTCAACTGTCTCTACAACCGTCTTCTTAAACCTCACCCTCAGCTTCTTCTGGGCAGGTTCCGCCTCATTCTCTTTCTCCGACTCAGCCCTGCGTCGGCGTGCAGCTTTGGATTTTGTGGGGCGACTGACAGCTGGTACCTCCTCAGCTGTGGGTTCAGCAGTCTTCCCAGCATCTTTCTTTTCCTTAGGAGTATATACACTCCTAATCACCTCCTGCGCCTTCTTTGCTGTTGGGAACAGCATCAACCTCTTCACTGGAGTTTCTTTGCAATCCTCCCAGACCATATTCCGACCCTCGGTTGCGATCAAGATCAGAGCTGAGATCTTGCAACCGAAGTTGAGCGTCCCCTTGACACTAAACAGTCTCTCCCCTGAGTCGGTTGTGGTCTCGGAGATCTTCTGCTTCTCCAGGAGCAGCTGGTTCAGAAAATATTGGAACCAGTTGATCTCGTGTTTGTGCTCCAATGCCATCAACTGCTTCAGCTTTGGTCGGCTGATATCGCTGAATGCTCCACTGTAGCCGAACACGACTTTCGACACAACATCGAACAGGAGTCGATGTTCTGGCTTCAATTTCGTCCTTTGCATATTGCTCTTCAACCTCTCCGGCGTGATCAGAGCATTCTCCAGAAACTCATCAGCTTGCTCGTCGGTTATGTTTTCAATGAAGTCCGTGGCGGTGTGGTTTACTGGAATGACGTGGCGAAGGACGTCGGAAACTGCGATGGGGAAAGACACACGGCGAATAGTTCTGGCCGGAATGTCGTGTTGCCGACAGGAGACATCCGTTGTAACTCCTTCTCTGCTGTCGATGGACGACTGCAGATTCACATAAAATTCTCCGACCTGTCGCCTGAGCAGGTGGGAGGGGAATAGCTTCGCCCATTCCAGTAGGCCATTATCTTTGAGGATGCTTGCGAGGGGAGCCAACACCGGCGACTCCAATTTTTCATCGGAAAGAATCTGCTCGAAGTGAATCTTTGAAACGAGCAGGTCGAACGATTCTTCATAGGAAGTGGGGACAAGAGAGGGTCCGGAAGAAGCCATTTTCTTTCTTTTGGGTGCCATTAAGTGTCACTGCGAAGGTATATATAAGAGGGAAGGAAAATCTTTGCAGAAAATGGTTAGACAAAATATGAGAAGATGATGAATAGTAACTGCAGATAAACACAAATGAGGAAGGTAAGAGATCACTTCCTGATTTTCCGCTATTTATAGGTTTTTGACTCGATTGAGATCGACGGCTGGGGTTAAATGGCGCGAATCCATCAAAGGCTGAGATCACGCGACTGTTGACTATCTTTGACTTGACGTCATGAACCGAGTTCCAACCAGCGCATGAGAAGGTGTACAGTTTTTCATGTCAGCCCAGTCGCACTAAATGTTACCTGGCAGCTGATGTCGGAATCAGCTGTGTTCACCTGTCAGCTGATGTTGGAATCAGCTATGTTCCAATGTTGCGGCATACCATCAGCTGACTCGAGTTCGTCTGTTCAGCTGACGTCTGATATCTTCGGTTGGCAATCCGCATCTGATGTCTTCGGTTGGTGAACTGCATTTGAGATTCCCCCTTCATCTGAGCTTCCCATTCAGATGGATATCTATCTCTTCACCTCAGCTGGTTCCTCATCTGATGGATCCAGCAATCCGAGTAAATCACATAACATCTTGAATCGTGCTTCGGCTAGAGGTTTGGTGGAGATATCAGCTCTCTGAATCTCAGTTGGAATCTTCTCCATGGATACGTCCTTCTTCTAAATATGGTCTCGGATGAAATGATGTCGGATGTCAATGTGCTTCGTCCGAGAGTGATGAACAGGATTCAAAGAGATAGCAATGGCACTTGAGCTATCACAATGAATGGGAACCTGTCCAGTTGCAACTTCATAGTCTCTCAGCTGTTGCTTGAGCCACAACACTTGCATGCAGCAGCTACCGGCAGCCATATATTCTGACTCGGATGTAGAAGTGGCAACACATGCTTGTTTCTTGGAGAATCATGAAACTAGCTTGCTTCCCATGAACTGAGAGTGTCCAGATGTGGACTTTCTGTCCAACCGATCTCCGGCTAGATCTGCGTCTGAGTATCCAGTCAGTTGGATGTTGTCGTCACTTGGATACCACAACCCAACATTTACAGTTCCCTTCAGATACTTGATGATGTTCTTTGCTGCCAACATGTGAGCTTCCCTCGGTTGAACTTGGAACCGAGCACACACTCCAACCGCGTAAGATATGTCTGGCCGACTGGCGGTTAGATAAAGCAAAGAACCGATGATCCCTCTATACTTACTGGCATCCACGAGCTTTCCCTCAGTTCCAGGTTCAATCTTCCAGTTAGTATTCATCGGGATCCTTGTTGTCTTACTTGTCTGCAATCCGAACTTGGTGATGAGCTCCTTAGTATAGTTGGACTGATTGATGAATATCCCTTCTGGTGACTGCTTCACTTGAAGTCCAAGAAAATAATTCATCTCCCCCATCATCGACATCTTGAACTTCTCCTTCATAAGATTTGAAAACTTTTCACACAGTTCCTCCGACTTAGAACCGAATATGATGTCGTCGACGTAGATTTGCACAACAAGTATATCTTCTCCAACTTTGATGGTGAACAGGGTTTTGTCAACTGACCCTCGTTTGAACTCCGAGTTCAGAAGAAAACCACAAAGAGTGTCATACCAAGTCCTGGGTGCTTGCTTTAATCCATATATTGCTTTCTTCAACTTGTACACTCTTCCATCTCCAGTTTCAAAATCGGGAGGTTGTTGAACATATACATCTTCCTTGATATCTCCGTTGAGGAATGCACACTTCACATCCATCTGATATACCTTGAACTTGTGAAATGCGGCATAAGCTAGAAAGATTCGGATGGCTTCTAGCCTTGCAACCGGCGCGAAGGAGTCTTCGAAATCGATTCCTTCTTGTTGGCAATATCCCTGAGCTACCAACCTTGCTTTATTCCTCACGATGAATCCAATGGCGTCTCTCTTGTTCTTGAAGATCCATTTTAATCCAATGACTTTGACACCATTTGGTCTTTCTACCAACTCCCATACACAGTTGCGTAGAAATTCATTCAGTTCTTCTTGCATGGCTGTAGTCCAGTGCACACAGTTGAGAGCTTCCACAACATTCTTCGGTTCTGGTACATCAGCTACGAAGCAAGAAATCATGGCAACATCTCCAGCTTGCTCGAACTCCTCAAGAACTGCCAACTCCTCAGCATATTGGGCATAAGTGTTGGTATCTTTCTCGGTTGAATCTGGAATTGCAACTCTGCTCCTTGTACGTACACCTTCGGTTGGATCTCCGATGATGTTGTCAGTGGAATGATCTTCATACCATCTTCGGTTGCGTCTTTCTTCTTCTTCCAAAAGTGGCTGTTCCATGATCTGAGCTGTGGGAGAGGCTGGACTCTTCTGAGCTGGTGATTTGTCAGTTGTTGAGTCTGGATCCTCAACATTGATAACATTTTGAACCGGGCTTGGTTGGGCTTCGGATGCTGATGCAGTTGGAGAGGCATCAGCTGGAGTTCCCCCTTGAGATGAGCTGGGGTCCTCGCATTCATCTTCAGAGGAGTATGGATCATCATCCTCGGTTGCCCATACCAATGGTTCAGCTAGATTCTTTTCCCTTAGGGCTTGCGATCTGGTGATAACAGGTGGAACTTGTGAATCAGTCTGATGTCCTTTAACCTGTTCCCTGCACTCAAAAGTAGATTCATCAAAACTAACATGAGGTGTTATCTCCATAACACGAGAGCTATTGTTGAAAAATCTATAAGCCTTGATTCGAGCGACATATCCGAGAAATATGCCTTTCGAAGCTTTGGCATCAAAAGTTTTCAACTGAGTCTTCCCATTATTGTGAATATAACACTTAGAACCAAAAATGCAAAAATATGAAATATCAGGCTTCCTGCGTCTCCATAGCTCGTATGGTGTCTTTCCCAACCGCTTGGTTAGAAGAGACCGGTTCTGGGTGTAGCATGCTGTGTTGATGGCCTCAGCCCAAAATCTCTTTGGCAGAGCTGAGCTTGTCAACATGGATGTAGCTGCATCTTTCAGTGTTCGGCTTCTTCGCTCAGCTACTCCATTCTGTTGTGGAGTACGCGCAGCTGATGTTTGATGTGTAATTCCATGCTTCTCGCAACTCGATGATGGTTTCATTTAGAAACTCGGTTCCACGATCTGATTGGATGGAAATTATTTTCATCTCTTGTTGGTTCGATATTCGATCCATCAGCTTGGGTAGCTCATCTCGGGTTTCACTTTTGTGTCGCATGAAAATGGTCCACGTGTATCTGGAGAAATCATCAGTTACAATAAGGGTATACTCGTTGCCATTCATGCTCTTTGGTGTAACTAGCCCGAAGAGATCCATGTGGATCAGCTGTAACACTCGGTCGGTTGAGGGAGTTGTCTTCAACCGGAAGGAGGATCTAGCGAGCTTTCCCAACTGGCATGCACTGCAGATATGTGTTGTTGAAAACACTCGGTTTGGTATGCCTTTTGCATGTTCTTGTCTGGCAAGTCGGTTCATAGTTTTGAAGTTCAGAAGGTTGAGCCTTTTGTGCCACAGCCAGCTTACATCTGAACTGCTCTTTGATAACAGGCAGGTGTCAGGAGGACTACTGTTCCAGTCAGCGTAGTAGACATTTCCGGTTGGGGATCGATTTTCCAACAATATGACCTGCTTTGATCCGACATTTTTAACCCTGCAACCCTGTGCATCAAACTTGACAGAGAAATCATTATCACAGAATTGGCTGATGGAGAGCAGGTTATGCTTCAATCTATCAACATATGAAACATTAGAAATTGATACTTGATTGGTTTCAAGGGTACCGTAACCTCTGGTGTGACCTTTTGAGTTGTCACCAAAGGTAACTGATGGTCCTTCTTTCTCCACGAAACTCCCAAGCAAATCCTTTAGATTTGTCATGTGTTTCGAGCATCCACTATCTATCACCCACATGGTTCGTGAAGCTTTATTCTTCCTCAGCTGTTTCTCCTGTTCCTGCACAGAGAAACTCGCTTAGGTCCCCAATTTTAGTTGGATCCTGGAGGGTTAGAACCAGTTCCCCCTTGAACTGTGGGTCGTTTTTCCCTGTATACTCGGATAGATTTATCATTCCAGATCACTTTTCCTTCATCATCAACTATAACAACACATCGGTTATCCTTAGGCTTGTTGTTAGTAGTGATGTTCTGTTTCTTGGGAGGAGATAGATTTCTCCCATTTTGAGCTTTCGGAGGAGAGGCTTTCCCCCTGTTTTGATGGCGGTTTTTATCCTGTTGGATTTGTCGTTGAGGTCGGACGCCTTGTTGGAATCTTTGTGGCTGATTCTGATTCCAACTCCCTGAATGTTGTCTATAGCTGTTCATGCCCTGTTGGTGGTTCATGTTGTGGCATGAATATCTCCAGCTGTTCAACCTGTTCCTTATCGGTTGACTCGGTTGGAACCTCTGGTTGAACTGATGATGGAACCGTTGTTGATTCACATGGTTGAATCCTTGTCGGTTCTGCGGTCGGTTCCATTCTTTCTGATGTTGACTCTTAGGTTGATTCAGAGGTCGATTTTGGTTCTGAGTTCGGTTTCGATTGTGTCTCTGACGCCTCTGATTCCTCTTCTGACTTTTGGAACATTCCCCCTCAGTTGATGTCCCAACCGATGGAACATTCTGTCCTCCATCTACTGCTCATTTTCCTTTCTCAGTTGTGGTTCCCTTGGTCGGTTGAGCTTGCTGAGAGGTGGAGGTTGGATTACTTTGGGGAGAGTCAGGTTCAACTGTGTTAGGTTCGACAACCTTGACTTCCACAGCTTTGATGAAGGTCGCTGGAGGGATTCCAGTATCCTTGATCACATCATAACCGAGTTCTGACACATCATCCATTTGTCGGCTGTAACTGATGAGATTCTCGATGATCTTGGATGACTGATATAGCTTTATTAAGTTGTCCTTCTCAGTTTGCAACTCCTTGAGGAAGACAGCTATATGCTCGGTTTGTCCGTCTGACTTCTTTATCAGCTGGTCGATCTGAGCCTCTTGATTTTTCAACTGATCTTGTTGCTCCTTGATCTGCTTCGTCAACTCCTCATCAGTTGGAGCATTAGTTCGGTTGACCGTATTCAGTTGACTTTTGAGATTATCTATCTCTTCAGTTTGACTCTTGATCAGATCGTCCTTTTCGGTTAAGGATTCTTCAAGTTTGGTGAACTGTTCTTGAAGACTCTTAGACTCAACCGATTGCTGATGTAGTTCCTCACTGAGTTCTTGAAAGTCATTCCAGGAGGGTTCCAACTCTTCATCCAGTGTTTCCTGCATGTTAGAAATATTGGAAGAATTTAAATTAGCAGGACTAGAGTGTACCTCAGTATCACCCTGGTCGGTTCCAAGTGCCATGAGGCATTGATCCTGACTGATAGCGTTGTTGGTGGAAGTCAGCTCATCCTCATCTTCAGTGTCAGTAAAGATGTCCATGTCGTTAGCGGCTTCTTCTGCAACCATGGCCTTGTTCTTTCCAGTCTGCTTGGCCCTCAACGCTTCTCTCTCTTTCTTCGAGAGTTCTGGACAATCTGCTTTGAAATGTCCCTCCTTGCCGCATTCAAAGCAACCGTTGTTCACAGGCTTTGAGTTATCTCGTGTTCGATTAGATTTGTAGAACCTCTTGTATTTTCCGAACCGAGTGTCCATGTCAGCTAGCTTCTTTGACAGGGCGGCTATATTCTGTTGTAGCTCTTCTCTGCTTGGCTCCTTAGTAGCCGTGTCCGCTGATCTTGTTGGCATTGATGTTCGTGGCTTTGAATAGTCAGATCGGAGTGCTACTGACTTTGTGGCTGAACCAACATCCTCATGTCGACTTGTCTGAACCGAGGACTGAGTTGACCTTCGTCGGTTCACCTTGTACTCATTTCCCTTCAGAATTGAGAACAATCTTTCAGTTCCCATCTCACCAAGGTCAGCTCGGCTCTCATGGATATTAGTGAAGGTATCCCACTCAGCTGGTAGAGCTTGTAATACTTTGAGGTTGATTTCTCTCAAAGTATATTTTCCTCTTCGGATGGACTGGATCCTTCTGATGATGTCCATGAACCGGAGCTCTAATTGATCAATTGTTTCATCAGTTCTCAGACAGAAGTTATCGAAATCTTGGCAGGCATGTGAGAACTTGTTCTCCTTTGTCTCGTCGCTTCCTTCACTCAGCGATGCCAAGATATCCCACATCTCTTTAGCGGTTTCACACTCTTCTATCCAAGGCAAATAATCTTGTCCAACTGTGGACATGATCGTGCTCTGAGCCCAGATGTCCAACTGGCTCACTTTGGCTTCCTCTGGAGTGTAGTCTTCTTCTCCACTAACTCCACAGTTGCATCCCCATCGTTGGGATTTGTAGGAGTGCGAGTGATTCTCTCTCTGATGATGATCGGTCCGGATGTCAGTACTTGTTGCATCCGATGATGCTTTGACAGTAAGATCTTCTTCATCCGAGTTCTCCAGGATGTATAGTTCACAACCGAGAACATGACCACGATCTTGTCCTTGACATCCATCTGCACAACAACAGAAGAAATATGCAAGCAAATATGCACTAGCGTGATAAAAAGATCTGTTCAGTTGACCACTGAAGAAAACACCTCGAATTCACACCTTGTGAAACAGAGTCAGCAGTCTTTTGAACCACTGCTCTGATACCACTTGATGGTCCCGATACGAGTTCTGGTGTATGTGGGAGGGGGAATACACCAGATAAAACTTTTTAAAACAACCCCCTAAAAAATAACTCAACCGAGTAATGCAACTCAGTTGGAATCACAACCGAGTAAGAAAACACTCGGTTGGAAGTGATGTGCTGTGCGGAATGTGGTGAAAATTAACTCGTATGAAATCAACTCACGCTTTTATGCAAGATTGGTCAAAATCCAAAACAGTTGATATGGAATAGTGCAGTTTGTATGCAGGTTAGTTAGACACTTGAATATGCAATAAGTAACTGAAAATAAACACAACACACAAGATTTAACATGGTTCGGAGAGAACTCCTACGTCCACGGGGAGTTGTGAGTCCACACAACTCAGTCCAAGTTCTTCTGGACAAACCACAAAGCTTACACGGGCTTCGCAACCGTTGAGATAAGTTTACGGGTACTTATCAACCTTACAGATTAATTTTCGGGTACTAATCAACCTATCTACTCAGTTACGGGAAGAGTAGGGTCCTAAAACCTTTTCAGGTGAAAAAAAGGGTGGGGTTCCAACTAAATAGCTCGAACAAGAAGTGAGCTAAGATCTAACACTCTACGAACTCTCAACAAGTGATGTTCTCAAGGTTGGATCAAAAACTACGAGGACAGAATCTAACTCTCTAGAACTCTCAACTAATGATGTTCTTAGAGGTTTTGCTTGAGTACAGAATGAAATTGTTCTTTCGCTTGAATATTTCTTCTCACTTGTCTGTCTCCTATTCCCGTAGTCTTGGTGAATGAATGAAGGCCTCTATTTATAGGAGGAGAGAATCAACTAGCCGTTGGAAGAGCTGTTGATCTCTGTTCTTTGATAGCGATGGCTTGTCTCTCATCTCTGCAGACTTTCCGGATTTGGCAACTGTATGCTTCTGCTTTCCATCTGAGACAGCCTTGTGTTGGGCCAAATGAGGTAATGACAAAGAGTCAAACCTTCACGTGACTTCCTGATTTGAAATTCAAATCTCAACATCAGACTTTCAACAAGGTGAGGTCGGTTGAGAATTTCGATCTTCATCTGACTTGTTCTTCAGCTGATGTTTTGTCTGAATGCTAACAGTTGAACTCTCAGCTGACTTGAACTTCATGTTGTTGATCTTCTTGGTTCGAGTCCTACAACTGATGTTCTGAATCTGAACGCTCAGTTGTCTTTGTTGTATCTGAACAGTTGGGTTCGAACGCTCAGATGACTTTCTTCCAATCTGATGTTCTCTTGCAACTTCTTCCTTTGGATACTTGGTTGACTTTTGCATCTTGCCACTTGAATGCTCATCTGATGAACGCTTAGTTGTCCTCCTCACAGCTGATGTTCTATCCGAGTGAAGTCTTGTTGCCATCTTCAGCTGGAGTCCTGTAAAGATAAAATCTTAACAATGCTCAAACAGCGAGCCTAACTGCTAACATTAGGATCTGACAACATCTACTCGGTTGGGGTCAGTTGGTTTTGGAATCAATCAAAACTTTAATAAATTTCCCAACAATTTTTATATTTCTATCATCCATTCCTAATTTATCACTCAATTAACCCAATTAAAAAAAAAAAGTATAGCATCTTTTGGACAACAAACTGATGAGGTGGCGCCCATATGTTCCTCCGGGCTCTTCGGGCCCATTCGAGCCAAAAATACTCCTACGGGGACAAAACTAATTCAATATTTGTCGTCAGATTAAAGTCCACAATAGTTGTTAGGAAGGTTCCAATAGCTTCCATTTTCTATTTTTGTTTAGCTTTTCAATGGTAATGATAAACTCTTCTTAAATTCTACAGTTCTTTTCTTTCTCTAACACGGTTTCTTCACATGCACAGCTTCAATCGTTGCTACATATTGGTAGAACAAAAAACAGCAAAAAAGGAGTTCAAGAAATGGCAGAACTTGCACTAGGTGCTATTGGACCAGCTATCGAAGTAGTGAAATTTGTTTCTAAACAAATAATACGTCAATTCAATTATCTATGTTGCTTCACAAACAACATTAATAGTTTGAAAGATGAAGCCAAAAAATTGAATGATGCATTAGAAGAATTGGAAGGGGAAGTTGAAATAGCAAGAGATAATCTACAAGAACCTCTCCCTGCAGTTACCACCTGGTTAAGAAATTCCAACCAAATCAAAGAGGAATTAACTGGGATTTTGAGTGAAGCTACAAATGTAGAGAGTGGTTGTTTGAAGCTTGGAGCTCGTTTTTCTCTTAGCAAGAGAGCTAAGCAAACAACTGATCGTACGATAGAGCTTCGAGGTGAAAATAAGTTTGATGTTAAATTTCAGCAAGGACCGCCAGTGGCAAGGCAAGCACTTCAATTCGGAAAGACATTTGATTGTGAGTCGAGAAACAAAATTGAAGAAGACATCATGACGACTCTAAGAGGTGGGGGTGTGAATATGATTGGCATATGTGGGATGGGTGGTCTAGGAAAGACTACCATGGCCAAAAAAATCAGGAACAAAGTATTGGATGAGAAAGTATTCCAAGAAGTTGTAATGGCAGTCGTCAGCCAACCAGTAGAGAAGTCCAAGATTCAAGTTGAGATTGGTGGATCATTGGGTTTGGATCTCAATGGCTATAGTTCAGAGACTAGGGTACAAAAGTTGTATGCCCGACTAAGCAGCACAACGAGATCAACTCTTCTAATCTTGGACGATGTTTGGGAGAGACTTGTGCTAGAGGATTTTGGAATTCCTCGTGATTCCAAAGGATGCACAATCCTTTTAACATCTCGAGATGGTGGTGTTTTGCATGAGATGGGAGCTCAAATATTTGGAATGAAAGTGTTATCTGATGAAGAGGCATGGTCTTTCTTTAGAGAGAGAGTTGGCACGTGTGTGGATGATAGGAAGTTGAATCCTATAGCAGAAGAAGTTGCAAAAGAGTGTGGAGGATTGCCACTCGCCCTCGAAATTGTTAGCGCGGTGCTAAAAGATGAGGATGATGTGTCTCTTTGGGAAGATGCGCTACGACAACTGAGCCATTCTGATCCGGATATCCCAGAATTCATTACAAAGGTTTATAATCCTCTTAAACTAAGTTATGATGGTTTGAGATCACAGCAAGCCAAATCCATGTTCTTGCTTTTTTGTTTGTTTCGTGAAGATGATGATATCCCTTTGGAGTACTTGACTTATTTCTGTATGGGCTTACGCATATTCAAAGGAGTCGGAAATTTGATGGAAGCAAGGAATAAGACGCATGCATTGACTAAGATGCTCAAAAGTAGGTCTTTGCTATTGGAGAGTAATAAGGAAGATTGTGTGAGAATGCATGATGTTGTTCGTGATGTCTGCATATTCATTGCCAAAGAGGACGGATATATCGGCAGAGAGGGTTGCACTTGGATTTCTTCATCTCAGCTAGTAGGAGAAAGAAATGAGCTTCTTAGTGGGTCAAGATGCCCGGACTTACGTCTTCTCTTCTTGGATAGTAAATATGTTGATTATTCATTGAGATTCGAATTTGATGATGCCTTTGTGGAAGGGATGAGAGAACTCTACGTGTTGCACTTTAAAAATTATTTCCCATTGACAAGACTGCCACGCCCAGCGCAGTCACTCGGAAAACTCAACACTTTGATTTTACATTCAATCCATGCATTGAGGACGATATCTGTTGTTGGGGAGTTAGTAAATCTGGAGATTCTCATTTGTCGTAATTGTTATTCGATTGAGGAGTTACCATCAGAGATGAAGGGATTACATCACTTGAAAGTGCTAGAACTCACAAGGTGTGGAAAGCTCCAACGTATAGAGCGAGACATCATATCAAGTCTAGTTCATTTGGAGGAGCTGAAGATGCATGAGAGCTTCAAGAAATGGGAAGGAGAGGATAGAGAAGAAAGAGAGAATGCAGGGCTGATAGAGCTGGAAAAGTTGACCAATTTGAGATGCTTGGAGATTGACATAGAGGATCCATCATTAGTGAGCGTAAACATGCCTGATTTATCGAAGAATATTGGCAGATTTATAATCAGAAATTTTAACCGAGACATCTCATACCAATTCAACAAAACAATGAGTCTTTGGTTGGAGAGAGAAACTCATTTAGGAGATTGGATTGAGAGGCTACTTGGAGATATCGAATATCTAGAATTGAAAGGAGATGGTGAAAATAACGTGGACCTGCAGCTCAAAAGTCAAAACATTAGGTGGTTGGAGTTGAATGGATGTGGTAAGAGTATGAAGAATGTGGTAAGAACATCAGGTGGTGATGATGCTACTGTCTTCCCTCTCATTGAGCATCTGGGTCTTTACTATCTTCCGGAATTGCAAGAGATATGTGATGGTCCGATTTCGTCGACTTCTTTCCACAATCTCAAGGAATTGGATCTCAAATCTTTGGGGGCACTAACGAAATTCTGGAAGAGCAGTAGTAGTGTATGTGAAAACATTAATTATGTTCCACATTTCACCAACCTCTCCGCTATTTTTATCTTCAATTGTAATAGCCTACGCAATCTAGGGCAGTTGTCAATGGCAGGAAAGGGTTGCCTTCCACACCTCCAACAACTTCACATTGAAAGTTGTAAGATGATGGAACAAGTGTTTTTGTGGAACGATAATGAAGCTGGAGAAAACAAAAATAGTAGTATTGAATCGCAGCAAAAACTTCATGTGATCTTCCCAAAATTGAAGGAGGTTCGTTTAAATGAGCTGCCAAATCTAACAAAAGTGATTGAAGATGAGCAGCAGCAAGAAAGGACTCATCTAGTAATTCCTAAATTGGAGAATCTTCATTTGCAAAGTTTACCCAAACTAGTGAGCTTCTGCCATTGGAAATGTGAAGTTGAATTGCCTTTATTGAGGAAAGTGTACATTTACGACTGCCCTAATATGGAAAGCTTCAACATGGGATTTGTAGCTGCACCAAATGTGGAAGCATTTAACACAGACCTCAAGACTTATGTTGGAGTTGGAATCGACGTAAGTATATTATGAATCATCAGCCTTCACTTTTTTTTTCATTTTTATTTAGTTAATCACTGAGAACACGTAATTTGAGTTGCAGGTAGCATTCGACAATCTGAAGGAACTGAAGATCGGCTATAATGAAGTTCAATGGAATGATGATAAAATTTCTGTATCTCTCGTCAATGGATTGGAGAAGTTAGAATTCCTTATTTATAAGGGCAGTATGAGTCTACTTTCGTCTTCAGCCATTTCGAATCTCGTCAATCTAAGAGCATTAGTAATAAAATATTGTTATGAGTTGGTAAAAGTAATCGAAGACAAGGAAGAGGATGTGAAAGTCATGAGCGGTGGTGAAATTAGGAGTACTGCTGTATTTCCTAAACTCGAGGAGATTCATTTGGTGGATTTACCCAAATTAGTGAGGTTCTGCGAATGGAAATGCGATGTTAAGTTTCCTACATTGAGGGAAGTGAAGATTGACTTTTGCCCTAATATGGAAAGTTTCGGCATGGGATCCGTAGCTGCACCCAATTTGAAAATTGTTCAAATAGACAAAAAAGAAATTGACGCCACAAAGGATTTGAATGGGGCGCTGCACCAACATTACTTAGCTCGTCCAGGAAAGGTACGTATGTAAGAGCAACTAATATTAATCTAAATTAATTCATTTCCATCTTATATACTATATAATGTCTACTTTCTTAATTAGCTCTTATTATTTATTTGACAATACATGTTTCCCTTGAACGGACTTTAACAAATTCAGGAGATCAGTAAAGAAGAAGAAGAAGAAGAAGAAAGAAGAAGAAGAAGAAGAAGAAGAAATTAGCAATGAAGCCAAGGATGAAATAGAGGAGGACAACGACCAAAATTGATGCGTACGTCTTCAACAATTAATCTGATGTATGTGGTAACAACGTTGCGCTTTCATATAATTAGATGGGATTCTACTATCAACTTAATAATGTTGTTTTTACATATATTAAATCTTCAATTAATAAATTGATATATCTGTTTTTTTTATTAATTAGTATTGATACATATATTTTAGGTGGCAAGACTCAAGAGAGGTGGCTGCATAAAAGGAAGCAACACAGCAAAGGGGCTAAATTTCAGAGGTTTTTTTTTTTAATTATTGAAGGCCAAAACAACACTTATTATTTCCATATTTGCTTTCTTTTTTTTTTTTTTTTGTATTGCTTTAATTTGTCTATGATGCATGGCTTATTAATTTGTTCAGTTAAAGTCGAGTTTATGTAGTGTGCTTCATGTAGACATGGTGCAGATGTTTGCGGGGTGATGTATTCTGTATTTTTATGCTGTTACGGTTTGTTGTACTTTTTATTTTTTAGTGTGGATTGATTTTTAATTTATGACGGTTTTTATGTGAATTTGAGGATATTGATGTTGAACACAGTTGGGAACATAAGTTACGCCTGTTTTCAATGCTGCCGACTATGACCCTTTTCGCAATCTTTAGCCGTAAATTGCATAAGTAGCAAAATAGGAGAGAGAGAGAGAGTGTGTATGATATTAGTTAAAAACTTAAAGAGTTGCACTCATGTGCATACTTATGTATGGTGCATAACCCGCCTGACCCAACCCGACCCACCCCATGCGCTAACGGCTTTTTTTTTTTTTTCAGTTTTTTTTTCGGCGGAGCTTTTGTCCGATTACTAAAATAAGGATAATCGGTGGACAATAATTTGAATATTTTCGGCTCGTTCCGAGGCCTTCGGTTCCTCTCGCTCGAATTTTGACCAAAGAAGAAGCGGCAAAAAAAAAATAAAAATAAAAAATAAAAATTGGAAAATTAAAAAAAGTGGAAAATAAAATAAAAATTGGTCAAAGGGTGTTGATTCGGGGTCAAACGGGTCGGGTAGATGGGTGGGTGTTGCACGGTGCAATATTAGCACCCAAATTTTTAGCAAACTTAAATTGAAACCTTTACAAAACAAAATATAAATTCAGTAACTTTTTTTATACAAATTATAGTTTGGGTACCAATTTGATACAAGTAATACTACTTCCGGTCCCCAAGTTTCTTCCTATATTTCTTTTTTTGGATAGTCCCCAAGTTTCTTCCTAGCTACTTTTAGACACTATTCCACAATTAATTATTATTTCTTACCCTTACTTTATCAACTTATTTACCTAAAATACCACAATGGCCCACTACTATCTCAATTAAATAATATATCACTACCCTCAATGTGGGACCCTTTCTTCACTCACAATAAATTCAATCACTTTTTTTTTACTCATAACTAACTCAACAATCTTTTTCTTAATACCCGTGATACTCCCTCTTAAGAAAAGACTTGGGAGCCGGAGGTAGTATAATTTAGTAGCCTTTTACTAATTGTGATTTTTGCATCTTTCTTTTAAAATAAAACGAACGTTAAAATTCATCATTTTTATATAAATATAATTACAACTCAATCTATTTTAGTCCTCACATTGTTTCACCTTGTGATTATCTCATTGGACAAACTATCATTGATTATAACCGAATATCATATCCTAGTCGCATTGTTGATTAGCTTTTTGTGCATAATAGACAAAAAAGAAAGCACTTTGTGCTCTGTTATAATAAAATTTTTGTATAGAACCATGCACACACATATTATATGCAGTAAAATCTATATAAATTCATATCTTTGGAACTATAAAAAATTATTTATGAATAAAGATTATTCTTAAGTAGAAGTATAAGACGAATTTTTGTTTTTTATTTTAAATTGCATGCAAAATACATGAGTACTATAATTTTCAAATCCATGTGTACCTAGAATAATTTTAACAAAAATAGTATTGCACACGTATATATTTTGGATGATAGCAAAAAGTTTCATGTGAAGAAGCAAGTTAAAAATATTAAGGGTTCGACCAAAAGGTAGTTATAGATGAGCTATTAAATACACACAAGTTAAAGGAAACGACAAAAGATTAAGTCATTCTCACATGAATCTTAGACAAATATATTAAATAAATTCAAATAAACTTTAACATGACATATTATATAAATATATAATTTATAGTTACTGTTATTTATTCATAAATAAAGATGTATTTTTTTATGACACGACTAAAAAAAATATGAAATATGAAATGTAAAGTTTATTCCTCTTTATAATTAGTCTCAAATTCGGACCATATATTTTTATTACTAAATAGAATATTCCTTTACAGAGGTTTATTGTATTACAACACTATTTAATGGCAGAATTGAACTGACAATAAGACACTTTGGCTCTATGTTGAATCGTTGATGCCAGTGGGAAAGACAAAAAAATGATGAAATTCTAAGCATTGTTACAATCTTGAAATTCTATAATAATTGTGGAGAAGAACTATTCTAGGACTTATGCTATCATTTTATTTTTAAATTGTCTTAAAATACTTCCAAAATATAAATTCTTGAGAGTACGGATCCTCAATTTCGTCTCCTTCATTGTTGTTACTTGTATCATTTTTTTGATTGTTTGGCATTTTGAGTTCCTAATAAATTGGCATATTCATTATTAGTTGTTGCTGAAAGGTTTTTATGTTGCCAATAACAGCTCGTTTGATACAAAGTATGGGATAAGATATGATATGTTTGACTGAGATGTGTTGACTCATTTCGTAAGTATGATTAGGATGTATAATATGTCTATAACACCCTAATATGTTAAGGTCCTTTATAAAATTTGGGCATGTATGAATTATATTCATTCTTGTTGTTAGTATACCACCTCTGAGGCGGTATACATAATACTGCAACTAATTATAACACAAATTTACCATAATTGTTATTTTTGCTGAGAATTTAATACTTCATACCTAGCGGAATATAATTTTTTTTTATTCGCATAAGACATTTGAGTTAAACATATCACGTTTTATCTCATACTCTGTAGCAAACGAGAAGAAATTAACATTTCGTTTGGTAGGATGTATTAAATTCTCTGCAAAACTGTTAAATATGGTATAATTAGTTACAATCATATTTATACCACCTCATAGGTAGTATACGTAACAACAAAAATCAATACTCCTTCATATGGGCCGAACTTTATAAAGGGTCGTAAACTTTGTATCAAATAACATATTAGGGTGTTATAGACATATTATACACTCTAATCACTCCTACCAAACGAACCTTTAAGTGTGTTATATACTACAAGTATGAAAGATAGAGTACTTATTAAGTGTCGATTTTTAACTCGTGATATATCTATCGAGTGTGTGCACAATAGAAAAACATAAGTTTGATGAAGAAAATCTAGATATATGAATGAAATTAAAGTATCAATAAAGGTAAATGAAATTATGAAAATATGTCCCCATACTATAGGGATTTGTCTAGGCTTGTTACATTTCTCACAAGTTGCTGCTTTGATATAAATTTGCAGTTTGACAAAGTCATGTAATTGAATTATTCTACAAGTTGTGTCCTATGTTGGTAAGCATTTTGTGTAACATTGCATTCATATTATTATTCATTAAATTTTCACATTCTCCTCAAATTGGACAACACCCTAACTGTTTGGTGTTACCCAAATTAACCGAAACAACCTAACTACCAACTAACTTATCGGTCTATGAGGAGATACAACTCTGAATATGCTCTCTCGTGTTCTTAACTTCTTGTTTTTGTACTTCGTTTAATTAGGTTACATGCATGTAATTTGTACTAGTACAATGAGATACGAGAATAAAATTTAAATTTATGATATAAAAGGCGCGATAATAATTTTTTATTTTTATGAAAAATTAAAAAGGCGAAATATATCAAGAACAAGAACTCGAAAATAGCATGAAGTTTCTCAACGATATGATAAACTTAGTTGCTCAAATAAAAAAAAATGAAAAATGAGCTAGTAATATTTGCTTAGCCTGGTCAAGAATTTGTCCAATCTTGATACCTTTCCCACTAATATAATTTGAAAAAAAAAATCTTATTTTTTTTCTTGACCTCACCACAAAAAGGCCATGAATTTTCAAACTTTACTTTTTTTTAAGTTTTATTTTTCTTGCCTTTCACTATCTGCTGCTTCATCATCACCCAAAACAGGCCAATCACAATTTACAAAAAATCTATATGTAAAAATATTAAAAAATGACAAATATATTACACCACCAAGAAAATATAAACAATGATCACATAAACAAACACAAAACCACAAACCCCATTATTCATTTTCAACATCTCAATCTCAATCAAAGCCAAAATCCCATTTCACCTCAACAAACAGTTTGATCATCAGATCAAGAAAAAGGAAAAGATCAAAATCATGGACAGATTGATCAAACCAGATATTCAAGAAATCAATTTATCATTCATCAAAGGCAAGAAATGCAGCCAAACATTCAACCTAACCAACCTAATGCACACCATGCCAGTTGCAGTTTCTCTCACATCCACTGATCCATCTGTTTTCTCTCTCCACCCTTCTCTCTCTACCATCCCACCTCTCTCCTCTGCTTCCTTCACTCTCTCCTTGACCAAGCCTTATGATCATCCTCCTCTCTCCACTCCTCCGGCCACCGTCGTCGTCCGCTCCTCGATGCTTCCTACAAGAAAAGCCAGCCATGATCATCTTCTTCAAATCTTCTCAAAGCCAGGCCCACATATTTTCAAGGATGCTTGCATTCCCATCTCTCTCGTCGGCCTCAACGTCGCGCAGTTTCTTCTCTCGCCTTCTTCGAGCTCCCTCGAAATGGAAATCCAATTATCTAAGGCCATCTCTGTTTGTGACGAGCCTCAGCTCACTTCTCTGCTTAGATCCGCAGTTGCAAATGGGAAATCTCACTTGATCTCGACTCTGATCGAGGCCGGTGGAGATGTCGGCTGGAGAGATAGTTCTGATGAAGAATCTTTGATCTGCTTAGCTATCAAGTCGGAAAAGATTGAATCTCTGCAAATATTGATTGAATCCGGATGCGCAGTGGACCCCACAGTTGACCCTCTGTTACACGTGGCGGCCGCGATGAATCGCGTGGACATGATGGAGATGGTCTGTCTGAGCTACGTGGATCTCGAGTTGAATGCAGTCGATATGCAGGGCAGAACTGCCCTGCATATCGCTGCACTGAATGGCCATGTGGAGGCCATTCAGTTTCTTGTGTCAGTGGGTTGTGACGTGGATGTTGCCGATCACGAGGGGTGGACCCCTCTGCATTTTGCTGCAGAGGAGGGCCACCTTGGCGCGGTCGAGCACCTCCTAGCGCACGCGGTTTTTGCCAAGTACGCGGTGAACAAGGAGGGCAAGACCGCGTTTTGCCTAGCGGTGGAGCAGGGGAACTCGCATCTCTATGATGCCCTGCATCTAGGGGACTTGCTTCATCGCGCTGCACGTCTCGACGACGTGCACTCGATGAAGAGCTGCTTGGCTCAAGGGGCCAAGGTGAACGGGACAGATCAGAATGGTTGGAGTCCTCTGCATAGGGCTGCATTCAAGGGGCATTTGGAGAGTGTGAGGCTTCTTGTTAGCCACGGGGCCCGTGTCGATTCCGTTGATGGATCGGGCTATACGCCGTTGCTTCGGGCAGTCGAGGCGGGGCATGTTGAGGTTGCTATGTATTTGTTGTCTCATGGGGCTAAAGCTAGTCTCAAGAGTTTGGGTGGAGTTATGAAGTTTGATTTGGAGGATTTCAAGAACCATCCTTCTCTTGTGAACCCTTTGCATTAGAGAAGAGAGAGAGAGAGAGTTTGAATTCCTTTAAGTCATGAAATTGAGAATTCCTTTAAGTCAAGATCTTGACAAATCTTGGAGGTAAAGAGTTTTAGAGTGGTGTTTCAAGAACCATCATTCTCTCCATCTGATGGATTTTTGACGGACGCAGAAAATAATATCGGTAAGTGTATCAAATACTGTTGTTTTCTAATATTGAGTTCGGCAATGTCATGACGTGGAGGATATCCTCAAATTTTCCGGTTCTAGCCCAAATGAGTTATAGCCCTCCGATGCTTAAGTTAGGATCATGAGAAGATTCATGTTCGTACATATAAAATTTTGTGGTTTTTGGTATAGTTTAGATAATGATTACTGTGATCATATTTTGCTATCAAATAGTGTGAATTTTGCTGTTGATATTAGCTGAATTCTTGTGGTTTCCATTCGAGTGATATTCTTGAAAATTGAGATATTGAAGATTATGATGTTACATTGAATTAAATTTAAGTCAAAACAAAATTAATGATCATGTTGTTCTTGGTTGTAATATGTGGAGCATCAATGGTTCAAAATTCATCTCTCTCTCTCTCTCTCTCTCTCTCTCTCTCTCTCTCTCTCTCTCTCTCTCATTGATTATAAATGCCCTCTCTTAAAATTTCAGATACAAATGCAATCTTAGTTGTATAACATCCAATTTGGTTTTTCAAGAAAACGAATTACATGGAATTAAATCATTCAACACAGAATAAATTAATGATTAATTTATTGGTTTTGTGATGGAGCAGTTGGCAATCATGATGATTTAATAATTCGGTCAGACATATTTGTGAATTATATTAAAAATTCAAATACATAATAATGGACGATAATATAATAACATATCAATAATTCTTGTTACTAAGTAAATAGAGTAAGTGGACATATTCCATTATCATTCTATTCCAGCGTAGTAGTCATCACTTAAGTGGACATATTAACGTATAATTTAGTTGATTATACGATTGAACTTTCACATATACGTTTTGCATTATTAACTCTAATAATAAACTATTGTTTCATTAATAAAAAAAACCGTCAATTTGATAGTATGAAAATTAAAAATTCGAATAAATATTGTATTAATTCCAATAATTAAATTAACCTATTTATATTTAAGTAGTATTTTAATCAACCTAATAGACAAAGCCTCTATCAAACGAATATTTTTTTATACTTTATAAGCATAAATGGTTTTTCGTACCATTGTCGCTTTGGTCACAAACAAAAGCATCTTTTTTTTTTCTTGCTTGTTTCAAATATTATTCTGTTAGACTGCGAAATAATGCTTATTTTATTTGCTAATGTTATTAAAAATAGGCAAGTCGTAGTAATGCTTTCGATTTTAATGTAAATTAAATGTATAAATAAGTAGCAGTGACGCACGAATTTATTTGCAATATGTGAAATATTGCTTGAATTAGTTGGGATGTCATTTCATACCTTCACAATCACAGCTAAAAACAAAAGCCCACTTTTTTGCTTACATAATTGGTGACTATTTTAATCTAAAATTAAATAGTAGAATAATTTTATTTGTCCCCTTGACTATTTCAGTCGTATTTTATGTGCTACTTTGAATTTTATGAGTTTATTATTGAACATTTTATGTATATAGAAAAAGTTTACACATTTCTTACATTGTACGGTTCGTGTTAACAAGTCAAGATCTCAAACAAACACAAAAAAAAAATACTAATATTTATATATGTCATTTATTTATCCTGTTGAAATTTAAACGAAAACGAAATAATGATACTTAAATTTAGAGCGTGTTTTGGGAACAATCATTTTCTCTAGTGAACTAGTATTTGCAGAGAGAGAGAGAGAGATTGTTTATAAACAAGTACCAATGTTTTATTTATTTATTTTGGCTCCATTTTTTGCTTAGATGTAATGTTAATCACTTTAAGGTTCGGACTTGAGTATAGGCTCAAGAAATCGGTGTATAGGATTCAAATTTATTCTCATTTTTCATTTAAATAGTATTCTCATATTCTCATATCATTATCTTATATATATATATATATATATATATATATATATATATATATATATATATACTCCATCCGTCCCGTTCAAGAAGTCTCATTTAAGAATCGCACTAGATTAAGAAAAAGAGAGTTAGAGTGTGATTAAGGTAGTATTTTATTGTTAATGTGTGTTGAGTGTGACATAAAGTGGATTTTAGTGTGTTAATTTTTGCCAAAAAAGGAAATGGAACTTCTTCAATGGAACACTCGAAATGACAAAATGAGACTTCTTGAACGGGACGGAGGGAGTATATATATCTTAAACACGCAAACACACACAGAGTCTGTCGCTTTTTGAAGGAAAAAATAGCACAAAATGAGTGAGAAAGAAAAGGAGATAGTGAAGGAGGGGGAGGAGGGGAGATTATTGATCATACTACTATAGTTTATCTAAATAATACTTTAATTTTAATAAAAAGTAGTATTTATTTCTTCCGTCCTGTTCAATATGGCTTGCATTCCTTTTCGCAGTCCCACTCGATAAGGCTTGCATCTTTTTTTTGGAAAGAATTAAGGCTTTATTAGCTATAATGAACACTACTTTATTGACTAAAAAACATTATATAAATTTTACATCCACTTTATTAATTACATCAACACACAACTTTATATTTAATTCTTTTTTTTTTAGTGTTCATGATGAAAAGAAACATGCTAGTATATTAAATGGTTTGAAAAGAAATATTTATTTTTACCGAGGAAGTTGTGTGAATAGAAAATCAAGTAGGTGATTGGTGGTAAGGGCTACGGTTCATTCTACAACTTAAATAGGCCTAAACAAATTCGTATATGGGCTGATATATGGGCTTTCACATTCCGGCCCATTAAGAGTAATTCTTCTGCAGTCATAAGTTAGACACGTCGCCACTAAGGTTGGTCGTTACGGTATACCGTTGTTTTTATATCATACCTTATACCTTATCGTAAATTTTGGTATAATAAATTTCATATCCTTACCATATCATGTCTGATGCTATATTAGAGTTCGGTATACCGTAAATTCAGTATAAAATTTTTACATACCGTTGTCGTACCGCAATTTCGGTATACCTTATCGATATACGGTATATCGAACTTTCACGGTCTAACACAGTATACCAAATTTTCTCGATATATCAAACTTTTACGGTATACCACGCATATTCTATATCTATAACTAATTAAATTATTTTTAATTACTTAATTATATATTAATATTAATTATTTACATATGCGGTACGGTATACCATATATACCGTACTACGGTATATGTCGATATGACGGCATATACCAGAAATAATATATAACACAGTATACCGTGGTATTAGAGAATCACATATCGTTATATTACGGTAATGTTTCGGTACGATATTATACCATACCGTAGGTAACGGTATACCGTAAGTTCAGTATTTTCGGTATTTTTCCGATTCGATAAGGACGGTATACCGCTTTTATGACATGGCCCAATTATAACACGCCACGTCATAAGTCGAACTTGGTCCCCTGTCGTACCATATTACACCACCTCTGAAAAAATCGCCTGTGGAAATGAGCAGTAAATTGAACAGCAAGAAATTCCAATCGCTGAAACTTCTAATTCAGCGATGGATTTTGAGACTGCAACGATTTGACGGAGAAAATTTTCGCACATGTCGAGCGATTGGAGGAAAACATTCGGGAATGCGAGGTCCTTTGTTGCAAATTCAATGGGCGGCCTCAGAGGCGGCAGCAGTTTAGCATCGTGGGCTGTCGCCGGAACCCTAGCTTATTTCCTTTGGGTCCGGCCGTCGCAGCAGCTCAAACGAGAAAAGAGGTAGATAAACGCAATCTTTCCTTTTTTTTTTCTTTCACCCAAATTATTCGTGTTTAATTATTTATTTTCCCATAGTTATTTGAGAAATCGGATTTTTTTTTTGGAATTTGCAGGAACGGGTAGCGTTAGCGGCGGCGGATCCTTATCGATATGTGGAGAAGAGAAAGCCGGTTCCGAATCCTCAGGTTAGTGTAGTTCTGAAATTTTAGTTTTTTTGTGAAGGAGCTTTTGATTTGATTGAATTGGATAAAAGTTGATTTTTTATTTTTTTTTGCAGGAAACTGGGTTGGTGTACGGGAACAAAAATGGAGCGAAAAAATCTGAGTAAGATAATGGAGGATCAATGTGGTTAGTAAGTTCAGTTAGCTTGAATGATCAGCTGAAGTTTTGGTGTTGTGATTAGTTACTGTTTTACTAATTTATGCATGTATAACTACCATGGAAATAGCTGGGGTAGATCTTTTTTGTATCTGAGTCTGAATTTTGAATAAATGATCAAAGAGTTTCTGGCTTGGAGGTTTTTTTGTTTGCATTTGTGCTGTCTGTATTAGTTTCTTATTGCTTTGTTATAGAATTTTTTGCATTAGATTCATTTCAGATAAAAGTGATTCATAGTTGGTGATGAATGCTGGACATTGTAGTTTTGTAATGTAATAACAATCTCTAACTTCACAAAGCTTCCTCTGCAAGATTGGTATGCAGTTGGATAGCATATTACTAAAATTCTGCACGTACATACAATTTGTATATCTTGATACGATAATAATGTTAAACTAAAAATCAGAAATGACGAGCGTGCCAAAATGCTCGAAGGGGACTTTTAGCCTGTTCTACACACCAGGTCTCTACCACTACATGTTTTGTTTTACATACAAGTCCCTAAATGAATTCTTCTTTTCTAAAATCTTATTTAACCATACTTAGTTGACAGTGTAGTACCAAAAAAAAAAAGTTTCTTGTGAGAATTGCTAGCTTTGACATTTGTAGATAGTTATTGTTTCACTGAGCAGCTTGCAACTCTAAGTATGATGTTATGACTCAACGTAGGCCTAAAAGAGTGCAGTAAATAAATGGTCTGTCTTACCTGCTGTTCTTGCAGCAGCTTCCATTTGTGCTACTATGTTTCAGCAATGGAGAACCTTCCTTTTTTCTTTTTTATGCTTTAGGAATGTGCAATATGATAATTGGTATCTTCTTTAATTTAGATTGTTCCACAAGCATGTTTCAAGCTAGCAGATATCAAGCCAATTTGATGTTAAGCCTAAACTCTTAAGAATAACAATTTAATCTACTCATCGTCAACATGATATGAGCAGAATTTAGTCATAAATATTGTCTCTGGATTTTTTTTATTTTTTTTTTTCATACTCCACCATAAGTTATGAGATTGAGTTAACAATTTGTTAGATAAACATGTACCTAATAGTTAACAAGGACGATAGAAAGTGGATGGTATTCTTACTTTCTTAGAGATAATTTCCGTTCAATGTAGGCTTGATTTACATGTTTTCTCTGTGTGGCATGCTCTCTTAGGATGGTACAGCATTTCCCCTGTGTTTACAATGGTGCACTGAAGGCCATAATCGTCCTTTTTTTGTTGAGTCCTATCACAATCTAGTGATCCACTATACAGTGATCACCTCGGCTTGGTCACTGAATCTAGTATACTTTTAGGGCATGTTTGGTTTCAAGGATAATTTATATAAGATTGATAAATAGGATAGGATTATAGTATTTGGATTATTTATCATACGTGTGATTAGATTGATTATCATTTTAATTAGCCTGGGATAAATATAGAGAGAGAGGCACCACAGAGTTGAAGAGAGAGTGAGAGAGTAAGAGAGAGATAAAAGTTTGAACATTTGATGTTGAAAATTGGGGAAAATTTGAGAGTTATCCATCACAGGCCCAATCATGCAAACCAAACATATGATTATGCATGATTATTTATCAATCACTCCTAATCACTCAAACCAAACGCACCCTTAATTGAGACTTCATCAGATGTTGTTAATCCATGTCACCAAATCTAGAGTTCTTTAACCAGTCTAAATTGAGGAGTGTTTGCTGTCAATGGTCGTGCTCTAAATTATGAACTGTACAAGCTGAGAAAAATGCAGTTGGTGGAGGAAGGATCTTTTGACTAATACCATTATATGCTTTATGTGCATCTTTTTTACAGTAATTGCATTCCTTCCCTCCTTTTAGGTGTAAGTTTGAGCTTTCTCATCATTTCATTGCACTAATGTTTCCATGAGACTTTTAGGTCTACTTGTTAGTCTAATTCTTCGATTTTGAGCTTGTTCAATCATTTCGTTGAACGTGATGGAAATTTCTAACTATTTGTCTAGCAAGTTTCAAATTTTGCTGCGGGTGGGCGTAGATGCATATTTATGGAATCAAGAATTTTCTTGCCACCTACTATTCTCTTCGAATTGGATAACAATTGTTTGAACTTTCAAGTGTGTATATTTATGATGACTCTTTTTGTTAGCTGTTTGTCCCCTATTTTTGCAACTGTTTATGGTTCTGAATAAAAAGAAACAGATTGTTCAACTCCCGGCCATAGGGGTGGTGTCATGATGAGACGAGTTAAAGATTCAGATCCAAATTCATATAATGATATATTAGTAATTATGTCATCGAATTTAATACTCCTTCTGTCCCATTCTACTTGTGTCACTTTCTTCTTTGGGTGTCCCACTCTATTTGTTTCACTTTCCATTTAAGGAATTAATTAAGAAATTATTTTATTCACTTTATATCACTTCAAAATCACTTTATATCATTTTATGTCACTTTAAAAACACTTTATATCACTTTATCAATTAAAAAATATACTTTATATCATTTTATTAACTACACTAACTACACCTTTTATATCTAATCTATTTTTTCTTAATCTCCGTGCCCATCTCAAATGAAACAAGTTGATTGAGACGGAGGGGATATGTGTTTGGATCCAGATTGTTTACTTGTCTCATGCCACAACAAATTTTATTTTGGCCCCTTAAGCAAAAGAGTTGTGCCAATAATAATTTTCTATTGAGCACTACTAGAAAGCAATTGCCAACTTGCAAAACGCTTTTGAATTTTTTAACTGGGAATAAGAAATGGTGTTTATAGACCTTAATCAAACTTTTGTTTGTGTGGACCCCCTAATTTTGAAATTTGTTTTTCTGTTCTATGTCTTAAACCAACCTTTTACTTGTCCAATCTTGTAATATTCAATTCAATTAGGTAACATTTGTTTCGTAGGATATGGTATATAGGATTGATATGATTATTTGAGATTATTTGAGTGATTAATAATTCAATCAAATATGAATGATAAATTATCTGTCAATTGGTGGATAAGAACACGGGTTATGTTATGCATCTGGGGTTTAATCATTCAAATCAAACATATGTTTAGGTTGAATTATTTTATTATCATGTTTTATCAAGCAAACCAAACGACTCATTAAGATATTGGAATGCATGGAAGAATTATGTATCTCTGCTCCACCAACATATTCTACTGAAGCCATGACCCCATGGTCCATCACGAGTTTGAATTTCAGCAACGTCTTTTATTTTGAGTGACATCTGTCACGTACGTTGCCTTGTGTGGGGATGAGTTTACGCGTATGATTTTGAATTCTAGACAAATTATAGATAGAATAATGTTTTCATTATCCATTTTTGTGTCTTCAATATAAATTATAATCCACCGGATCTTGATAATAAGCTCAGGTAGAACATCAAAATGATTATCATGATTCCATGTTCATCATTTGAAAGATCCATGAAAGATTAATTTATTATGTTATCATTTGAATAAGTATTAAAACCATGATTAGATGCATTTGGTAGAAAATATATAACTAGTTCTTTATTTATTTTTTTGTCATTATAGTCAGCCTTACTTGAAGCAATGAATTATTTACTTCATTAATTGTTTCATCAAAGCTGAGTGAGATAGTAGATAGTATTCTCTCTTTCCCGTTCATTTTGTCTCACTTTCCCTTAAATTGATGTCTCACTCAATTTGTCACATTTCAAATAAGAAAAGAATTTACCTTTCAAAATTCTTCAAAAATGGTGGGACCTATCAACTTCTAATCTTTTTACCCTTATTCTTAATCTAAGTGCCCAATAGTAAAGGGATAAAATAAGCGGGATGAAGGGAATAGTAATCTTCAAGATCTGTGTATGCTGACTTTTCTTGAGAAGTGGAATATATTGATATGTACATGCAAACTAACTTAGAGCATCCACTGCAGGGGTTGAGTTAGACCTAGATTGAAGCATTGGGAAGCGTGATTTTAATGATTGGTGGTGTTGAGTTAGACCTAGGTTGATTTTTCCACTACAATGGGGTTGAGTAAGACTTAGGTTGAAGCACTGGGAAGCGTGATTTTAATGATTGAATAGATTTTATTTTGTTGTTATTTTTTTTATTTGTAATAAATATTATAAAAAATAACTTAATTAAATTCAAAAAAAAAATTAATCAGAAAATTAAAAAAAAATTATATCGGACCAATGGGGACACGCCACGTGTCCCCATGTTGCTGACTGGCGGAGTCGAAGGGTGTGTTGAAATTTAGACACACCTTTCGACACACCCTTAGACACAAGGGTGGGTCTAAGCTCCACTATGGCTTAGACATAAGGTGTGTCTAGCGGAGTTGCGTCTAGAGCCTTCGACACACGCCTTCGACACCGCTCTAAGAAGCCCGTAGTACATGCTCTTAGAGCATCCATTACAGGGGTTGAGTTAGACCTAGATTGAAGCACTGGAAAGCGTGATTTTAATGATTGGTGGTGTTGAGTTAGACCTAGGTTGATTTTTCCACTACAATGGGGTTGAGTAAGACCTAGGTTGAAGCATTAGGAAACGTGATTGTAATGATTGAATAGATTTTATTTTGTTGTTTTTTTATTTGTAATAAATATTATAAAAAATAACTTAATTAAATTCAGAAATTAATAAATGACAATTTTATTGAATTTAAAAAAAAGACAATAACTAAAAAAATACAATAATTAAGAAATAAATTAAAATACAACAACTACTCACGGAGTGGACCAAAACGTGCCCAAATCTCTTCAATCATATCCTCCATAAGGCGGTCGTGAGCACGTGCATCCTGAATGTGAGCTTGTCTCTCAATAACTTGGCGGAGTGGCACTGGCGCCACTTGATGGACCGGTGCCCTGTTCACGTTTATATCGCCCCTTGCGCTCGATTTAGCATTGAATTCAGTTGCTCTCGGTCCTTCATCTTCAATAATCATGTTATGCAGAATGATGCAGGCATACATGACATCACATAAATGTTCTCGAAACTACAAGCGAGCAGGGTCCTTTATGATTGCCCAACGAGCTTGCAGGACGCCGAAAGCCCTTTCAACGTCTTTACGCGCAGCTTCTTGCGAGCGAATCGCTGTCGCTTCGGATCTGTTGGTGCATTCACAAAAGAGGCCCACTTCGGATAGATGTCGTCGGCGAGATAATATCTCATACGGTGCTGGCGGCCGTTTGCAGTGAAAGCAGTTGACAACACTCTACCATTGATGACGTTGTTGAAGACAGTGGACTGATTGATCACGTTGATGTCGTTCAGAGAGCCGGCGACACCGAAAAAAGCATGTCAAATCCACAAATCTTGGGAGGCGACAGCTTCAAGGACGAGGGTTAGATATTTATTTCGTCCAGTGTACACTCCTCTCCAAGCCGTTGGACAATTCTTCCATTGCCAGTGCATACAGTCGATGCTTCCAAGCATTCCTGGAAAGCCGTGCGTCCTCTCGTGCAATGCAGTGATCCGGGCGATGTCAGCCTCGTTTGGCCGCCGCAAATAGTAGTCGCCAAAAGCAGATCTGATGGCCCGACAGAAATTCTTGAGGATGTTATTGCTCATTGTATCGCCACAGTGCAGATATTCGTCGTAGAGATCGATTGCTCCACCATTGGCTAGTTGCCTCAGAGCACGGTGCACTTGATCCAGGGGTGGAACCCCAATTTTCCAGTGGCATCCGGGTGTTGCTGAAAAAAATGCTCCTAATCCTGAAGAGTTTGAGCAATTCTCAAGAATAGGCGCTTGCTCATTCGAAACCGTCGGCGGAAGACAGCATCACCCCATATAGGGTGGTCGACAAAATAATCTCGTCGGAGGCGTTGTTCGGCCTCCTCACGATTCCGGTGCAGGTACGTCCTCGTATCATGGTCGTCGTCGTCTGACGAATCAGACGCGGCCACTATTTGGTAAAGCTCCCTGGCTCGCTGCATACGTTGGCGGCGGCGCGCCTCCACCTCTTCAGGATTGTAGCTCGCACCCAGCTAATTCATAATTTTTTTTTTTTTGAAAAAACGAGTGAATTTGTATGATGAATGAATTGGATGAATTGATGTGGTGGTGTGGTATGGATGAAGGGATATATATAGAGAAAAAATGGGGATACAACCGTTGCTCCTTGAGATATATCCGTTGGAGACAAAATAAAATACAACCGTTGTAGTCGAATTTTTTAATCAAAAAATAAAATAAAATAAAATAAAGGAACGGACCAATGGGGACACGCCACGTGTCCCCATATTGCAGCCAGCCGGTGTCGAAGGGTGTATCTTAACCTCGACACCGCCATTGCCTCACCCTTCGACTTGGGGGTGTGTCGATCCCCCACTACGGGTTCAACTTGGGGGTGTGTCGAAGCCATAGTGGGGGATCGACACCCCCCTGTGTCGATGGGTGAGGCGATGGCAGTGTAGATCTTTCGATCCACCCTTCGACTCAAGCAGCTGCAAAATGGGGACACGTGGCGTGTTCCCATTGGTCTGTTCCTCTTTTTTTTTTCTGATTACAAAATTAATTTTGCAACGGTTGTATTATTTTGTCTCCAACGGATATTTTGCTAGCAGCAACGGTTATCCCCATTTTTTCCTATATATATCCCTTCATCTCATTCATTCTCCACACAAAATTATTTCTTCATCTCATTCTTCTCCACAAAAAATTTCACTCTTTCAATTTTTTTTTGTGCAAAAAAATGGATGACGAGTCGTTCAATTCGTGGTACGCGCTGCAATTCCACCGAACCAATCTCCAAATCCGACGAATCCACCTCCCAATCCGGCGAATCCAAGCTCCCAATTCTCCCCTTCTCCCGGTTTCGGCCAATACTCAGCTCCTGCAGGGTTTGCAGCTTTTTCGCAGACACCGGATTTCTCCCAATTTCCCCAGTCGCCGGGTTTCTCCCAATTCCCTCCGGCGATTGGGTACTCGCAGTTCTCACAGCCGCAGGGGTACGGCCAATTCCCCCCGTCGGCTGGGTTCTCGCATACGCCGGGTTTCTCCCAATTTCCTCCGTCTTACGGCTTCTCGCAATCGCCGGGGTTCTCTCAAGTACCCCCGACATCCGGGTACTCCCAATTCTCGTAGCAGCCAGCGGGTACGACTCGATTCAGACGTTTCAACCTCAACGACGACGACGATGTTGAGGTGGCGGAAGAGGAAGAGGAAGAGGAAGAGGCGTACGGCGATTCCCACCAAGAGGAATCGGATGAACGTGAACCAACACCACCGCCCCCGCCCCGCCGCAAGGGGAAAGCTGTCGCGATCTCAAGCACGACCACTTCTCCGGCCAAGTGGAAGGGAAAGGCACGCCGCAAGGGGAAAGCTGTCGCGGCTTCATCCGACGAGCCTAATAAGCCACTGCGAGGTCCTAACTACTCGGCCGCTGAGATTGAATACCTCGCAAAGTGCTATGTTAACTTCGGGATGGACGCGGTCACCAGCAATTACCAAACCTCAAACGCGTTTTGGGAGAAAATAATGAACCAATTCAACGAGTTCATAGCTCCTGCCTACCCAAGAGAAAAGAGTGCGATGAAGAGCGCATGGGCCGCTCCAAGAAACAGATCCAGAACTTCGCCGGCATCTACATCCAAGAAGAAAACCAGCTCGGAAACGGGGAGAACGACCTTAATCTGTACACAAGGGCCCAAGATCTGTACACCGCCAAGCATGGGAAACCGTTCCCGTATAGGGGTGCGTGGGAGCTCTTGAGGCATATTCCGAGTTTCACCAACCCTGCGAAGCCAACTGCTCCAAAGCGGATGAAGATAAATGAATCCGGCGAGTATACTTCGTCTGCCAGTGGCACCGCATCCACCACATCCGCGAGCGATGCAAACACTCTGCACGTACAATCCGAAGGAGTGAAAGCGGCGAAGAAGGGGAGGAAGGGCAAAAATGCGCTATGGAAGCAGGCGGCACAAGAGTTGGCATCCCTCAATCAGCAATCGAGGGAGGAGTGGGCGTTCAATATCTATATTGTAGACACGTCGAATATGAGTCCCGAGCAAAAGGCGAGGTACGAAAATGTTCGCCGCAAACTTGCAAGGGAATTCAATTGGGAAGAGTAGTTGTCTTGTAAATTGTTTTTTCTTAATTATTGTAATGTTCCAATTTTTAATTATTGTAATTTTTTTTAATTAGTGTATGTTTTAGTTTTTTTAAATTCAATAAAATTGTAATTTATTAATTTCTGAATTTAATTAAGTTATTTTTTATAATATTTATTACAACTAAAAAAAACAACAAAATAAAATCTATTCAATCATTAAAATCACGCTTCCCAGTGCTTCAACCTAGGTCTTACTCAACCTCATTGTAGTGGAAAAATCAACCTAGGTCTAACTCAACACCACCAATCATTAAAATCACGCTTCTCAGTGCTTCAACCTACGTCTAACTCAACCCCTGTAGTGGATGCTCTTATAAATCAGTTCCGTTTAAAATTACATGATCATATGGTTGGAATTATATACATAATGGTGTAATTTATTACTATTAATTTTATGAACAAAATATGCACACATCTACTAATTTAATGCAGTTATTGAAAGGTGATGCATTTATCTAGAATTATCTAAATAAATATAAATTAGAATATTTTAGAGTAATCAAGATTATATGAGTTGTATGTAGAATTTAGAAATATTCTAGAGAATTCAAAGTATAGCATATTAATGTAGGATCTAGAAATGTTCTAGAATATTCATGATTAGGGAATGTATAATCTAGATTAGATGAATTTAGTAGTAACTAGTAGAGAATTCTAGATTCCTATGACGATCTAGAGAATTCTCTTAACAACTATAAATAGAAGTTTGTACCATTTGTAATGTAAGCCAAAAGCTAATCAAGCAAAGCAATAAAGCTAAGTTTTCTAACAAGTTCATACTCTTTATAGCCTTCTAGAAGACAAGAGCTTCATTCTCTATAATTCATCTCTATATTCTACACACTACACTTACAATATTCATCTTCATCACTTCACCAAAATCACCCACCACATTCAAACCAAAATATAATCACCTTCATTTTCTAACAGCAGTAGATACATATTACAGTTGTATAAAATAAATAATTAGCTAGATGGTGCTCCAAAATCCAAATCATTCCACCTACTTATATTTGAATTTGGCAAAAATAGAAAGTGTAAAAATAAATCATATTCATAGGATATTGGTGGTTGGACTTACGAGTTATGAGTGTTCACATGCTCATGCATGTCACAAACACACACTATATATACATTATTGGATTTGACTTCCTCATTTTCACCTCATTATACAAATTAAGTTAAAAAAAATCCAATCTAATCAAATTAAAGTTACACCTATAGTTATGTATTACTTCTTTATGATATTAGACGGATGGTAGATAGCTAGCTAGGTCTACTTACTTTTTTTTAAAATATATTTCTATAACTTTTACTTGAGGATATAATACTAGAACAATAAAATTTTAGGAATTCAACCAGATCAAACGAAAACGAAAAGAGCTAGATAACTCCACGTCATTTGTTATGATGTGACTGGATGAGCATATCACGAGAGCACCACTAACAAGTGTCGTCATATTAAGAATCGACTCATCAAGAATCATAACAATCTAGAATATTAACACAATGCTCGTTGTGGATCCCTTGAGTTAAGGGAAGGGGAGAATGCATGTTGTGGTGGTTGGTGTTTTCCTAAATTAGGATGGATGAATGTGAATCAAAATTGTCATCACTCAAAATTGGCATAAGTTTGAATTAGGACAAAATGTAGCCCCCCAAGTGGGAAATGTGGTAGGGCTAAGATTTTTGGAGATGTGATGGCTTTGGCATATTGTGTGCCCATCAATTATCACAACTTGCTAAATTTTTGGAAATATATTATATATATCCCCGTGTCCGTCCCTCATCATGTGACAAGCTCCCTTGAATTTTCTTTTATTGTATTTTATATAATGTTTTTATTTGGTTAGTATTATATTACTACTCTTTTTAAAACGTGTAAACGCAATGAAACATTCGTTACAAAAATTTAAATGTATTATATTGTACCATCATTCATATTTCATATTCGTGCACCACAAGGTATTATAATCTAATCTTTAGTAAGATAGTACTCCATCCGATTCACTGAAATTATCATATTACTGTTTGGCACGGAGATTAAGAAAAAGAGTTAGAAAATAAAAAGTAGGTAAATCTCATCACTTTTGAAGGATTTTGAAGGGTAAAAACGTTCTTTATTTGGAAGATGATAATATGAGTATGACACTTAAATAAGGAAAGAATGATAATATAAATGGGTAAGAGAAGTAGTAGAAAATAAAGAAAGTAGTGGAAATGGAATTGATGCCTTCAATTGAAATTTTGAACCTTCCATATTTAGATATGATTTGGGCCCATTTGCTATCAAATCTTGTTCCCTAATATAATTCAACTTAACTTGAATATTGTATGCCACCACCACTCTCTCTCTCTATCTCTGAATTTTCTTTGATAGTACCAATCCACTTATTATGGTCCATTTTGCTACCATATTTACAAAACCATTTTTCATTGCTCATTTTCAGTGTGCTGTCTTGTTTTCTTCCCAAATCTAGAAACAATCTTCATTGTTTGCAGGTCATGTCTGAGATATTGCTGCTAAGAAAAAGGAAAGATGCATGCATGCATTTCGATTTATTTTTGAAGTTTCCACATCATTTTTTAATTTTATTTTTGTTAAGAAAACGTAAGTAAATCATTTAGGTTAAATTATGGTGCCTATGTGTTGATCTAATGATAATGTGGTTAATACTCCCTCCGTCCCGTTCATAATGCAACGTTTCTTTTCGGCACGGGTATTAAGAAAAAAAATATTAAGAGTAAAGATGGTGATTATGTATTAATAAAGTGATATAAAATATTTTTAAAGTAAATAAAGTGTTGTTGATGTGATATAAATTGGTTTTAAAGTGAAAAAAGTGTTACTGATGTAATATTAAGTGGTTTTAAAGTAGATTAAAAGATTTTCTAATTATTTCTATAAAAGAAAACGTTGCAAGATGGATGGGACACCAAAAAAAAATACATTACATTATGAACAGGATGGAGAGAGTATCTTTATTCTTGAAAATTTTTCAAATCTCACTTTCCGTCATCTTTTTGTGTTTCTTTTCATAATTGGAGCTCACATCTTTTGAGTGTATCCCTGTAAAAATCTACTTGTTTTCCTCCCCTAAATTTTTTACATACTATCTTCTTGTATCTTCTAAACTCATGTTATTTTTTAAGTACTTCTTATATCCTTGAATGAAAATTTGATGGGTAGAATTTAAGAAATTAATTAGTGGGTAGAAGTAATTAATTGGATAGTAGTTGGTTGGTGGGGTCAAGAGTGACGGTGGTCAAAAATATTTGTTGGGGATGGGGCTGTTTTTGGGACATTTTGTTGGACTTTTCCAAATTTTGTTTCCAAATTGGGAGAAAATAATTAATATAAACCGAATTTGTTTCTCATTTCTAACATCAGAAGCCCGAACATAGTTCTCTTGGAATAGTCTAGTGGTAAAAAAGTTCGAACTCCATCATACATTTTTATAGGTTGAGTTTATCACGCTTGTACTTAAAAAATGTAATTTATCTGTTCTATGTGATTTGCAGACTACTGCACAATGGACGGGGTTTACTCAGTACGCACCGAAAATAACGGCTGCAGGTTCTCACGATATCAAAAAAAAAAAAAAAAATCAGAACACAATGCCACCGTACTCTTAGCTAAAAAAAACCAGAACACAATGCTAAGTGTACTCATTTAAAATTATTGGTAATCTTAGCTAAAAGATTTTTGCTCGTAAATTGAATTTAAATATAAATTCGGCTGCGAGTATATGTTGTGGATGGAAATTTAAATTGAATAAATCAAAAGCGAAGATGATAATTAATTTAAAATATATTACTAGTACTAGTATATAGGCATAGCCCATGAGGTGCAAGTCTATAATCGAGACTTAAAATTAATAGTTCTCATTTTTTACTTTTTTAATCAAATTATAGTTTATTCTTCACCTTTCTAAATTAGATGTAAATTTCTAATCTTTTAATTTTTTTTAAATTGATTTCGGTGGCTAATTTTCTCCAAATTGATACTGAGTTGAATGCTGAAAATGGTTAATTGGCAAGTCACCGTGATTAAACAAACAACGTTGTTTACAATTTGTTCAAAACGACTTCATTTTGCATTAAAAAAAATATAAATTGGACGTTATTTTGGAAAAATTGTAAACGACATTGTTTGTTTAATCGCGATGACTTGCCGAGTAAGTATTTTCAGCATCCAACACGGTATCAATTTGAGGGAATTGACCGTGCGGATCAATTTAAAAAAAGTTGAAAAGTTAAAAATTTATACCTAATTTAATTTTAAAATGACAAAATAAATCAGAATTTAGTAAAAAGTAAAAAATTTATATGCATTTTGGCTTAAAATTTAACATTAGATTTAACGGTTCTTTGTCATATTTGAAATATGAATTGGCTTCATTTTTTTTCTTCACAATAACTTGTATGCGACCCGTTGCATATTATGCGGCGGGCGCGTGGCACATGTAATACACGCACCAGCCCCCCACGCGCGACGCTTATTTTTTTTTCGAATTTTTTTTTTCTTTTTCCTGTTTCTGCCTTTACTCTTTTCTGATTTTTTTCAGCTTTTATTATTATTTTTTTTTAAATCTACTATTTTTTTTATTTGCCTCTTCGTTTTTTTGTTTGTCGTTTTGTTTTTTTGTTTGCCGCTTCTTCTTTGGTCAAGATTCGAACGAGAGGAGCCGAAGGCCTCGGAGCGAGCCGAAAAAGTTTAAAATATTATCCGCCGATTATCCTTATATTTGTAATCAAAGCCGTAAAATCGGAGCCGATGTAAAGAAAAAAAAACTAAAATTAAAAAAAAAATTAACCGGATCAACGGATCAACCCGAATTAACTGAGTTAATCCGACCCAGATCCGGTCTCTTGGCATAGGACCTGCTCCTTGCAAGTCTTCCTCTTTTTTCTTTTTGAATTCTTTATCGTTGAAAACACATAAAAAGCGGTAAAAATGAAGAAGGGAAGGAGTAAATCGATGGTGGAATGAGTAATTCGAGGAATTTTTGTCTCGGTAATTGTCTGCTTTCCGTTCTCCTTCTTTTACTGCATGTACTTTCCACCGCCTCCGCTCTCTCTCTCTAGAAATAAAATGAATGCAACAAATTAACGACCAGCTAGCTCTCTCTCTCCTCTTCTGTGTCTAAGGCTGCGTATGCCATTGCCGCCCGTTGAGATGACAATAATATTCGCGGACCCGTATTTCAGCGGATACCCATCCCGAATGAAGCGGATATAGGGATAAATATTTTGGAAACGGAATAAAAATGGGTATGAATTTTTATACTCAATAATATTTAGAGCTGATACGAGAATATAGATATCCGTTTCGATAAATTTTGTAGTTTTATTTGTTTTTTAAATGATACTATAATATTAATAAATTATGAATCTATTAATTAGTATGAAAATTCAAATTTAATGAGAATTAAAAAACCACATTAAATAGACACTTTAACATTTTTAACATTTTTTTCTCTCATTCCTTATATAATTAACTCTCTCTTTTTTTTTCTATCAATTTTCAATGTGGGGACAACTTATTTCTCGTAATTTCTCCTCGATCTATTCTCACTATTTTTAATCTCACATCGAAAATGAGTGAATAGATGAGTGACTTAAAAATAAAATTGTTTTCATTCTTTGACTTAATCCACTATTTTTTTCTTGATTTTTAGGTGTGGGTAACTTTTTTTCTAATAACATTTTAAATTTTAGATAATATACTTATAAATAAGTACCCGATAAATATCGTTTCCCTATCGAATAATTTTCGATCCGAACTCGTCCCGATTTAAATGAATATAAAAACAAATATAAAAATTATTTTTTTAATGAATATGAGAATGGAAAAACATTCCCCGATCCAAACCCACACCGTTGCCATCGCTACGCCCCCGCCACCCGTTTTTATTTCTCTATAAACATTACATACAACTCTCACTTATATATATATAAGTGTGTGTGTGCATATTTTATTCAATATTCCATTCCTTTCTCCTCGTCGTCTTCCACATATTTAATAGTTTAATACCACTTTTTCTCTTTCTTCTTCTTTCTTTACTAATTCAATCCTCATCTTACTACCTCTATACGTTCCTCATCTCCCCCTCTCTCTCTCTCTCTCATCTCACTTAAATTCACCGCAAAGTATTCTTCTCATGTTGCTTTGCTTTGCCCAGACTTTTCTGCTCAACCCAACTTTGACCTAATCTATCTGCTTACTGTATAATAATCTGGTTTTTATATATAGATTAAGATTACTACTATTACTTTCCACCTAAGAAAATCGATATATATATATATAGTGTTTAGGTTTTGTCAATATTTTTCTCTGTCTGTTTCCGAAATTTTCTTGGCTGATGATATATTTGATTACAACAAATTAGCGTTCAACGTTTTTGAGTTGGAGTTTGAGTAGGTGGAAATTTATTACTATTCATTTTATATTTTTCTATATTTTGTTCAATACAATACCTCTCTCTCTCTCTCTCTCTCTCTCATTCAATCTTGTTGTTGTGAGACTCTAGAACAAATTATCCTGCTCAAATTTCCCAGAAATTACACAAGAAAGAATATTAGCTGCGCAGCCATATACAAGGAGAGAGATTTTAGAGAGAGAAGATAGATGTAAGCAACAATGGCGGGATACGAGTCCGGCTACGTTCATCAGCTTCTCACAAACCCTACCTCCGAAATCGAGCCTTCCGCAGCTAACT
Source organism: Schizonepeta tenuifolia (assembly GCA_029490685.1). Lineage (NCBI taxonomy): Eukaryota > Viridiplantae > Streptophyta > Magnoliopsida > Lamiales > Lamiaceae > Schizonepeta > Schizonepeta tenuifolia. Next base: position 1,157,030 of record CM055955.1, on the reverse strand, counting down.
CCAAGGAATCGCTAGAGGAGAAAGACGCCGCCACCACCAGCTCCGGCGGCACTCCCTCCACCAACCGCCGCCCCCGCGGCCGCCCTCCGGGATCCAAGAACAAGCCGAAGCCGCCGATCATCGTCACGCGCGACAGCCCCAACGCGCTGCGTTCCCACGTGCTCGAGGTCTCCTCGGGCAACGACATCGTCGACAGCATCTCCGTCTACGCGCGCCGCCGCGGGAGGGGCGTCTGCGTCCTCAGCGGCGGCGGCACCGTCACCAATGTCACCCTGCGCCAGCCGGGTGCGCCGGCGGGGGCCGTGGTGACGCTGCACGGCCTCTTCGAGATCCTCTCGCTCTCCGGGACGGTGCTGCCGCCGCCCGCGCCGCCGGGGGCCGGCGGGCTGGCGATATTCCTCTCCGGCGGGCAGGGGCAGGTGGTGGGAGGGAGTGTGGTGGCGCCGCTGATGGCGTCGGGGACGGTGATTCTGATGGCGGCGTCTTTTGCAAATGCGGTGTTCGAGCGGCTGCCGCTGGAGGAGGAGGAGGAGGAGGAGGGCGCCGCCGGTGCGCAGCCGCAGCTGAGTGGGTCGCAGTCGTCGGGAGTCACGGCTGGAGGCGGCCGCGGCGGTCATGTCAGTGAGAGTGGAGGTGGTGATGGAGGTAATGGCGGCGATGGAGTTGGCGTTGGTGGCTCGTTTCTCAACTCAGCCGGAAGAGGAACCACGACCCCGCCGCCGGGGAATTACCCGTTTGCGGCGGAGCTGTTTGGATGGGGCAGCGGCGGCGGCGGCAGCAGTTCTGCAAGGCCACCATTTTGATGATCAACAAAATTAACGTGTCATGAACTATTAATGTAGTTGTGTTAGTTTTTGATGAATCATAGCTCAGCCTTTTAGAACCGATCCGGTTTTTTTCCGTCATTAATTACTGACATGTTAGTATTATGTTAGAAATTCTATCATTAAATGATTGTTTTTTTTGTAGTGACACGAACTCACGCCAAACTAAGAATTAAACGAGGCAAACGATTGAACGTGGTTCGGGAAGAATTATTATATCCACGGGAGGTCAGCAGCACTTTCTTATTACTATCACAATCATTGGAGATAATTTAAGATCAAGAATACCACAAGAAGAAAAACTCTCTCCACACATATAGCTTTCTCTTTCTTCTCAATTTCTATCTCTCTTCTCACAGATACCAAGCGTAAAAATTGAATCTAATACTCCTTCCGTCCCGTTATTTTTGTTCTGTTTTTCTTTTTGGATTGTCCCGTTATTATTGTCATGTTTCCTTTTTTGAAAATAATTACTTCCTCCATTCCTGAATACCTGTTCCATTTGAGGAATGCACGGAAATTAAGAAAGTTGAAAAAGTGGGTTTGAGTGGGGTAAAATTTAGAAAGTAGGGGTAGTGTTAATATAGTAGGCTACTTTTGTTAATCCTTCATTAGTTTATAAGGGTGTTTTAAACCATTGAACTTAATTTTTCTGTACAGTTTTTTTTCTTGTCTAATTTCTGTACACATTTCTTCTTAATTTCTGTACACATTTCTTCTTAATGTCTGTGCAATTTTTTTTTCTTATACAGTTGGCATTGATAATTTCTATGCACAAACTGTACAGTTGCAATTCCTGTGCAGATTTTTTTTCTTATAATTTCTGTACACCACCAAAAACTGATGTGATCAAAAAGAAATTGGAGGGAAGTTTTCATTAATTAAGGAGGGAAGTACACTATTACAAAAGGAGGGAAACTAAAACTGAATTAGAGGGAAATTCAAATTCAGTCACCTCAAAAGCTCAATAAATACAACAACATTCATTCATTACAACAGCATTCAATTCTCTCTAACAACCACAAAAACAAAAAAAAACAGCTCGGCAATGAAGAAGGGTGTCTCTCGGCCAAGTCTGACAGATGAAGAGAGGAACTTGATTGCACAGTGGTGTCTTCTACACAGCAAAGACAAGAAACTGGTACATGGCGCTAAAAAGGAAGCTGCCATCCTCTTCCAAGTAGATATCAGAACTATTTACAGAATATGGACGGCTGCATAAGCACAAAGAAGGTGGCAAACCTGTTAATGTTATCTCAAAAAAAAAGGATGCATTCATGGAGATAGGCTGCAGTTGGATGAAGAAAAGATGGCCAATCTGCCATTACTGCAAAGAACAACCCTGAGTCAGGTTGGTCTCAACCTTGGAATTTCAACAACATCAGTTCATAGGCTGGTAAAAAAGAAGGAAATCAGAAGTCATACATCAGCTATCAAGCCTTTTCTCGCTGATGCAAATAAGCTTGCTAGGCTTAAATGGAGTATTTCAATGCTCAGTTGCATTAGAGCAAATGAGAGAATAGCCTTTCAGCCTATGTTCAACATAATACACATAGATGAGAAGTGGTTCAACATGAGTAAGACATCACAAAGGTATTACATGCTCCCAGGAGAGACAGATCCAGTCAGAACATGCAAACACAAGGGGCACATATTGAAGATCATGTTCTTAGCAGCAGTTTGTAGGCCAATAGTGGACTGCTTTGGAAATGTCATTTTTGATGGCAAAATTGGCATATTTCCATTCATATATAAGGAACGAGCAGCTAGGAATTCAAAAAATTGGATAAAGGGTACCATGGTCACAAAGCCTATACAATCAGTCACAAAGCATGTTATGTTGGACTGTTTCTGCAGTTGGGTAAGCATTTACAGACATTTCCTCAGACAAATCATCATAGGAGGCATCGCTGTCATCACAGGAAGAAAGCATCACAGTGTAGTATCATGTTCTTTCAGATTCATTTCATCATATATATATATATCCAACTTAAATTGTCTACCTTGCAGCTTGTACCAAACATACACCAAAAGTGGCCAGAAGGAATAAGCAAGAATATATTTATCCAGCAAGATAATGCAAGGCCACACATCAAAAACAGTGATGTTACTTGGCAAGCAGCAGCAAATAACTCAAGGACAGTGGATGACTTGGTGAAAAATGTGACAGAAGCATTTGAAGAGTACCCATATGAGAAACTGAGTGACGTGTTTTTAACTTTGCAAACATGTTATGGAAAAATTATCAAGACCAAGGGTTGCAACAGCTACAAGACACCACACACTTCAAAAGAGAAACTGAAAAGAGAGGGATTACTCCCAGACAACATCCAGGTGGATGAGCAGATAGTGGATGATGCAGTGGAGTATTTAAATGGGCAATTGAATGAAGAGGCAGAGGCTGGACCATTTACACTTGAAGCTTTGGTTAATATGCAGCAAGTGAACATAGCAGACTAAGAGGTAAAAGGGTGTTTTTTGGCAGCTGGTTTACAGGGACAAACATCAAAGGTTGTTTATTTACTTTACACATTTCATCGTACTTTTCCACCTCATTTTTTGTGTCATTCATTATTCTCTCCTTCTCCCTACTCACTTTATTCTACTTTATTTCAATATCCACTCTCTCTACCCAATTTATTTTACTTTAAAAACTCCACTAAACATACTTTATACTCTTAAAATTGTTTTCTCTACAAGCCTAGTGGGACGTAGGGAGTAACTAACAACTAGAGCTTTATACTTAGCTACAAATCAAACATAAAATAGATCTAAATCCCAGCCATAGAGATCAATGGTGTCGATCAACCCATGCACCCCCATTTATCTTGCAACCAACTCCTTCCATCTTTTTGTATTTGCAACCAAGTCCTAAAACTACTAACTGCTTCACGTTTTTAGACTCCCAAGTGTAGAGTTTGGAATCACATTATTCAACAGTTTTATTTTGTGTTACTCTTCTTCAACTCTTTTTAATTAGAAGTGATTAATGTAGAAGATTTGAGCAAAATATGGGTGAAAAGAAAATCAGTTTTTATTTGTGAAATTTGATTTAGTTATTACGTGACATAGAATTAATAGAGTTTGACGATGGGAAGAAGTTGAGATGAAAATTAATTTGCAAATGGAAGAAGAGATGATGGGAGATGGCGGACTGTCACTCCGATTTCCAAACTAATCATCATCTTTGCTTAAACTAATACATTTTCATTTACCCCCATTTCAAAATTTCAAGCTGCATGATTTAATTACCTGCTGTTAAGGTATTTTTCGTTTTTTTTTTTTCTTATAGACTATGAGCAACAGCGATCGTGGAGATCGCGCTCGCTCACAGGCCACGTCACAGCAAGTTCGTGCGCTCGCTAGAATTACAGAGGCGAGCTCGGCTGTTTGTGAGCTCTAAAGGTGAATGGGCCCAGTGACACATGCAGAATATCAAATAAGGGGATCAAAAATTAAAATAAGCAAAACTAATTGCTATGAAACTTATAACAACATTTACTATACAAAATAATTCATGTACTATACGATTTTTTATCTATTTTATTTTATGACAATACATCAACATAGACATAATTCCACATATAAGAATAAATCAAGGAAATAACATATTAATAACTATATGTAATTTGATACACACTCATTAAAGAGAACTACAAAAAGTCGGGCTATATTAAGTTGCTAGAATAAAGTAACTAAATTTTTAAAAAATAAATAAAATCATATTCCTATTTCTTATCTATGGTTTGTGTGTCATCTAGCATTTTCAACCACACGCGCGACATTCTTGTATTTCTTTACATTAATTCATAAGCACAGATTGCTTAACACTCTTATTATATCATGAATGTCACAATATTCATCTTTTCCATTATAACTAATCGAAATCCCATGTACAAAATAATTATTTAGTAAAACCAATTGAAATCTCTAAACAATATTGGTACGATTTTTATTTTTACTATTTGATGCTCTTAGTAATATTTTTTAGCCATAAATTGAAGAACATATATATTATTGAACAATGAGAACAAGAAAATAACAAGATTTTACTATAAGATAAGCTAAAGAGAAGATTTTATGTTTGTTGGATGCATTAAAGCATAGTTTAAGTGTATAACATAATTTTAATATATTTTTCATTTGAGGGTATAATATATTTTTCACATGAAAATCCAAGGAGGTCAATTAATTCCCTTTGACTAGGTGTAGATCTGTTAGTGAATGAGTCCACCATAAATCTCATTTCTTCCTTTACGAACGCACGCACTCTCTTGCGAACTTGCTGCAATCTGCACGCTCTACAATGACAAGCGAGTTCCACGTGGAAATCGTTTGGGCAGCGAACGCGCGCCGCTCCCCATAGTCTTACATATGTTAAATCACTTTACATGAAATAGAGAGTTGTCATGAGAATCTTTAAACGGCCCACATTCGCCAAAAATTGGGTAAGAATAATTATTGATGAAACATAAATGGGCTTTAACGAGACAAAAAACTAAACCCTTTCAACAAAAACACTTGACATTATTTTATGTAATCTAATTTATGTCATTTAAATTCACACACTAATGTTTGACAAATCATACACCATAATTTACTTTCATTCGAACAAATCACATATCATATACTCCCTCCGACCTCAATATTTATGCATAATTTTGATGAACACGAATTTTAAAAAATCATGAAAAATGAAATATTGTGAAAACAAATGGGTATAATTGGTTGAAGTCTCAAATTATGTGGATAATAAATGAAAAAATTATTTTTTAAAATGAACTATGCATAATTTTGAGGGACAAACGAAAAAGGAAAACTATGCATAATTTTAGAAGACGAAGGGAGTATATTTTTTCAGTACAATACTTTACAAGACAATTTGCACTATTTTTTTTTTTAAATATTACAAGAAAATTTAAATACTGCATGACAGTGGACTGAATCTGTGATTTTTGGCCCGAACATTCATCACACTACCACAAATACCAATATAATTAATTAATTTAGCTAAGTCAGCCTCTTCTTGATATCTTCGGCATGGTCGGCAGCGGCAACCTGCATCTTGGCCTCCTGCATGTCGGCAGCGGTGGCGTCCTGCTCCGTCTTTGCCGTGAGTTTCTTGGCGAAGCCGACGACGGAGGCTTTCGCATACTCGACCCCTTCTTCCAACGACGCACCAAACACCACAAATCCTTTCTTTATACGCTCGAGAGCCGTCGGCGGCGGTCGGGGTTCTTCCATGCCTCGCTATTTGCTACCGCTGGAGTTGGCTAGAATCTGGAGAGAGAAAGAGAGGAGAGAGATGGATGTAAAGTTTTGGAGAGAGAGAAAGGTATATAGCTGGCGGTGTGTGTTTATATGGTTCATTTACATATTGCCACCTTTGTTAGTAACGTGTCAACATTCGCTAGTTTACTTCTTACATGTTTAAGCTTTTTCTTTTCCTTACCGACGTATCAAGTCAATCTCTCCTTTTTTTTTTTTTATTATTTATGCCGTGGGTATTCACAGCTGCTATTTTCGGTGCATACTGGGTAAATTCTCATTCTTTGTGCAGTAGCCTGCAAATTACACAGGGCAGGTAACTACACTTTTCCAAGTACAAATGTGACAGGTTCAACTTATCGAAGCGTGTCATGAGATTCGAATCTGAGACCTTTCAGTCTTAAACTCCCATTTTTACCACTAGGCTAAATGGGATATCAAGTCAATCTCTCCATTTTATTCAAGTTGGACCTCATGAAATGTTGGAAATAATGATTTGAAAATTATTATTTATGACGATTAATTAGTTAATTATTGATAATTAAATAATAAAAAATTATTTTTCTCGTCGAGTAAATAATCGAAATATATTCATATTCTTAAACTATTTTTTTAATGAGTGAGAAATGGTATATTTGGATTGTATGTTGAAGACGAATTTGTTATAAACACGTACGTTGAAAGAACGAGCTCAAATTTGAACTCGGATCATGGACGTTGAGCTTCAATTTGTTATTTAACTTTAGGCCTCAATTTAAATTAATTTTTTGAAAGAATTAATTTGGCCAATATATATGAAAATTGGGCTAGGATTAATTACCAACTAATTAAACATCACATGTTTAGTTATTTGAATGGGCCCATTTTGCACAACACACGTATGAAAATAAATTAAATATTTGTATGTTTAATTGGTTGTTGTCAAAAGTCGGTTGTGACTTTATATTTTCATGAAACCGCCGTTGTAAATCAAATTGAATTTGATTCAATTTGTAATAGTCATGTGATAATGATTATCGATCTCAAACGGTGAAACAATCATTATGGCTCTTTAATGTTTTAATAGGTTTTAATTCCCCACACGTTGAGGTTGCCTATAAATAGCTTTGTATTTGCATGGTTTTGTGATGGAAAAAGTTACACAACAATATGATATTCACTTGCATCCGAATTAGCTTTCATCTTAGTTCTCTCTCTCAAATAGCATACAAGTTCATAGTATAGCTTATTTTTCCTCTTTGTCCAATAAAAGCAAGCCCTACAACCAATCCATCAGCAATAACGGAAGCAACATAAACCAGTGGATTCATGATAAATTCCTCGTACCAACAAAAAGAAATAGTTAATGATACAATCAACTCGTGGATGGAGGGAGTATCATGTATAGAAAGTTTTTAGATTGTATACTAATATGATGTTGTATAAGAAAAAAAGTTTGCTTTTTATTTTAAAGTATGAATTGATGCTGGATAAAAAAAAAAAACATATACAAATATTTGTCCAAGTAATTTAAGAAATTTATAAATATTGTTTCTTCGGAAAAATAAAACACCTATAAAATACTATTAGAAACTCCATTCCTAATAATGATTGAAATGACAATCCACATGTATTTCTATTATATTGTCTAAATTCTATATAAATATTCTTGATAACAATATGTTTATAGCAAAAAAAAGATATATAAAGTGTTTTCCTATATTTTTTTTCTCCTATATTTTTTTTTGAATTTATAAATAAAGTAATGAAATGTAACAACTAAGTAATGAAGAATTTCAGTTATCGGGCCAACCCACTCGATTTTCGGGCTAATGCTATCGGACTCGGACTAATTTCAGTTCAGTCCAATCGAGCTAAAAGAATCGGACTCAAAATTTTCGGTTCTAACCCTCCTCAGATTCGATTCGGTTCGAATCAACCTATGGATTTTAGGCTAAATCAGTCAATTGACATCCCTACCCGTAAGTAAAGAAATATGGTTAGAAGAAGAAGAAATATTTTCTTAAACATTCTTGAATTGAAATTAATCCATCCATATATAGATAGCTCATAAAATAATTGATTTGGGTCAGAACCGGCCCATTAAAATCAAATCCGGGTCCAATCCAGCAAATCCGCACCCGCCAAAAATTCCTGCAAAATGCGGCAACAAATTCAAAATCCATTCCTTTTTCGCTCCACTAATTCCCGTTGCCAGCGTGGCAATCCGCGCCTCACCCCTCCAGCCAATCAGAATTCACCATTCATTCCTATATAAACCCCGGTACCTCTCTATTCTTCTCATTCATCACTCTGCAAAGACGCTTCCAAAAATCAGTCGATTCAATTCTCTCTACCTCTAGGGTTTCCGAGCCACGAATCGCCGCCGCCGGAAAATGAGTACCAAAGAAGCATCCACCACCAAGGGCGGAAGAGGCAAGCCGAAGGCATCGAAATCCGTTTCCCGATCGTCGAAGGCCGGCCTTCAGTTTCCCGTCGGAAGAATCGCGCGTTTTCTCAAGGCTGGTAAATACGCTGAGCGTGTCGGCGCCGGAGCCCCCGTCTACCTCTCCGCCGTCCTTGAGTACCTCGCCGCTGAGGTAATTAGGTTTTTGATTCGATGCATTTCGTTTCTGATTTGAAGCGGCGAGTGTCGATTCAGTGAATCCGATTCATTTTCTGATTATTTTTTTGATTAAATTGGATTTACTGAAAAAAGAGAAGCCAATGAGATCAATCGAACGATACATTCTGATTTTTTAAAATTCAAATCCCATTTGCGATTCATTCATAATTTCAAATTCACCAAAAGTCTTTATTTCTGTGTTAATTGTTTTAAAGTTTAATTGTTCGATTATATCTACAAATATTTGGGGCTAGAATCTGTATTATTCATTATTGATTAATTCAATTTATTTCTGTGATTAGGTATTGGAGCTTGCTGGAAATGCTGCTAGAGACAACAAGAAGAACAGAATTGTTCCTCGTCACATACAGCTGGCAGTGAGGAATGACGAAGAGTTGAGTAAGCTGTTGGGACATGTGACAATCGCTAATGGAGGTGTTCTGCCAAATATTCACTCAACTTTATTGCCGAAGAAAGCTGGTGGAAGGGACAAGGAGATTGGGTCAGCATCGCAGGAATTCTAGGGTTTTTTTTGTTGTGAATTTATTGGCTTTGTGATGGTAAAGGGTTTGGATCCTTGATTTGTTAGAAATGATGGTCCATTTACAGCCCTAATTTTGGTATGGTTGGGATATATATAGGCGGTTTATGAACGTGATATCCAATATAATTAAACATTTCTATTTCTTGTTCTCTCTCTTCTCTGCATTTATTTTTTATTACAAGATTTTGGAAATTTTCTATTGACCATTATATTTTTTGTTTTTCGAATTTGGTCTCATAATTTCGATGTTTTTGAAATTTGCTCTTGAAAGCTTAAAAATGTAGACTTGTATAATTCTTAAGGTGAATTGTATGTAAACAGGAAATAAGTCTGTATATAATCAGCAATTATCAAATAAGTCTGAAAATTTTGTTGATATTTTTCAAATTCGTGGAATTATACAAAAAAAAAAGTTATTCGAAACAAAATTATACAAAAATGTGTGGTAACCAAATGCGAAAAACTCAACGTGAGGAATAAATATATTTGAAGCTATAAAGAGGCAATTTCCCCACCAAATTTAAATGGGAAAATAACCAAAATCGTTTCTCACTAAAATAACCGCCATTTCAAAAACGTTGAAATTAAGCAACACGACTTTCTCGGCAAACGGAATTCCAATTTCATTATCTCAAAAACCCCGGCGGCGGAGTTCCAAACATCTCCGCTTATCCATGGCGGTTCCGCTCTTCAATCTCGCTCCGGATTTGGCTGTCTCTAGACTCTGCCTAGGTCGGTCTCTCTCTATCGCTCTCTCTCTACAACCTTCTCTCTCTCTAGAACATGATTTCTCGTTATTCTCAGGCACCATGACGTTCGGCGAGCAGAACACTCTGCCTCAGTCCTTCCAGCTCCTCGACAAAGCTTTCCAATCCGGAATCAATTTCTTCGATTCTGCCGAAATGTATAGTTACTGATATTGCAGTTTCAATTGCATTAGATGTTTTATGATTTTTCAGCTACGCTTTGGTTATTTGATTTCGTGTTGGTGTAGGTATCCGGTGCCGCAGCGTGCGGAGACTCAAGGCAGGAGCGAGGAGTACCTCGGACGTTGGATTCGATCGCGCAGTATCCCGCGAGATCGTGTGGTGCTTGCTACGAAGGTCTCACTGACTTAGTCTAGCTCTTTCTTTGCTAATTGCTGATTATATACAGTTATTGAACTTTTTAGTATTTCATTTGAATTTTCGCTGTGATTATTGTCAGTTGCCTGCTGAAGTAGTGTCCTTTTTAGGCGTCTTGCATTTACCTGTAATTTTGTTGAATTTGTAGCCATTTGCTTTTCTGGAATCAACTTTCTTGAACTTCTGTTGAAGCCTTCGTTTGAAGAATATGGTTAAGAGTCGCATGGAAACCCGAGCCATTAAGATGATTTGTGTATCTAATGTTTCACAATGGAAGGTTTTGATAGTCGTGTTAAATTTTGATCACGAGCTTAGGCTTTGGAATTCTATTGTGAAATCTTCCAATACTGACTAAAAAATTTACCTAGACGAACTTCAAGTGTTATGCTTCAGTGGCTATTTTTGTAACCCTTGTGCTTGAAATTAGCTGGTCTAGCTAGGACTATCTATAAGATAAGCATGCTTTATCCAGTAACTAACAAACTATACTGACAAAACAGAATCTATTATTTGTCCTAACTGGCTCAGTATATTAATCTGTGATCCGTTCAGTGACATTTTTTTGTTCTTGATGACTAGAGTATAGTATCATCGTCTATCCCTGATTTTGCTACTCCATATATTTTTTGCTGAAATATACGTTCAATGCTTGGAGATAGGTTTGTGGGCCATCAGGGCAAATGACTTGGATTCGAAATGGACCAGAAAGTATTGATTCCAGGAATATAGCAGAGGCACTTGACAATAGGTTGACCTGTGCTGTACTACTCTCATATTTCAAGTTCTTATGGTGTTTCCGTGCATGCGGCTCGTCCGTGCTTTTCGAGGCTTACTGATAATAATGCTGTTGTTATCACTATTTTCGACTCTCTGACTCTCACTATTTTCTTTGTTACCTGCCCTTGCTTGTCTGTCCCTAATAAGAATTGTGCTTTTGCAGTTTGCGGCGCTTACAAAGTGATTACATCGATTTGTATCAAATTCATTGGCCAGACCGGTGCGTGTATTGTCTCTTTCTTGTAACCTATGCACAGTAAAGATCAAAATAATGTCACATTAAATAATGACTTTAGCACTGTGCGACCCTGAATTCATGAATTGGCTTCTGTCTCCACGAATCACACAATGTTCAGTACTGCATCACATTTCAACCAAGGGTATTCTTGCAGCTACATTCCAATGTTTGGAGAAACCGAGTTTGATCCCAGCCGAACCTTTCCTTCTGTTAGTTTTGAGGAACAACTTACTGCTCTAGACAAAGCTATTTGCGCTGGTAAGGTCAGTGGTTCTGCTGGTTAAGCACCTTGTTACTGAACATATTTGGACCTGTTTTTGTTAACAGGGACCTGAAATATTGCTTGCAGATAAGATACATTGGACTAAGTAATGAAACATCGTATGGTCTCATGAAGTTCCTTCGTGTTGCTGAAGGTCTCTCTCGCAATGCTAGAGTAGTCTCTGTGCAGGTGTTGTACGGTTCAACTCTATTTGAAAATAGTGAGGCTTCTCCTCTCAACCTTCTGTATATGTTTGTGTGTGTATCTGTGTGCTGCATTATTAATGATGCTCTACCTTTTTATCCAGAATGCTTATAACCTCCTCTGCCGAAATTTTGATTCTGGCATGGCTGAATGCTGTTACCATGAGAGGTACCGATTTGAAACCTCTTTGGCTCTAATAGTAGAGCTTTTATCTTTTATGTGTCACAAACATGAGAATGTAAACTGCTTAGAACTTACACTATTAGGTTGTAGGAGTTGACAATATCGTGCTCACTAGTGTTATTTGCTTTCAGTACTTGTTAAACATACATGCCTAGCACAGACATTAGTATAAAATAATTATAAAGTAAATATAGTAATAAGTCGAAGAAGCAGAAACTTATTAACTTGGTGCTTATGTTGTGTACTTAAGTTTGAAATGATAAAGCAACTGTATTTTCGATAGACCTTCCCTTGATAGTGATGTTTTAAAATCAAACAAATTTCTTGTACTAGTAAAAATATGTACCTCTCCAAAATTATGCCTGAATTTTAAGTCTGGTCTAATAAAATATTAAGTATTTGAGCAATCCAATTGAAATAGAATCTATCAACAGAAATGGTTGAGTCAAATCTTGGATGGATTGAAATTTAAGTATTCAACCTAAGCAAAGATATGGCTGAAAAAAATCTTTGCTTTGATTGACCTCTTGGTATTGCTGGTCCTTGTTTTTTCTAAGACTGATGGATGTCAGTGTCCTATGTTTATTATTCATAAACTTATCCTTTGTCCTTTATTATTTGTGAAAAGAACATGTATAACATCTCTGTGTTTTAGTCATTGATATGTAACAATCTTAGATGGAAATTAGGAAAATGATCAATTTTTCTTCTTCCTGTGGAACATCAGGACGAGGCTTATAGCATAGTTTGTTAGTTACTGGATAAAAATTGGAATCAACCTAACGTTTTCACAAGTATCACTCTATAAAAATAATAAAGAATGCTAACTACCTAAATATTTAGCATTTCCTTAAGTTGGTCTGTATATGTTAATCATGCAAAAGCGGTTGAGATTACTTGAGAACAAGTTCAAAGTTCTGTAAGAAAAATCTTCTGGTAAGGATATTAGCTATATTATGTTTCCAGAGCAAATGGGTTTATGCTGGTTGGAACCTTATTATCACAATGCAACTCTATTTGCATGTTAAAAGGCATCGTTAGCTCGACTACAGTACCCTTTTTAGCAGTAATATCATATATTCGTGACTTAAAGCTGGTTCTGCAGAGTTGGCCTCATTTTCACCATGCTTGCTTGCTACTTTATCAAATAGCATGCCACCCCACATATAGGTACTGCAGTATCCTAATGAACCTGATATGAGTAGTGGAACCAACTCAATCTGCAGTAGCAGCTTCAACTTTTGGTTGTATAGTCTTTGGGAAGTGAAGGACTTCGCCGAGTATCCTTAATGTACCCTTAGGATGTGAAATAATGCTTTGTACTGTTTTTCATGGGTAAGCGTATGAACTGACCGACCATGTTTTCTCAATTGCAACACATGTGAATGGGGCAAGTAAAACTGGAAATGGAGCTGTTTCTACAAGATAACTTAGGGTTGATTGAATCTGATACCCTTCTCACAGAGGATCAAGGGCATACTTAAATAACTTAAGTCTTTAGTGCCAAACTCTAGCGAGAGATATCTCTTCAACTGGTTCATCTCAAGCTTGTCAGCTCTACTTAGTGGGGTGCCGTACACAATTACATGTCCATCTTTCCTTTGTGTGAATCTATAAACATTTGTGCAACTTGTTTTCAAGTGTGGCCATTTATGCGCAAGTTTCTTACTTTTTCTCTAGGGTAAGCTTATTAGCATATAGTCCTTTGGCGATGGGCATTCTTTCTGGAAAATATCTCTCACTTGATGGAGGTCCAAGTGATGCTCGTCTGAATCTTTTCAAAGGTTTTTGTCCAGGCCCTTTTAGTTTGAGCAACTGCAATTGGATTTTTATCGGACTGCGTGCTTTTTATATTTTAGGGAGGTATGCTGAAGGGGAATCAAGATACAACCTGTCAAATGGTATCATCAGAAAAGCTACTGGGGTAAGCAAGAGTCCCTTTTTTTTTTTTAACAAAAAGTACAAACCTGAAATAGTTAACTATTCAGTTTTGACTTTGAATAATTGACTTTGGCTGTCCATGTTTTTACTACTCTAAAGTCTCTAATACTTGGTGTCTTCACACTGTTATTCCCATCTAGAAAATGTTTGTTTGTACTTTGTTAATGCCACATTTGTAATTTTATGCTTATAATGGAGCCTTGCTAGAAGTTTTTGTGAATCCATATTTATGCTGCAATCATTCTATTACTATAGACATTGTATTATTGTCTATGGTTGCATATTTTGGATTGAAATTTGGAATCTTTAAGAATCAATTCGTTGTGTTTGTTTAGGTGAGTTCATTATGTGAAGATATTTTGAATGAATTAGGTAGATTTGACAAATACATTATATGAAGTCCTATAGAGCTCCTTCCTGAATCCTTTTCAATCAGATCTTTATTATTTGAAATGCAATTTATGTAGCAAAGTTGAAATATATCTTTAATGCTGAAGTTGCATTAGTGGTAAAATAATGGCTTCACTAATGGAACTTCTCATTATGTTTTGCAGTTATATTTTTCCATTGCAAAGAAGTATGATGTACATCCTGTATCACTTGCTATAGGTAAGAGCAAATTACTTAGCATATAGTCTATTGCATATTTGCATTGTATCTGCTCTAAATTGTCTGAGGGATAAAAACTATTAATATGCATTTCCTATCATTATGTATTACTTTATCGCTGAGAAACCTTTGTAGGTAATAGATACTAACGCTGTCCTTTGGTGAACTTGCTTTTTCCATTACCTTAATGGAATTACGCTTTGACTTATGGCTTACCCTATTTCAAGAGATCATTGAAATTTCATTTACACTTGCATTTTATTTTGATTTGGATTAAGTGATTATGCAGATATAAGCAAAGCATGTGATTATCATTATGAAAAACGATCTTCACTAGAATGTAATGAAAAGGAAAATAGACAATCTTGGGCTCAAGAAAAATTCCTTTATTTAGATAAGTAACATTTATTTAACATAAACATTCAATCTCATTTAGATCCAGAGGCGATGTTTTTGTTCTTCCCTCCGGTGCTTTTTGGCAGGAGATCTTCTTGAAAGCGGATCTTCTTCCCTGAACCCGGAATTGTAACACCCCTAAGTAGATGGTCTAAATCCGCATTGCTCCTAATTGCCAGATCTATGTGCTCTGGCTGAATTCTGGTTTTTCTTTCGTTCTTAGCCTCTTTTGCTGAAAGCTCCAACAGCTAAATCAAGAAATTTATTAAAACAGATTGGGGAAAATTCCTAAAATGGACATAAAAATAATAAATGGATACGAATGAAAAAGACATTTATCATATGTAACATATCACCTTATCAGCCATGTATTGAAGGGCTGCAGCTAAATAAACTGGTGCTGTCGTAGTAACGCGCTCAGAATATTTCCCACCCTTCAGAAATCGGTGAATTCTGCTAACAGGGAAATGGAGGCCAGCTCTTTCGGACATGGACTTGCCCCTCCTACTGCTGGAGGCGCCTCTTCGGGTGGGTTTCATTTTTCAATTTGACTTTAGGAAGTCAGAAACCCTAGGACTGAGTTAGGTAGCGTGGTTTTGCAGTGATGAAACGGCGGAGTGCTCGAAGGGGGTTTATATGGAAAATGTGCGATGGATGGTGGATTCTGATTGGTTAAAGGGTCGTGGCAAAAGTTGCCACCGCAGCCAGGCAATTAATGTAGCATAAGATAAAAGATTTAAAATTTATTTTGGAGAACCTCTTTATTTTTTGGTGAAAAAAGATTAAAGAGACCCCATTTCCTAGTATAAACCTATTATGGTTTGCTATGCCAGCCGCCAGACCAATTATTGAAAAGAAAGTTTCTTGGCGCACCTTGTGGTTCTTGTAGCTATTAACTAGTTTTTCATGCTAACTCCTATAGGACTCACTCATTTTTTTCTTTTCTCATTTTTAATCTTGTGTTGTTTTATTATAAATGGTGATTGGGGATCCCTTTTAAGTAGGAAATTAGATTCCAATCTATGTTTCCCAAATTTTTGCTTATTAGAAGATTGTGTTTTATTAGCTTAATTACAACATTGATGAAGCCTTACATCTTCCTAGATGATAATTTAGATAGAAATAAGGTCTTCAATTATTCATTTTAAAAGATCGTTAGGGCTCGTTTGTTACGCTCGATAAGAGGGCGAAAGATATCTACGATACCTAACATCTTGTTTGCTTCAAAATTTTTAATCCTTGATAAAATGATGACCTGGTATCTATTAACCATATGTCTGTATATAAATGATAGATATATTAATAATTTATTATTGGACTAAACTTCCCATGTTCTTGCCATTCTACTTGTTATACAAATAGATAATTTAGAATTGCAATTTAATAGAGAATTTCAAAACATCAAATCAATCAAGAAATTAAATTTGTATAGATATGTTGCTGATGACTATACAACTAAGTAGACATAATATTAATTCCTTGTATGGTAAAAGACGTCATGCTCAACTATATTATGTCTAGCAAACTAGCCCTAAGTGTATAAAATGCCACTAATGATAGTTTACTAATTTTAGAGGAGTTACTTAAGTGTTAAAGCAAGCTGGGAGATATCTACTCCCACCCTCCTGAAAAGGACATAATATAATACCAGAATCTGATTTGTGGAATTTCCGAGCTCTTTTTTGGACTTTTTGAGATTGTATAAGCTTCTAATCATCTTATTTATGTTTGTTGAAGCTTCTTTTAAGCTTAACCAAACAATGTCGTATAACCTAATACTTCCCAATCTATATTGTATCCATCTTATAGGCATTTGTTAATTTAAAAAGGGTGCACTCTTTGATGGTTAAAATTATCACAAGAAAAGGAAGGATAAACATATTTTCTCCCTTTAAATCCCTCCATATCTAAAATAGAGAATTCACCCTTTCTTATTCCTCAATTTCACTTCAATGAAGTATGGTAATATCATGAGTTATTGGTGTGATAATATTATCCTCCTTAGAGTGAAAAGGAGGAATAAGAAATGGTGAACTTCTTTTTTTATAGACAAGGAGGGATAAGAAATGAGGGATATAAAGGTAGAAGTTTTGTTTATCCGTCTTTTCTTGTGATAAATTTAACCATCAAAGAGAATGCACCCGAAGTGTTTAGGTTGGATTTGACAATTTTTAAAAAATGTGTATAGTGAATAAGTTGCTTTAGCTTGACTCTCACTCCTGCTCTCTTCATCAAAGTTCTTGAAGCTCAAACTTTGAAAAATCTTGAATAAAGGCTTTCAACTTGATTCAATTTGTTTGCACCTCTTGCTGTAATTCTAATTTTACGTCTCATATACTTCCGGAGTTGCACAAAGTGTCTGCTTTTTTGTTTTCCATTTGGTTTGCATAAAGCTCGATGAAGTATTCATCTTGGCATATATGTTTGATGGCATGCTCATATTCTCCTCACAACGTGGTAAAAAAGTCGTACATTTAAAAATGTCATGCCACCTGTCATCGTGCTCTTGCAATCCTATATTGATGACATATCGGCTGTGTGCCCTTACCGAACTATTTTGGCAGCTTTTGTTTTGAGACACCCTCTTGTGGCCAGTGCTGTTTTTGGAGCCACAAAGCTGTGGCAGCTCCAAGAGGTACTCGATGGTTGCAAAGTCGAGCTTACTCCAGAGATAGTTGCAGAAATCAACGAGGTGCATTCAGCATTCCCCAACCCCTGTCCCTAGAAAAAGGTCAGTCTTCCTGTATGCTGCCCCTTCTCCAGTCGTCCGCCTTTAATTTACCGTACAAAGAGAAAAGAGAAAAAATAACATTGTTCATCGTTTTTTATGTTGAGAAGTCAAACTTATTTGCAGTGTCGGGAAGAGTTGAGAGTAACGCACTAAAACAGTAGTCTTTCTTTGCTTAGAAGAGTGAAGGGCATGTCTCGATGTTTTCATCTAACAGCAAAGAGAGGCTGCTCTGTCTCCTCTGATAAGCTAATCAATCCATTCATTCATTCATGATTTCTTCTCTTTGCTGTTTGTGTTTTGTATGATGCAGATTATAAGGCCATTCTGCTTATATGGCATCTTTTTTTCTTGATATAGAAGGTGTTCATGGCTGTTTGTTAGTACATTCGTTCGTATGATATGTCTCGCATGATTGAATATTGAAAGTATGGAACGAACTATTCTATTCTGAACTCGACTCGATTATCTCTCTCTCTCTCTCTCTCTCTCACAGATTTGCATTCGTGCCTTCCATAGAGAAAAACACAACTCTCTCTCTCTCTCTCTCTCTCTCTCATTTGTGCCTTCCGTGCTGAAAAAACACTAGACTATTGAAGATCTTGTGTTTATGTATACCGTTCACGTGCAGGAACATGAATTTAAGTTTAATTTGGAAGAAAGTGTGTTTATATGGTTTTTGTGTGTGTGTGTGTGTGTGGGGGGGGGGGGGTGGGTCGACCACACAAATTTTATTTGATATCGATGGTTGCTCGTGATTGTTGTTAAACGTCACTATTAATTTCGGAGAATTCTAGAACCTAATATTTTTTGGCAAACAAAACTAGAATCAGTTGAAAATTTGTGTATAAAATGTAGTAACTATTTTACAAAATTAAAATTCGAGAAGGTAAAGAAGATAAGAAATGGCTGCAGTTGACTGGGTGAATTCTTTAATTATGAATTATATGAATTATGATTTATGACCATGACCCTTTCTTTTAGTTGAAAAAGTAGGGAAAGACATCGGTCAAAAGGGTTGAAGCTGCCCCAAATTGTATAATGATAAAATTAATTTAAATCTCGTTTCAGCCAATTTTTGAACATAAAGTAGACCACGCTACCTGAAATTAAAAATTTGATGATTATTTAAATGTAATGTGTTGTTTAATACCGTATTTATTTTTACATTAAATTTTAAAACTGTGTTATGTTTTGAACCTTAAAATCTTGTCCTCATGCATTAATCATTCTATGACATATTGTAATATTAATATGGGTAATGATATTTGGTCATACTGTAGCGAGCCACACGTGTAAAAAAAGAAAAATTGACTGTAAAAATGGAAATAATCACATTTCCCCTTAAGGTTTATGCTTCTCAAGTAGGATATATTTCCATTTTCAAAACCTATATTACCATTTTTAACTTGTGTGGTCGGCCACAGTATGACCAAATATCATTACCCAACTATTAATATATCCGTATTCATATCCACAAAAATAATACTTCAAGTAAGATTATTTTGCAAATAATGTTGTGTAAAAATCATTTAAACGTGTCCATGTGTTGCCATAGTTAGTGTATGACCATTTTCATCATTTGGGCACTTTAATCCCAAATCAAACAGAATACAAATAATTTGAAAAAATAAAATCACATTAGGTTCCAAACCGAATTTAAATCGAAACAAACTGACATACATGTAAAAACAAGAATATTGGATAGTTGGTCATTTTGCAACTAAAGATTTAAGTTAAGAGAAAATTCATTAATTGGTAAAGTAAAGGTTTGCGTATTATTTCAATATTTCTTTATACTCACACTTTAAATATCAGTTCTCAAATGTAATACTTCATCTGTCCACGGTAAATGTGACCTTATTTGCTTTTTGAGCAATTCACAATAAGTGTGATCTTTTCATAAATGGACTCCTTTTATCTTTTTCACTCTCACTCACTTTCCTTCATTCCACTAAAATTAATACAATTAACACAGTTATCTTCTCCACTCTCACCCGCTCTTCTTTTATTAAAACTTGTGTCACTCTCTCCGGATCACATTTATTGTCGATCAATCATATATTTTAGGGGTTTCCTCTATGAGAAGGAATCTAACATTATTTTTTTTAGGACTAGAATCCAACACAATTAAACCAATCACCACATTCTCGTTTTATTGTGACAATTCAATAAATAAAAATTGCACGTGGCAATCCAAATGCCATAATTAGCCCATATCCAAGTACAAGTTAAAATCATTTGGTTAACAATTTTGTCAGCAAAAATTGGAATATTGATTATACATTTGCAAGCTGTTCTTCAAACTACAATAAAAATAAATAAAAACTACTTTTACTATTACAAATTATTGATTTTTTTTCATAATTATAATGATAAAATAACATACGAAGTCCAACTCAAGTGATTAAATTGAGGCACCATATGTATTTTCTTAAGCAAAACAATATCATGAAAGATAAGATCTATTAATGTAATTTAAATCTAAAAAAATAGATTAATGATAACGGCGGTAATATTCCATCTTCGTGTAAGTACCTATTAATTAATTAATAACTAATTGTGCACTTATATTCGTTGAACATTCTACGTACGTGGTCTACTTTTTGGGGCTATAAAATATTTATGAACTTTTACCATTCATTTATGGCACAATAATTACTAAAATTATATCTGCGTACATTTATCCCAACATTTTAGAGAGATAAAACATTTAATTCAAATTTATGAAAATTTTTCTCAACCTAAATCTAATTAAAAATTAATTATAAAATTCGTACACACTTCAAATCTGAATACTAAAACGATAAAAATCAAGATTAAGATCCATACTAAAAACCGAATACAATAATGCAATTTTTCTAAACAATTGTGGAATATATAATTACAATCGCTCAATTTACTATCTATTTTTTGAGGGGGTTATTTTTTATTTCCTATATCGGTCCTCACATAAATGACCATCTCCCAACTATTGTTGTATTAATATACAATAAAGTTTCAAAAAACTTGACATATTTAATTTTGGAAAAATTATAATATGTCCTGACAAAATCACTTATATATATTTATGCACTAAAAATTCGTAGTAACTATTTTTACTCTTTTCTGCTAAAAAAAAACTATTTTTACTCTTTAACATCTGTAAAACCCAGATATTTTCCCTCCCTAAAAATAAACGTAAAAAAAGGTAACTTTTTTGAGAAAAGTGTAACAACGGTTGACTCTAGGCGAGTGGGGTATTCTTCATTTTTTGCCAAAAATCTCCCAATTATCACTAGTCAATCGTAACTTCATTCATTAATCCCTGAAACCCTTTTTCCAATTTCACATTTTTTCATTATTTCTCTGTTATATAATCCAAATCCATGAATAAAAAACCGTTTTTTTAATATTTTTCCGAAAATTTGAGCTCGAATTATCTGGCAACCACTCTCAGTGAAGCAAGGGTCCAGTTTGCTGCTCTGGATCCCACTCTTGTTTTGTGCTTCAATCAGTTGTAGGGTTCCAATTCCGTGGATTTGTCGAGTTGTCTCGCTCAATTCCGAGTGATTTTTGGTGTTTTAGCTTTTTGCTGAGTTGATTAGTTTCGTTGATGGGATCGAAGCCGTGGCTGCATCCGGCGCCGGAGTATCGGTATTTGGAGAGCTATTGGGACACTGATGAGGACGCGCCGGGTCCCCGCTGTGGCCACACTCTCACCGCCGTCGCGGCGACGAAAACTCATGGCCCCCGCCTCATTCTGTTCGGAGGCGCCACCGCCATTGGCGGTGGCAACGGCGGCGCCCCTGGCATTCGTAATATTCTCTCTTTTATTTCTGTTTTTTTGGTTTTGTTGTTTGGTTTCAACTTGCAAGTTGTTGAAGTTTTGTGCTTGTCTTTATTTTAGGGTTGGATGGAGTGACGAATTCTGTTCATTCCTATGATGTACTTACTAGAAAATGGATCAGGTTTCTTTCTCCTTCTGTGTGTGTGTGTGTGTGTGTGGTGTTTAGTTGAAAGCTACATTAGAGTTTTTGGGAGTTTTAGTTTCTAGTTTTCTTGGTGAGATTTGCTCCAGAGGGGAGTTGGTGCTTATTAGCTTGTTAATGATTTGATTAGAGTTCGGCCAGCGGGCGAGCCACCATCACCTAGAGCTGCACACGCGGCTGCAGCTGTTGGGACCATGGTTGTGTTTCAGGTGATTGGAGTTTGTAGTTTGTAATGGCTGAAAACTTCTGTTGATATTTTGTTAAATTACTTAGGATCTATCGCTGTTGTCCTTCGCCAGGGTGGGATAGGTCCGGCTGGGCATTCGACGGATGACCTTTACGTGCTTGATTTGACAAACGACAAGTTCAAGTGGCATCGGTGAGCTTCCATGGAGTGTTGTTGTCTATTCCTGTCTAGTGTTGCAGTAAATTAGCTTTGTTTGACTTGTTTCTCTTTTTTCTCCGGAGGTCAGAGTTGTAGTTCAAGGACAGGGTCCTGGGCCTAGATATGGACATGTCATGGACTTGGTTGCGCAACGATATCTTGTCACTGTTAGTGGCAATGATGGTGAGCTAGCAAACCTTTTGTTATCGAAAAAGATACACATGATGATCCTTGATGGGGAAGATATGTTGGTAGTTAATATCACCTGATTGCTTTTCTCAAAAAATTATCTTTTTAATTACCTAAAGTGATACTAGCTGTTAATACTGTTCAATTGGTTTTTTTGCTAATTTGTGGGAGATTATCTGATGGTTTCTGTTGATTACGTGAACTTTCGCCTTACCTGCTTGAGGCATTATGAATTCCAGCGGCAAACTTCAATCTCTTCTGGTTCTAGATGGTTTGGAATAATTTGAACATTTTGTGTAGATAAACCTTTAAATCTTCCATCATTTTTCTGCGAACTTAGCCTCTTATGAATCTGAGATTAGAAAGTTCGTTCTGTCAAGGGTTTCACATGCATCCTAAATTGCTCCTTTTGATCCTTCAATTATTAACACTGGGTTTCTCATCGTGACTGTACCTTGGAGAATTTGGTTGAAAATTGGAATGTTGATGGGGAAAAGAATTTGGATAATTGCATATGGTGTGGAACTAAAGATTGCAATGCAACTGATTGTTGGTTTATTATCTGGTGCTTACGTTGCACTCACTGAACCGGATCTTTTATTATTTTACAGGTAAAAGAGTGCTAGCAGATGCTTGGGCCTTGGATACTGCACAGAAACCGTATGCGTGGCAAAGACTTAATCCAGAAGGCGACAGACCTTCTGCAAGGATGTAAGTAATGTTGCTAATCTTAATTTTTGTGGCATTGTTATTGGCATAGATATAAAGCTGACGTTAAAGTTTGTGGAATTCTGGTAAATTTCAGTACCTTTTTCTCCATGGTTATGTTAACAATATTAGGATTGATTCGTGATGAAATTGCGAAATGTAATGGCTTGGCTTAACATTTTCATGAAGGCCTTCTCCAGACACAGAATTTTCAGTCATCTTTATGTCTGAACTAGTTCGCCAAGGACCTTTTAATAAACAATGTCTCATTGCATCTTGTATGCCAATAGACCTATGGCGACTTCTAAATTCTAATTTTTTATTTAGGTAGATTGAGCCTATAAAAGATATTCTTGCCATTTAGAATGAGGATTTTACAGGATCGCCTGGTCATGTTTGTAGGTATGCAACGGCTAGTGCTCGGTCAGATGGAATGTTTCTGCTCTGTGGTGGAAGAGATGCTTCAGGCACGGTATGACGTATTTCTCATGGTGATATAAGCCATTCAATTGTCTTGATTTGCGTGAGATGTTTACCAATCCAGTTAACAGAAATGGCATTAAATTGATTGCTTGCTGGTGGATGGATTCATTTATTGTCTCTCTGATCATCTTCTGGCAAGAGACATTTTTTGAGCGATGAAGTGAAATACTCTTAGTTCCAAGACTTCTTTTTTTTTTTCAATTAACCAAGTTATTTGTCTATTTGCACTGATTAGCTGCTTGGATGCTCAGATTATTCGCTCATTCTCCTGCTGTAATGCTTGAGTTGAGATAGTTTTGTAATTGAGGTCTATTACTACAGCTGTATATGACTGATGTACTAGTTGTATCTGGCCTGTACAGCCACTGGCAGATGCGTATGGGTTGCTAATGCATCGGAATGGCCTGTGGGAATGGACTCTTGCTCCAGGAGTGTCGCCTTCGCCTAGATATCAGCATGCTGCGGTAAGTCGATTTGTTGTTTGCTACTGCTGCTTTGAAAATAAGATGGCACTCTTATCTATATTTGTCGTATTATGTGTTCAGTAGTAACCATGAATTTGAATCTATGCACCAGCCGATTTATATGATATATGAGAACGTAGACTCCTTTTTGATTTTATCGAGTTTTGTTTGGGCTATATTGAATGAGATTTGGTGAACTTTTTTCAAATAAACCCATTCATCTATCTTACGTAATATGTATCGACAAATGGGTTGACAGTTGAAGACTTGTAAACGCCAATATGTTAATTACTTTGTAGCTTTCCAGTCTCTAGTCTCTACACCATGAAAAGCGTCGATCTTACCTTGTTGGTTAGAGGATCTAATACTTTGGAGGTCATACAATTAATTCCACGGGAGAAGCGTAGAGTTCTAGAATCTCTAGTCACTGGAAATAAGCCTTAATCGATATGCTACTTCCACTTTATGTTTTGAAAATGCTTTTCTTTACAGGTCTTTGTAGGCGCTAGATTGCATGTCACTGGAGGTGTTCTTAGAGGGGGACGAGCAGTAGAAGGTGATGCTGTAATTGCAGGTACTATTTAACATTATCCTTAAGTTGTTGATTGGAAATTGTTTTGATTGTTCAGACTCCTTTTCAAATGGAAAAAACTGATGTCATTGTTGTTCCTTTTGAAGTACTGGATACTGCAGCCGGAGTTTGGCTTGATAGAAATGGGTTGGTCACTTCACGGGGAAACAAAGGACACAGTGATCTTGATCCTTCTCTAGAGCTCATGCGTCGATGTCGCCATGCAGCTGCATCTGTCGGATTCCGAATATATGTTCATGGTGGTCTGAAAGGAGGTAAAATCTGCCTTCAGCGATACATGCTCATAATCCTTCTTAGAAATTTATGCAAATATGTATTTACCTTTAATTCTTGAGGTAAAGAGCTGCATTACTTTTTTCTGCCCTAGAATACTTTTTCTTGAAGACTCACTATGAAGAAATTAGGCTCTTTCTCACACTTTTGGGGTGTGTATTTGATTATGGATCTAGGTTGAGATGCTCTCTTCTTGCTCGTACATTGAGTACTAGATCCAGAGAAGGGACTTCTAAGATGGAAAAAAACAAATCTGGTAATAGGAACTACAGTTTTGGAAATATTATACGGACAATTTCCAGTATTCCAAATTGAATTTTAAGTCAAATAGCAGAATTCCAACTGTCTTCCAAATTTGAAGCTGAAGTTTCCGTTTTACTATTTCATTGTCGACATGGTAGTGCAATCTTTACAAGTGAGTGTTGGTTGAAATGTTTCTTGTATATAGCCCATGATTTCCAACATCTCTTTGTGCCTCTTAAAGTTAAAAGTGAATGTCTATGCACACAATATGATTCGTGTCTGTGAGCTTTGTCCATGTTGGTATTTGTGAACGAACTGCTTCAATTCATTCAGGTTTTTTGCAATGCAGATATTTTGCTAGATGATTTGCTTGTGGCAGAGAACTCTCAATATCAATCTGAAATCAATCCACCGTTATCCCCAGACAGATCATCAATGACTTCTAGCCCAAGGTCAAACAATGCTACTTTTGCTCCATTTTCCGCTGGATCGACCCCAGATGACGGTTCTGATTCACCTTCATCTGGACATTTTGGGTCTGTTTTTTGTCTATTATGATAGTAGTTTTCTCTGTACTGAACTACAATCTCTCTCCTCTTTTTTTAATTTTTTTCCTCGGTTTCCATAGAATGGACAAAAACTCGTTGGAGAAGCTCGCTGAGGCATCTGCTGCTGAAGCTGAGGTTGCGAATGCTGTCTGGCAATCAGCTCAGGCAGCTTCAGCCACCCCTGAGGAAGCATCCTTGTCAGACGTCAATTCACAGTCTGTAGAGACCATTTCTGAGGGCAGTGACACAGAGGTTGATGTCCGCCTTCATCCCAGAGCGGTATGATTTGTCCTTGTTGTTTCTGCACAGCATTATATTTCGTACGGATTCCGGGAAACCATCAAAACTTATATATTTCAATATTGCAGGTTGTGGTCGCAAAAGAAACTGTTGGAAACTTGGGGGGTATGGTTAGGCAGTTATCCTTGGATCAATTTGAAAATGAAAGTAGACGAATGTTACCGTCACATAATGATCTATCAAATCCTACAAAAAAGTTTGCAAGGCAGAAGTCACCTCAAGGCTTGCATAAAAAGGCAAGATTTACTGGATTCAATTTATCGTGTAATTTCTGTCTGGTGCTTATTTGTGTATTTGACGAATTTTTATGTTGCAGATTATATCGACTTTGTTGAGGCCTCGGAATTGGAAGCCTCCTGTGAACAGAAAGTTCTTTTTGGACTCTTATGAAGTCGGTGAGCTTTGCTATGCTGCCGAGCAGATTTTCATGCAAGAGCAAACAGTGCTTCAACTGAAAGCTCCTGTAAAAGTTTTCGGTGACCTTCACGGACAATTTGGTGATCTGATGCGGCTATTTGACGAATATGGATTTCCTTCCACTGCTGGAGACATTACGTAAGTTGCACGTTATAGCTTGTGGAGACCGACATGCTTATTATTGCACAAGTTTGTATCTTGTATGACAAGTTTGTTTTCACAAGTTCTTATTTTTCTCGTGACACTCAGTTGTAGTTTTCGTGTTTCAGTTACATTGACTATTTATTTCTGGGAGATTATGTTGATCGAGGACAGCACAGCTTGGAAACAATAACTTTGCTACTAGCTCTTAAGGCAAGATTACGAACTGATAGCTGAATGCTTGCTTCATCAGTTACATCTCTACCTTTTTACCTATCCTAACTGTTAACTTATGTGGAACTCAGATCGAATACCCAGAGAACGTTCACCTTATACGAGGAAACCATGAAGCTGCCGACATAAATGCACTTTTTGGTTTTCGCATTGAATGTATTGAAAGAATGGTATAGTCTCAATCGTACAAGTCTCAACTGTACAAAAATACCCCTGGTCTGCATCTAGTGTCTGATGAAGGTCGATTGGCATTCTTGCAGGGGGAAAGTGATGGAATTTGGGCTTGGACGCGATTTAACCAGTTGTTTAATTACCTCCCACTTGCCGCATTGATAGAGAAAAAGATCATCTGCATGCATGGCGGCATAGGAAGGTCAATAAATGCAGTAGAACAAATAGAGAAACTAGAGAGGCCCATAACCATGGACGCTGGGTCGATAGTGCTAATGGATTTATTATGGTATATTTTTCTTCAAAGGCAGCTCTAATCGGCTAATATCCAATTCCATCTTACGCATCTCGTGTTTCTGCTCAGGTCGGATCCCACTGAGAACGATAGCGTTGAGGGCTTGAGACCAAATGCAAGAGGACCAGGACTCGTAACATTTGGGGTATGGTTCTGAACTTCTGATGCATCTTAGGTTACTGATGGTTATTTCTGAGAGTTTACATTATCATTTCAATTCAGAACTATTGCAGTATTGCTCGAGTCACGTGTAGTTAGCGAAACATTTCGCATGTTATTTGTGGTTTTTGGTTTGATGATTTTGAAATTAGTATGCATTAAAGATAGCTTTTCGATTTCTACAATTTTACTCAAAAAAGTTAGTTTTTCTTTTATAAAACACTTAATTGTCTCATAAGTTGCTTGTATAAAGAGAGCTTTTTTGATTTTCTACAAACTTACTCAAAATTTGTGTTTTTCGATTATTTCCTGCAGCCTGATCGAGTCACGGATTTCTGTAAGAGGAACAAGTTGCAACTTATCATAAGAGCTCACGAGTGTGTTATGGATGGATTTGAACGATTCGCCCAGGGGCAGTTGATCACCCTTTTTTCTGCAACCAACTATTGTGGTATGCATTCATTGCTTCGACCTCATCATACTACCTTCCCATATAGAGAATACCAATATAACTTATGTAACCGTGTTGCAGGAACGGCAAACAATGCTGGGGCAATATTGGTTGTTGGCAGGGGATTGGTTATCGTCCCAAAATTGATTCATCCACTTCCACCGCCTTTTCACTCTCCAGAAACTTCCCCCGAACGTGTGACAGAGGAGACATGGATGCAGGTATGTGACATTTTACCCCAAAATCCTTGTTCTGCACTAGGGGTGATATTCAGTTAATTTGGTCGGTCGTGCCGAAAACTACCAAACCGAAGAAACCAAATTTTCAATTTCAGTAATAAAATTGAGATATTATTAATTTTCATTTCTATTAAATGTGCATTAATTCTACTTAGGTTTATTCAGTCTAAAATGTAAAATTACCAAAATTGTGGATTTTTGAATTTTATGTTAAAATTACTGCAACTGGATCGAAATCCGAATAAAACCGGATCGTTTAATCGAACTATATTGGTTTTGCTTTTCTTGTGTTGGGGTGCAATTCTTGTTAAGCAGTAAATAACTTGGATTCTGGTTTCCGTAGGAGCTTAATATCCAAAGACCTCCAACGCCAACGAGAGGGCGGCCGCAGCCCGACCTCGACCGAGGTTCACTTGCTTATATATAAAGCATCGGGCGATGATTTTTGCACGTGAGGGTGTTGTTCCGACATGATGATCGCTGCAGGCACAGGACAGAACAATCGGCCCCACCATCGTGGTACGATTTCTATGGGCACCTCTGTTGTATTTGAGAGAAGATGCAGTTGAGAAGAAGAGTGTTGTTCTTACAGATTGAGAGTGGTTAGGTAGATGGAATGTGGTATATATAGAAGAGCACAAATACATCACCGTAAGAAATGACTTTTTATTTTTTATTTTTTAAATATATATATTTGTGGTTACGTAAAGAGAAATACAGGATAATTTACTGTAATTTAATGATAGAAATGGTAGATTTATCATTTATGTGTATGTAGATGGGTGTGCTGCTGTTTTGAATGAATACTTTACAAAGAGAATGTGTAATTAGTGTTGCTTTTGCTATTTTATGCAGAGAGAGAGAGAGACAGTGGCATGAAATCTTGAATATTAGTAGTATTTTTTTTTTAATTTTCGTTAGTACAATTTACTGAGATTTTGTATTTTGTTACTGATCATAATATAATTACCCTTAACTGGATTCAATTAAAACATAATCTAACATGTTTCGACTCGGTCTCATTATTACGGTATTACCTACCGGGAAAATAGGTAATGACTGCAGGTTACTCTCGTCATGAAAAAAATGTGATGACTCGATTGAAACATCCAAAATTTGCGCACTCTCGTAGTCTCATTACATTAGGAACCAGAACTTTAAGATTGAAATGGAACAAAAAGAAAAACAAAAAAAAAGATGGTCGAATATGGATATAACAAAGTTTAGGCACAAAGGTGAAGCGTGACGCCACTATAGATCGAATCTGAAAGATTTTTCACAGCATCACGAGGAAATGAAAATAAATTATGCAAAATCGACAAAATGTTGTGCAAGACTTATCTTACGAATACTAATCCCATAATAAATGTCAATATATGTATCTAAATACATATGTAAAGACGTAATTGTAGTTTTGTTTTTTCTAATGAAGTACTTCAAAATCGAATCTTGATTTGTGTTACGATTTGAACACATATGACGATCGCATAAGACTCCATGTAATACTACTAGTGTATTGATGTCCGTGGCGGACCTAAATATAGCTCGGGGGAGCCCCAGCCCCCTCCAATTACCCTCTATATACATATAATGGATAATCGTGGTTCGTATATATTAAAATTGAGTTCGATGCAACGCATCTAATAATTAAAGAAACGTTGTCCCATCATACAATAATAAGGGCCTCGGCAAATGTTATACTAGTTGTTCTTCGACTTTTTTATAAGTCCATCTAAAATTAAATACGAACGACATAATAAATAAACTAAAATGAAACTATATGTATAAAGACAGAAATAGGGATATAATTAATGTTTTGCTAATATAATGTAAGTATATATATATATATATCTCTTGTCGTAAACCCTAATCCCTCTTTTCAGCAGCAATTCTTCTCCTTTGCTAAACCCTAAAACCCTAGCTTCCGCTTTTCCACTGTTCATCAATGGCGGAAACGTTCCCGGTTAAGCCCAAGCTCCGCCCCACCTCCAGTAAAATCACTCCGACGCCGGAATCCAAGTACTGGAGATCATTCAAAATCCCCAAAGACATCGAAACCACACCATCAAAGTCCTTCACTTTCCCAATAAATTCAATCGCATTTTCGCCGGTTGACCCTCACGATTTCGCGGCTACGCATTCCGCCAACATCTCGATCTTCTCCGGCAAAAGCCTCGAACCTAAACCTAAAATCTCGGATTTCTCCGACACCGCCGCCGCCGCCTCCTTCCGCTGCGACGGGAAGCTCCTCGCGGCCGGAGACTTGACGGGAACGGTCCACGTGTTCGACGCGAAGTCCCGCAGCCATCTCCGCCGTCTGAAGGGCCACACAGCTGCCGTACGGTCAGTTTGCTACCCTCGCGCCGCTGATAAAATCCATCTCTTTTCAGGTGGAGATGATTCTGTTGTTAAGTATTGGGATGTTACGACTGAGAAATGCGTGTTTAATCTCTTAGGGCATAAGGATTATGTGCGGTGCGGCGATGCTTCGCCTATTAGTGATGAAATGTTTGTTTCTGGATCGTATGATCATAGGGCTAGGCTTTGGGATGTGAGAGTGTCGAATGCCGGCTCCGTGATGGAGCTGAATCACGAGAAGCCTGTCGAGAGTGTGATTTACTTGCCCTCCGGTGGCCTGGTTGCCACCGCAGGTGGCAATTTTGTGAAGATATGGGATGTGATTGGTGGTGGGAAGTTGCTTTATTCAATGGAGAGTCATATCAAGACTGTTACTGCCCTCTGTATGGGTAAGGTTGCTCGAGGGAGTGGAGACGAGGCTGTTGAGTATAGGATCTTGAGTGTTGGCTTGGATGGATATATGAAGGTTTTTGATTATGCTAAGTTCAAGATCACTCATTCCATGAGATTCCCGGAGCCTCTTCTATCAGTCGGGGTTTCGCCTGATTGCTTGACTCGGGTGATAGGGACGTCTAAAGGGAACTTGTATATTGGTAGGAGGAAGGCAAAGGCGGAGATTGAGGATGTCGGGGGACGTGGTATGGAGTGGAAAATCGTGGCTGATGAGCCTGAGAGGAAGGTCCTAAGGCCTTCTTATTTTAGGTACTTTCAACGGGGGCAAAACATCAAGCCCTCGGAGGGGGATTACTTGATCAAGAGGCCGAAGAAGGTGAAGATGGCTGAGTTTGATAAGATGTTGAAGAAGTTTAGGCATAGGGAAGCGCTTGTAGCTGCTTTGAATAAGAGAAATCCGGAGAGTGTCGTGGCTGTGATTGAGGAGTTGGTAGCGCGTAAGAAGCTGATGAAATGTGTGTCCAATTTGGACATGGAGGAGCTCGGGTTGTTGCTGGCGTTTCTGCAGAGGTACTCAACTGTGCCAAGATATGCAGGGCTGTTGACGAGGTTGGCGAATAAGGTTGTCGAATTGAGGGCTGAGGATATACAATCTTCGGATCAACTGAGGAACTATGTTAGAAATCTGAAGAGGGATGTGGAAGAGGAGATCAGGATACAACAATCTTTGCTAGAGATACAGGGGATAATTTCTCCAATGCTGAGGATTGCTGCAAGAAGGTGATGATCTAACAAGAATATTTCATGTTTCTTTAATAGCTTTGGTTTGTTGTTTGTTCTTACTATTGGATGTGAAGGCCAAAATTTTGTTGAAATATAGTAGTAATCGTTTTTGATTCACTATGTGTTGCACTGAAAATAGTTACTATATATTATCTTTCTATTTATTTGGAAAGAATGAATTTTTGGATATATTTGAGGTATTATGCATCCTATTTGAGTCTATTAAGCCCTTTTCTTTATGATCACACCTAAATTTGAAAATAGTTTCTTGATTTGATATTATTGTCATTTGAAATCATTGTATTGCAAATAAAATTGTGATGCATATCTCTGTCTTGTTAAAGGTTGCTTGATTTCATTTTGTGTTGCCAAAATTTGTGTTCTTGGTTCCTTTCCACCAACTTTTATGTTTCAAGTAAATTCATTTTAGAGTTGTGTTACCTCTTTGATGATTAATTTTGAAGACCAAGAGTAGATTTATTTTGATTGACTTGTTAATGCTAGTGACAAGTGATTTCTGATTGCCAATGCAGACTATCCAATATTGGAAAAATTGATCAGGTTTAGATTTGAAAATGAAATACATTTATTGGTATTGACGTGTCAAAAGTGGAAAAGTGTGTTTATTTTTGAAAATTGGGTAGAACTTTAGGTGATGTAATAAACCTTTTATTTTAAGTGATATCTTTGATTTCTTTTACTATATGATTTGAGTACTTGAGTATCAAAAGAATTATGTAAATCTAACTTAAAGTATTAAAAAAAATTATGACTTGAGTTTCAAAGAGTTTATGCTTAAGAAGTGTGGTCGACTTGATTTCAAATATTTCTAGCAAGTTAACAATATATTTTGCGTTTATTTTAATAGTGGTTGTCAATACTTCAATTTTTTTTTCCTTTCAAAAGTCAATCTTTCTTTTTCTTTTTCTTTTTTTTTGAAGGAAAAAGTCAATCTTTCTTAAGTGTGAATTACGGCTTTCTATTGCTTTATTAACTTTTCGTCTCAAAGAAGTTAAATATTGCTTAAAGAAAATTTAAGTGTGTTAAGTTACACTTTCTCCTCTCCAAATTACAATAATCATACTTACTTTTACCTACAACTAAGAAACTTCTGTTGCCTTCAATTTAATTCTTATTTATCAAAAATTAAAAAAAAAATTGAAAAGAAAATTCAAAACTTATTATTGATATTTGATTCAGTAATATAATTACCTTCCCCGCCCCCACAAAAAATTAAAATAAAAACCTCCCAAAAGGAAAAGACAATAATAAGAAAAAGAAAACAAAAGATATGACCCATTTCATCCTAATTCCTGGATTTGGTGCCCACATTGGTAACCAAATTATTATATTTTGTAATATAAATATTGACAAAAACTATGGTGCGGCCAACAATGTTTTTTTAATTTAATTAATATTTAATGAAATCTAATTAGATTTCTTTAATTTTTAAAT
Source organism: Schizonepeta tenuifolia (assembly GCA_029490685.1). Classification (NCBI taxonomy): domain Eukaryota; kingdom Viridiplantae; phylum Streptophyta; class Magnoliopsida; order Lamiales; family Lamiaceae; genus Schizonepeta; species Schizonepeta tenuifolia. Next base: position 1,124,075 of record CM055955.1, on the reverse strand, counting down.
AAAGTTTATTAATTTTACGGTTTAGTAAATTAAACTTTATCATTTTTTATTCAATGTAATTTTTCACCTATTATATATATTATAATACTAATCAGATAATAAAAAAATTAATAACTAAATATTTGTCTAAAGAAATGAAGCATATAAAATATTTATATTTTTCAATTTTTTGTGGGGAACGAGGTTTTAGGGCTCAATGTCAACTCTTTGGGGGCTCTTCATTGTCTGGTTTAACTTCGAAATTTGTTTTAATACCTAAAAAAAGTGTTTAATTACTACTCCCATTTTCATTTTCAAGATTTTACAAAAAAAAATGAAAAAAAATTACGCAACAATCAAGCCATGCTAGTCAAATCGTAGTTGGACACGCCATCAAATACTCATTCATTTCACCTAATGTCCCAGATTATAAATTTTTAAAATTATAAAAATTTATGCTCCACAATTTAAAATCGACATGAAATAGTCAACCCCTAAAATGAAAGAAGTCAACATCATAAAGAAACTAGAAAGGAAAATTTATCAAATTCTTTAATAATTCTAACGAAATCAGGTTACCAAACTAACCATAATGACAGAGATAGTTCAACAGTTGTACCTGTCTGAATTTTTTTATTACAAATAATATTTATTCTTATTTTAATATATTTATATTAATATTATTTTCGTATAAGAAATATTGAGCATTATGCCTTATCAAATAGGGCGAATGCCATTTTATTCCCCTAATGCTAATATTTTTCAAATTGTAACATAATGTATGAAAATACAATCATACGTTCACATAATTTTTTCTCTTCAAATCTACCATGCGATTCAATTTCTGATGTGTAGTGACATAATAAGTCTGAAATCCATACAAATAATAACGAGCAAAATAAAATAGATTTCTCTAAAGAAATTCGGCGATAACTCATCACTCAACCGCTAGAATTTAAAAGTAAACTAAATTTTTAAGAATTTGGATAAATATGTTAAAGACTTAAGATTACAATTGTGTGAAATTTAAATGTTGGGTCTAAAGCAGTATTTTTTTTCCCTATATTAAAAGAAGCAAATATTAAATAAGAAGATATCGTTCTATGTAATTTCCTAAATATTTTTGAAATAAACTAGTACTAGTAGTATTAATTATGAGAGGAGAGGAGGATTCTATTTTCAAAACATAAAAAATTTCCCAAAGGGAATCCCCAAGTGGTCGTATAAATCTTTTTGAAAATTCTGCCGTTGAATAAATTAATTACACATTTCAGTCTTCAAAGCCCCTTTCTTGAATGCAACTCAGTCACAGCAGCAAGAGAGAGAGAGAGAGAGAGAGAGAGAGAATCATGGGTGGAATGTCTATGGTAACACCAAAGGGTGGGTGTGTAGGGAAGAGCCCAAAATCTGCAGCGGCTGAGGAAGAAGAAAAGCAGCTCTCTTACATAAACTTCATTTTATCTGCTCTGAGAAAATCCATGGTGTCAACATGCCGTGCCGACGAGCAAGATGAAGAGGCCATCTCCACCGTCCATGACATGGAAATCGGATGGCCCACAAACGTCGAGCACCTAACTCATGTCACCTTCGATAGATTCCATGGCTTTCTTGGTCTCCCTCTTGAGTTTGAGGTGGAGATCCCTTGTAAAGCTCCTAGTGCAAGGTTCTCTCTCTCTCTCTCTCTCTCTCTCTCTCTCTCTCTCTCTCTCTCTCTTTCTCTCTTGAAAAAGAAAAAAAAATCTAAGCTTTTTTTTGATATAGTATGGTATAAATGAGCTGTTTTAAAGTTTTACATTTTATCCTTTTTTGACCCTGTTCTTGGATTTGTGAAAGGGATACTTTGTTGCTTTTTGGGGGGTGGAATTTTTTTGAACTAAATTGTACTAATGTTGAAGAAATGAAAGCAAACAATAATCCTAAGTAAAAGGGAGTTAATTGAAATTAAAGATTTTTATTTCATTTTTTTCTATTTGCTTTTGTTGCAATACTGTTTAGATCTGATTCATTATCAAAAAGAATGCTTTAATCTTTACTGGTAGAATTTTTATTTGCAGATATCTGAATTTGTGCAAAATTTATTCTTGCACATTGGGACCTTCAAGCATATAAAAGAACTGTGATTTTTCAGTATTCAAATGAATAAAGTTTGTAAACTTTGAGTTGAGAATATTATTTACTGCTTCCAAAGTCTATGTCACATGGAAATTATTCCCAGTTTGATTTTTATAATAAGCATTTATGGAAATTGATAGATAGTTTAGTTTATGATATTCTCTTTGACTTTCTCGTTTCTACTTAGATTTATTCATCTGTGGATATTGATAGATACATTGTTTTAGTATGATCTTTATTTAAGATATTGATATATAGTTTACTATGATCTTTGTTTATGATATTGATATATAGTTTAGCTTAATCTCCCATTTCAGTTTCACTAGATTTTTACAAGTTTGGTGTTGTATCTTTAATAATCTACTTGATCTTGCAGTGTGAGTGTGTGTGGTGTTTCAGCTGATTCGATGAAGTGGTCTTATGACGCGAGATGCAATAGCGTCCCGACTATTCTGCTACTGATGCAGGAGAAGCTATACGCGCTAGGTGGTCTTAAGGTGATCTAGATTCGAACTTCTTTTCATTTTTATATGTAGAGATTTCAACTTTCCCTCGTCTAAATTTGGTAAATGTCGCGACAGGCAGAAGGGATATTCCGGATAAATCCAGAAAATACGAAAGAGGAGGATGTGAGGGAGCACCTCAATAAGGGCATCGTGCCCGATGAAATTGATGTCCATTGTTTGGCGAGTCTGATCAAAGCATGGTTCCGGGAGCTTCCATCCGGAGTCCTTGACGGCCTCTCGCCTCAGCAGGTTTTGCAGTGTGATGCAGAAGAGGATTGTGTTGAGCTAGTCGAGCAGCTTAGGCCAACCGAGAGGTGCCTCCTTGGCTGGGCTGTTGATCTCATGGCAGACGTCGTTGAGGCTGAAGAATCGAACAAGATGAGTGCAAGAAACATTGCCATGGTGTTTGCTCCCAACATGACTAAGGTGATTATTGATTCAATCATTCAAGAATCTTTTTTTATCCGATTTTGAGTTTCAAGAATCATAATACGGTTTAATTTTTCCCGTTGAGTTTTCTTTTATCCGATTTTGAATTTCAAGAATCATAATAAAGTTTAAATCTTTCTGGTAGATGTCTAATCCATTGAGTTTTTTTTGAGTTTCAAAAATCATAGTAAAGTTTAAATCTTTCTGGTAGATGTCTAATCCATTAAGTTTTTTTGGGTTTCAAGAATCATAGTAAAGTTTAAATCTTTCTGGTAGATGTCTAATCCATTGAGTTTTTTTGAGTTTCAAGAATCATAGTAAAGTTTAAATCTTTTTGTTAGATGTCTAATCCATTGAGTTTTTTTGAGTTTCAAGAATCATAATAAAGTTAATTTCTTTTTGGTAGATGTCTGATCCATTGACAGCTCTGATGCATGCTGTTCAAGTAACCAACTTACTGAAGACACTGATCGTTAGACGAGTACGAGAGCGTCGGGAGGCAGCTACAGGAGACGCGCCCGCCTCCCCTCGTTCCTCCGATGGGAAAAAACACAAGAATCTCGATGATCAAGATGAATGCAAGTCTGATGATGATGATGAAGGGCTGCTTTCATACAGCCCTAATAGCGAATATAAATACGAGTCAGATTCATTGAGTGACATTGAGTACTGCTTCTCAAGACAGCTCGACGAGCATGACAGCGCTAAAGATGGCTTTCGCAGACAGCTTGAGAGAATTCTATGCAGAGATCAGTCAAGCCCCATGAATGGTGGCTCTGCCTTGCAGGCAGATTCTGGCTTTTCGTTTTCTGAGAGTCGAATAGGGAGTTCTAGTACCAGCACGAGCGATGATGAAGGGTCGAGATCAAGATCAAGATCTGCATCAAGCAAAATAGCCAAGAATTCGAGGTTTTACTAAGTTCTTGATCAGCATCCTGCTACATATTTAGAATGTGGATTGTTTGTTCCCTCAATTGAGAAAGTCTCTTCATAGTAAGTTTGTATAGTTTTAGACAACCTAGGATGATAGTTTGTCACTTTGGTTCTAACTTCTTACATATTTTAGGTTTTGCAGGGAAACAGAGAGAGCACATATGGTCAAGTGGACAAACATCCTATATAAATCCGACGTCTAATGTAGACCTAAAAATCCTTCTTGTATGTGAACTACCTTTGTAAGCTACTAAACATTAGTGATGTTATGGTAACTTATGCCAACAATTACTACTTAACTTATGTAAGGATTCTCTAGCATAGCACTACGACTACAAGTTATGGGACGACGTCGTTTTGTCAAAATAGTTTATCCGATATCAATCTAGTCTGGGATCGATGGATTGGCCTGAATATGATCGAAAAAAAAGGAGGGTTAGTTCTTTTTTCGTGAACGTTGTGGCTTCATGTACGAGCCCGAAAACTAAAGGTTTAGGGTTAGGATCCAAAAAAATATATTTAGACTAATTGACATTCCAACTAGAAGAGTTAGTTGAGCATTTAAACTTCAACCTTTCATTCTCCTAACTCATTTATGTTTCCACATCTAACATCTTTCTCCTGTTGAATGTTTAAGCCAATAGGAAGCAACATTTTCTTCCATGATAAAAGCAATATCTATTATTTTTCTATGGCTTCCTAGTCAAGTTTGAATTGATTTAACAATGACTAAAATCATAAGTTTTCAAGGTGAGAAATTGAGCATGAAATTTGAATACTATTGAGAGGCATCATCTACAAGGTTTAATGATGTCATAGTGCTCCATTTTCTTATTAATGGAAATAAAATCATGAGTTTGTGAGAAATTTGAATGATGAAGAGATTGTTTGTCCAATTCTCTTTTTTCTTTTTGAAAAAAATGGCTAGCATATCCTTCCGTTCTGAATTAGTGTGAACAAAATTTGATTTACAGCGAGGTATAAAATATTAGAAATTACGCACTAAATTGGGACGGAAGAAGTAATCGACCAAATACTTTCACCAAAAAAAAAATCTCTCTCCTCAAATGTGTGTTTGTAATTGTACCAGATATTTCGAAGAAGAGAGGTAAACAATCAAATCAAAACCTAAACACATTTTTTCTATTTATTTTATAACTGCTAAAAGATAATAGAAAATTATTCTAAAAGAAAAAGGGAAAAGATACTAGAAAAATAAAAAACCAAAACTTTATAGTTTGAAGTCAAACCTAAGACACAAATTTGCTTTGACAAGATACTTACTTACCACATTACATCAATTGTAAAAATCAGGAACTCTCACTATCATAACAATGAATAATGGAACAAAACACCTCCTACATCAATTTAGTTGGTGGAAGTGGTCAATTTATGACTTCTTAATAAATTTAAATCTTCTTATACACACTTCATAAATTAACGAGATAATAGATTTTCTATCCTAATCTTTGCCCAAATTTTCAATTATATCCAATTCTTATATACTTATCGATTTTATCTCGACTATTTCAACGTGTATCAATTCTATCATTCCGTTCAACGTTGAAATTCAAAATTGATCAGGGACTTTTGAAGAACATGGTCTGAACTAGAGGTGGCCAAAATAACTGGAACCGGTGGAACCGAACCGAAACCGAACCGCCGGTTCCTTTTTGGAACCGAGAACCGCCGTTGAGGCAATTCGGTGCCGGTTCAAAGAATGTGGAACCGAGAACTACCGGTTTCGGTTCGGTTCCGATTTCGAACCAACGGTTCCTCTATATTTTTTATTTTTATTTATATTTATATCATAATTCATATTATATCACCCAAATACTATTATTAGATATCATAAATATACATTTATAGAAGAAAAAGGTAGCAAAAAATGAAAAAAAAAATACATATAATTAAAACTTGGGTTCCAAATTGGAACTGGGAACCGAAGAAGCGAACCGAAATCGAAACCGCTGGTTCCGATTTGGAACCGAAACCGAAGAGGTAGGCGGTTCGGTTCCGGTTCCTCCGAACTAGAACCGAGAACCGTCGGTTCCGGTTCCGGTTCGGAACTGTAACCGAATTTGGTCACCTCTAATCTGAACTTTTCCCTCATGATTTCAATTTTTGTACATCATCAGCTTTCAATATGGAGTAATTACAAAACAAAATAAAATTGGATCAATTTTACAATTCAATCACTTTGCCACCCAACGCCCGACAGTACTATGAGCTTTAAATAAATTTGATTTTCGCATTCGAATGGACTACTCGAATGATAGAATTTGATACACATTGAAAGAGTCGAGATAAAACTAAACAGTGTTAATTAAAAGTTGAAATAGAGTTGGGAAAAAAAGCCGTAGATTGAGATAGATATTATATTTATAACCCTAAATTTATTAAATTGTCTTATAGAATTTGCGAGCAATTATTACGTAAGGTGGATCTCGAAAGATATGAAAGATCTCCCTCCTAGTCATACATACGACTTTCATCGAATACGGCTTTCCGCAGAATTCTATACGTATCGATGAGATCGAGTATGGAATTGTGTTTTAGAGCACATTCATAAAACACTTGTGAATTTCTACTTAATGAGAAAATTAAACATAGAGCTGCACTCCTGTGCAGACATTTGCACCGTGCAGATCCGACCGGCCCCGGTCAACGCCGGGTGATGACTTTTCCAGTTTCTTTTTTAATTTTCATTTTTCTTTAATCTCCAATTTTTTTTCCGGCGCAGCTGCCGATTACTACTATAAAGATAATCGTCAGACAATAATTTGGATTTTTTCGACTCGCTCCGAGGCTTTCGGTTGCCGTCGCTCGAATTTTGACCAAAGAAGAAGCGTTCAACAAAAAAAATGAAGAGGCAAACAAAAAAAAAATGAAAGAAGAAAAATCTAGAAATAAAAGAAAACTCTAAAATTAAAAGATAGGCGCATGAGATCCACGCGCAGGTCGGACAGGGCGCTTGGGTCGGATCGGGTACAAATCTGCACCATGCAAAATTTGCACCCAAGTTTTTGCCTTAAACATGAAATAAAAGCATAAATGTACACGTATATACATAATTAATCTACACGAAAATAAAAAAGGCAAATCTACTACTACACGTTTCAGACAAAATTAAACAAAACTTACTTTAATTAAACAAAAGAAATAAAAAATTCTACACACACAAAAAAAATCGAACATTAATTTATTTCTTAATTAAGATGCTAAACAAGCCTCCCAAAATAGCCTATCAGTCTCCTTCTCACTCATAAACTTCCTATTAGAATCCTCACAACCCTCCGCCGCCGTGGCGCCGCCGCGACATTGATCCACCACCCCATCCTCCACCTCATCGCCACCCCAGCCACCGCCGCCGTAGTCTTCAACGCGATCATCAAAATCGGTGTCATCAAGAAAATCCTCTCCCCCGCCGTCCCCATCAATATTAATCTCACGAGCGTCGGAGAGCGAGCCGCAGCTGCACGACTCCGCGTCGTCCTCCGCCGCGGCTCCGCCCTCCGCTGCCGTGTCGTAGTAGTCGGACTCCGAATCGCCACTCGCCTCAACTAACATGTATGCATCAAGCAATATTGGTCTCTTGCCCTCCATTATTGGAGACATGTAAATACTATACAAGTTTCTCTCTCTCTCTCTCTCTCTCTCTCTCTCTCTCTCTCTCTATAAATATGTGAGTTGGGAAATCGTGAATGATACTGCATTAGCTAGATGTGCGTAAACTGTATGCTTTAAGGAAATCTTGTGGGCCGACAAATGCATGTATGCATTTAATAAATTTGGTATTTGTTTTTTTTTTCTTTTTCTTTTTTTGAGAAAAAAAATTGGTAATTTGTTTAGTAATGGAGTACCTCGTACAAAATTGGTGTTTGTGGTCTAGATGATTATTATTGCAATTATTGGTAAATGCGGCCTAACATCATCATCGGTTACACGGCACCCTTACTTCTAGAAGGAATTGTGTGGGCCCTTCTTGCCCCCATAATAGTCATTCACAATCACAACACTTGCAACTCAAAAACTTTTATCTCTCATATAATCCATCTCGGGGTGAAAGCATGAAAAACGGGTTTCCGAGTTACCTATATTCACTATAATAAAAGTTTTCAGTAGTGACAAAAATGTATGGTAGCTATTATGCATGTCACAAAAATCAGTGACATTCATATTTGAGAATGTCATTGATTCTTGTGACATGCATAATAGCTACCACACATTTCTGTTACTATTGAAAACTTTTGTTGTAGTGATTTTACCCATACCCACCCGGATATTTGGGTATTTAATACTCGTATTTTGCGGGTATTAGATGGATATGAGTATGAGTTTTAAAAAAATACCCTAATTGATATATCCGTTAGGGTATTGGATACCCGGTCAACAAAATAAAATTATTTATTATATATAATGTACTATATCTTGTTTTGGACTATGTTTTTATGTTAATTATTTTTGAACTTAAATGTTGGTTGCCACCTAGTTATCATCTTCATCTCAACTTTGTACTTTGTTTGTTAAACTTAAATGTTTAAACTATATTTAGTATTGATTTCTTGTTGTCGTTCAGTTGTTGCTACATAGTTGGTTATTAATTTGTGTCGTTGAAAATTATCGAAAAATCGAGCGGGTGGAAAAACACCATGTTTTTGTCTCTTTTTTTCTTTTTCCAAACGGGTACACCGGGTACCCTATACTCGGGTCGGGTATACCCGGCCGGGTATTGGATACTCGAATTCGGCAAAAATGGAAAGGTTATGAGTATGTATTTTTTGCTTATTTGGGTACGGATAACCGCAAATACGGGTATGTGTATTCATGGGTACCCATTTATTCACTCCTAAATCCATCATTTTCACTCAGTCTGTCATGTCATCTTAATGTTCGTAATGAAGATTAAAAAATTAAAAGTAAAGAAAATAAAAAACTTGGTGGCTTTCATTACTTTTTAAAGATTTTGAAGGGTTAAATTTTTTTTATTTAGTATATGACAAATTAAGTAGGACATCTATTTAAAGAGAGTGAGACAAATTGAACGCGATAAAAATAACAAATTTAGAGGTGGCGAAAGATCGGATCGAATCTGTGGGCTCCTAATCCATAAGATTTTTTAGAAATCAATAAAGTCTGAAACATTGTTCACAAGTTCAATAAAATCAAGCTGGAGCAATTGAGGTCAAATCAAATCTTAAACATTAATTATCTATAATGCAACAAAATCTAGATGATTCGGGCTGGTCCATGGTCATCGGGCTTTCTATAATTTTTGGCAAGCCTAATCAGCCCGTTATTTCATCGGGCATAATTTTTTTGTGGCTTATTCCAACCCGAAATTATGTCGGGTCGGGCTAGTTTTGTAGCTCTAATTTATAACTTAGTAAGATGATCTATCCATTATGATTTAATTTTCTTCTTTTTTCGTCCATCTTAATCTCCTTTTTCGATATATTCAGGCCAACGTGTGACGAATCGAGCTCAATTCTTTTTGGGGTACATTTTTTCGAGCATAACCTTCTTTCTATGCGTATTCGACATATTCTTGTCGTTTTTGGATCAGGTTCAATCCTCACTAACGTCTCTATAGGTCGAACTTGTAACACTTATACTTAAAAGGTGTAGTTTACCTACCTTATATGGTTACAGACTATTACATAAAGATGGGGTTTACTCACTATGTACCAAAAATAGCGGCTGCGAGTTCCCACACATTATAAAAAATAAAATGTATAAAGGTCCGGTCCAGCCGGTCAAAATAGTCACACAAATGGTTTTGATTTGTATATAGAAACGTATATATTTTTTTATAACACCACGTGATAAATGCTAGTATATGATTTTTCATGTGCCTTTTAATTTTAATCACTCTATATGTATGTATGTATGTATTATTTGTATGTTTTCATGTGATAATAATTAAAGTAGATTTTGGATTGTTCTTTGTTGTCCTCTACTAATAGGTTTAAATTCCAGCTACTACGTCTACGACTTTTAACAAATATTAATCAAACATCTTAAATCTATCAAATAATTAAACGACGCCGTCTTAACATGACTTAATTATTTATTTTATTTTAATAAAATCTAGCTTAACTTCCAACACGTGAGTGTGGCATCTATTTACTGTGAGATTAATTATACAATTATGAGTAAATAGATCCTTACATGCATGTTTGATATTAGCTCATTTCAGTACAGTGAAATAGATTTTAGATTTTTACAGATTAATAAAAGAATTTTTCGCCTAATTTTTTCAAGTCGAGTTCAAGCTTCAAAACTTAAGTCTCAACATAATTGAACCCAAACTTTGAGTTGGGTTCAACCAATATTACTCGATTTAACAAAGATAATAATTATGTTCCACTCAAAATTAATACTACAATAACATATTGATATCGATGTGGAAACAATTCTCATACAAAAAAATTTGTTTGAGATGTTTCACACGAGATTTCTCCACAATACGTCATGTCTCATTCAAAATAGAAATCAAAAATTAATTTATTTTTATGTAATAATAACTTAATATAATGTATATGCGTATTAGGTTACAAGTTCGAATCATGCATAATCACATAGATGTGTTTATATACAGTCCATTTTATTTGTCTCTAGCTATTCAAGATTCTATTCTACCTTGCAACATTTGTTTGTTATGTTATGATTTAACCTTTCATTGTTCAAGTTAAGAAGGTACCACTGTGGTGTAAATTTTTTTAGGGTGGTACTATTTAGACACACTGTGATTAACCACACATACTAAAAAAAAGTAATTTAGAATTAAAAAAAAATACCTTAACTGAAGAATTAGTAACTCTAAAGGGAAATATGATTAATTCTATCTTAACGACTAACTTTTTTTTTTCTTTTTTCTTTTAACGCTTATAGCCGGCCAAAGCGTAACCGAATAAAATTTCCCATTTATGTATTACTGTGTCTATACTTTTATTTTTCTTCCTGTTTTTGAACGTTAAGCCGAAACTATAGGCTGCTATTTCCGGCATGCCCGTTCCAAGCGGCGGATTTCGGCCGTACAGTCGATTTGAAGAAGTGGGCCGCTTGATTCCTAGGCTGGTTTTTATACTTTTTAATATTTTTATTTGTTGAGCCTTTTGGTTATAGCTTTATGATGGGGCCTATTATTTTCGAAATCTAATTTAAAAAACTAGAATAATAGTAGAGTAAATGTACTATAAACAATAAAAACATATTGAGAAAACATTTTTTTGTACAATATAAACGTTAATTTTTTAATGTGTGGAGATGTGTAGAAATTCCTAGAGTAAGAATTAATTCTTTAGATCTCAATTCTCAACCACAAGCAATGGCCGTTGGATGCCTGGATCCATATAGTTATCTATATATATACTCTTTCTTTTCAACCACACTTGTCTTAGTTTTTTTAGGCACGGGAATTAAAGAAAAAATAATTAGGAAGAAAATGTGTATTTAGTAAAGTTATTAAAGTAAAATAAAGTAGGTAAACAGAAAGTGAATATTGAAATAAAGTGAGTACAAATCAATGTTTTAAAACCCGGATCGGACCAGCCGGTTCATCCGGTTAGATCGGAAACAGGGCATGGTACCGGTCCGGTTAGTACATATTAAATCGTAATCTAAAAGAACTGTCATTGAACCGCCTAACCCGGTCAAAATCGGTAAGAACCGGGCGGGTCGAAGAACCGGAGACGGTTTTTAAGAATCGCCCGATTCATGAAGTAATACTAAAAAGTGCCGACGTAGTTGATGAGAATCGATCCCATCACCTCCTAGGTAGCAAGGCTCTTACCATCTCAACCAACAAAGCATTTGTAAATAATTTGAATTTTTTTTTTTATTATACGCTATACTAAATACAATATATGGAGAAGAATTCTCAAATCTCAATTCTACGTTTCCAATTGTTCGCAAACAAATGCGCCATTTTCTGCCAATCATCCTAAACGTTGTATTTTATATAATTATAAATACAAACTTTAAAATATATAAATATATATTATGAATTTTAATGTGGATATATGTTATAGAAATATTGACATCTTTATGTTTTTAATGTATCTTATTATTATTTTAAATGTGTATTTATCAAATGGTCCGACCCCGGTTAAACCGGTTGAACCAATTGAACCATGATCCGAAGGTCTCACCGGTTCAATCTCCGGTCCGATTTTTAAAATATTGGTACAAATATTAAAATAAAGTGATTAGTGAGAGAGTGAATAGTAAATAACACAGAATATGAGGAGAAAAATAAGTTGAAATGTGTAAAGTGGAATTGGACCCTAATTTCTCTAATTATTTTTCAAAAAGGAAATAGAACAAGTGTAACGGGACGCCCAAAAAATAAAGTAGAACAAGTGTGATGTGATAGAGGGAGTATACGTGTATCCTCAGCAATTGAGTGTTAGCTAATACAACTCCATAACAAGTAAGAGAAGAGTTCGCCAATATAACTCCATAACAACTAATCGACAGATTATGGACATCTTTAAATCAATAAGACTATTAATTTACCATTTCAATTCGATAGAATCTTATCCAACATAATTGATTGTGTATTTTGGACAATGCGACAAAATATTATTAAGATTCCGATGTATTTTATTACGGAATCAAGAAACCAAAATTTATAAATGATTAATAACTACTATTTATGTATATTCTGAATATGCATTAGAGCACCCTCAACGGGAGGTCGATCCCTCGGAGTCGAGGGGAGTCGATCGACTCTCCCTCGACCTCGCCGAGGTCGATCTCCGTTGTGGGGTGCGTCGATAGGCGGGGTCGATAGGGAGGTCAAGGAGGATGTCATTTAATTTTGTCAGCTCTAGTTTATAACTATGTAAGATGATCTATCCAAATATGATTTATATTTTCTTCTTTTTTCGTCCATCTTAATCTCCTTTTTGATATATTAAGCTCAACATGTGACAAATCGAGCTCAATTCTTTTCGGGGTAAATTTTTCGATCATAACCTTCTTTTTATGCGTAATCGGACCAACTTGTCGTGTTTGGATTAAATTGACATCTTTACCATTTATGACTCTCTCTCTTTGGCACATTACATACAAATAATAAAGGTCCGATCGAGCTGGTCAAAATAGTCACACAAATGGTTTTGATTTGTTGTATATAATGTGGGTAATGGATTTAAAGATAGGTTAGGCACACCGAAAAACGATGCTATCTTTAAAGGTATTAATTCCTCCCCTTTGGTGTAAATGGTCTCAAGGAATTAACCTTCCACGATACAAAACCTATATCACAGAAATTCGAAGGTTACACTCCGACGAATTTCTTGAAGCAAGAACTCACAAATTTCTAAGAAAAATAGAAGTATAAAATATAGAAGAGAGAATGATTATTTCAGTGTATGAAATCTTAATCATAAGAGGTTTATTTATAGCCTAATTGTGGCTATTCATGAAGGTGTGCAATGGTTGATTAATTGGGAATTTTGAATGGACATGTATCTTGGTGAATCAAGGTGTCCATTCAGCCATAACCAACTTCAACCGCTTCTGATCACACGGTATGGACATACTGCATGCAATCATAACTGTCCATAACTGCCAAACTGAATGGTCGGTTTGAGCATACCGTATGGTCGTCATTCTATTATTATTAATATTGTTATATTATTATATAAATACATATATATATATATATATATATATATATATATATATATATATATCCCCCACTAATTTATATATATAATATAAAACACATATAAACACAACTTGTTTTACACAACGAATAGCCATGAAGTGGACTAAGCCTTTAACTTATGGTTGAATATGAGACTCTATGGAATTACATTCTCGTTGCGTATGAGTTCTTGTTTCTTCTAATCTTGGCAGCATCTTTGAAATGGGCCTTATGCTGAATCCTGGTATTCACAAGTACTCTAGGATCTTACCGAAATAATCCACGAGAAGCGGCCTCTCACTTCTTTACTTGTATAGGTAGATTTATCATGAATGTCCACAAAGCATCTCACAAGAGCTATAAATCTATTAAGAATTTAGAATCCAACCTCGACTATTTGTGGTAACATACGTGCATAGGTCAGATATAGGGCTTTTTGAAATAGTGTCACCCCCACTATTTCCAAGTTATGCACGTTGAAATGTATCCAAGTTTCTATTTTACCAATGTTTAATATTGAGTTTCTTTTTTAACTTCAATATATAAGGTGCCAAGTATATAACTTGTATCTTAAAATGAAGTTGGTTTCAATCAAAACATTGATTCTATCGGTAATAGCCCCATACCTCGCATAACCACTTTTATCTTATCTCTAGATAAAGATTTTGTTAACGGGTCTGCTAGCATTTGACTCGTTGGAAGATATTTTAGCGCAACCTTCCCTTTTTTAACCAAGCTTCTGATATGGTTATATCTCATAGCTATGTGTTTGCTATGCTCAGATATTCTCTCATTCTTCGCATTGAAGATGGCAGCTTGATTGTCACAGTACAAAGTTATAGGACCTCTTTTAGGTTCTATAAATGGTATAGTTCGTAGGAATCTTCTAAACCACATAAGATCTTTTCCAGCCATAGACATGGCTACATATTCAGATTCCATCGAAGATAAAGCAACACAATTTTGCTTTTTTGATGTCCAAGAAACTATGGCACCTCCAATAGTAAATAACCAACCACTTGTTGACTTAGAGTCATTTGCATCTGATTCCCAATTCGCATCACTAAAACATTCAAGTGTCGATGAGTTGTATTTATAATGCAAACCATAATTCCTTGTTGATTTCAAGTACCTTAGTACTCGTTTTAGTTCCTTCCAATGATCATCACTTGGATTGTTCCCAATACATGCATGATGCTCCCAATTATTTTGGCATATTCTTCTTGATTTATAGCTTCTCCTTTGTTAGGAACTAACTTCAAGTTTGGATTGATGGGACTTGTGCTGTCCTTACAGTCAATGTAATTAAACTTTTTCAGCACTTTCTCAATATAATGAGACTGTGTTAGAATATAATTTCTACCTCTTTTAATTACTTTGACTCTCAAGATGACATCAACAGGACTTAGGTCCTTAATGTCAAAGGCTTGCTTTAGAAAGTTTTTGGTTTCATTTACACATTTCATGTTTGAACCAAAAATAAGCAAGTCATCAACGTATAAAGTCACCACTACTTTATACTCAAGAGTAACTTTAGTAAAGACACAACACCCTACTTTGCTACTCTTAAATCCAAACTTTTTAATTTCTTGCTTAAACTTCTTGTACCACTGTCGTGGTGCTTGTTTAAGCCCATACAGAGACTTATTTAATTTGCATACTTTATGTTATTCTCCTTTAACAACATAACCTTCAGGTTGATGCAAATAAATTTCCTCATTTAAGTCTCCATTTAAAAATGCAGTTTTAACATCCATTTGATGAACCTCTAGTCCATAAATAGATGCTATTGCAAACATAGTTCTGATACATGTAAATTTAGAAACCGGAGTGAATGTCTCGAAGTAATCAATTTCTTTCTTTTGACTATAACCTTTGGCTACTAATCTCACTTTGTACTTATCAATAGTACCATCAGTTTTGAGTTTCTTTTTCAAAACCCATTTGTAGCCAATAAATTTAGTCATAGGAGGCAAATCAACGAGGGTCCATGTTTGATTATCAAGTATAGACTTGATTTCATCATCCATGACTCGTTTCCACATATCAGTTGCTGATTGGGACATAGCTTCTTGAAAAGTTTTTGGATCATCTTCTAACATGTATGTTAACATGTCAGGACCAAAATTCTTTTCAATTCTATGTCTCTTACTTCTCCTCAATGGAATAATATCATCATTCTCTTTTTCTAAATTCTCATCACTCGCACCTTCATTACTAGATGCATGATCATTAGAACTAGATGCATGTTCATTAGAATCAAGTTCACTAAATAAATCCTTATTTATTTCTAATTTATCATCATCTCTAATATTCAAATGTTCATAAAAAATAGCATGCGTAGATTCAAACACACTATTATCAGAATCCTAAGAAATCTATATGCTTTACTAAGAGCAGAATATCCAATAAAAATAGATTTTACTGCTCTAGTACTAAGTTTTGGCCTTTTCAGAGTAGCATCTAAAACATATGCGATACAACTCCATACTCTCAAGTGTTTAATACTAGGCTTATGCCCAATAAATAATTTATATGGAGTTTTCATATGTTTCTTGCTCACAATCCTGTTAGTAGTGTAACAAGAACTCAATAGTGCCTCACCCCAATAACTCATGGGCAATTTAGATTGTATAAGCATGGCACTAACCATCTCCATTAAGGATCTATTTTTTCTTTCGGCTACTCCATTTTGAGGTGGAGTATTAGGTGCTGAAAATTCTCTAACAATTCCATTTTGCAAACAAAATAATATGAACTCGTTAGATAAATATTCACCACCTCTATCCGATCTCAATCTTTTGATCCTTAAATTGGTTTTATTTTCAACTTCTTCTTTGAAGATTTTTAATTTTTCAAAGGCCTCATCCTTGGTTCTAAGCAAATACACATAAGAGAACTTAGAGAAATCATCTATAAAGTTATAAAGTATCTTTTACCACCTTTAGTGATATGCTCTTTATTATCACAAACATCCGTATGAATAAGTTCTAATAAACCACTTGATCTAACTACACTTCTAAAATGAAATTTTAGTCAACTTTGATTGAGAACATCACTCACAAGTATTTGTAGTAAAAGAATTTGAAGACTTAGGAATAAACTCATTTCTTATCATGCGACTCATAGCATTAATACCAATATGTCCTAGTCTATAATGCCAATTAACATGCTCATCAACATTAAGTAAAGAATCAGTAAGCAGAAGATGTAGTATTATTATAGTTAACATTCAACAGATATATGTTGTCTTTCAAGTAGCCTTTTCCTACAACTTGTCTATTCTTAGTGATAGACACTTTCTGGGCACCAAAGGCTACTTTGAAACCATTCTCATCCAACTTCGGGATGGATACAAGATTCTTTCTCATAGAAGGGATATGATACACATTTCTCAAAGTCAGGGTATTTCCTGATGTGAGCGGAAGAACAATAGTTCCTACGCCGAGAATTTCGCTAGAAGAATCATTTCCCATGTAGACGGCCTTGGGCTCTTTCACCGATTGATATGTAGTGAATAGACTCTTGTTTGGAGTAACATGACATGTAGCACCCGAGTCTAACCACCAATCAGTAGAGCCGTCATTAACAAGGAAGATTTCAGACATGACCGCGACAAAGTCTTTGTCAACCACATTAGTTTCTTCCTTCTTCTTGTCATTTCCTTTGCGGTGTCAGCATTCCTTAGCATGATGGCCAGGTTTGCCACACACAAAGCAACTTCCCTTCTTTTTCTTATTTTCATTTCCATTTCTTTGAAAGTTCTTCCTCTTCTTGAATTTTCCTTGGTTTCCCTTAGAAGATCCAGAAAGACTTTTGTCATCAAAGTGATTGACACCATCAACTCTTGAAGAAACTGAATCATCTCTTTTGAGACTCTCTGATTCAATTTGAATGCCTTGAAGAAGTTCATCCAAAGAGATGGACTTCTTCTTATGCTTCAGTTTCTTTTAGTAATCTTTCCATGAAGATGGAAGTTTACCAATGATGGTCGAAACTTGAAAAGTTTCAGAAATGGTTTCACCAGCATCAGCACATTGTGTTGCTATGTCATTTAACTCGTTAACCTGGTCAATGACCGGCCGAGTATCCACCATCTTGTATTTAACATATTTGTCAACTAAAAAAGATTTATTATCAGCATCTTCATTAACGTACCTTCGTTTAATAGCATTCCAAAGTTCGGCGGCGGATTTGTGGATGTGAAACACATTGAACATCGTGTTGTTCAGCGACTGGTATAACGACAAATGAAATCATCGTTTTTCCATTTCTTTGCCTTCTCCATGGTCTCGGTCTTTTCGGCCTCCGTTGCATCCAAATCAATGGGTTCCTCCTCTGGACAACTTTCAAACAGAACATAGAATACCTTTGCAATTGTCAAAAGGTATTCCATCTTCAGACTCCAACGTTTGTAGTTAAGCCCGTTTAGCCTCTCGAGCTTGTCTCCTTCATTTAGTTGTGCCTTCACCAACATCGACTCCATTGCAGAGGTTAATACCTTTAAAATTTTTGTATATAATGTGGGTAATGGATTTAAAGATAGGTTAGGAACACCGAAAAACGATGCTATCTTTAAAGGTATTAATTCCTTTCCTTTGGTGTAAATGGTCTCAAGGATAACCTTCCAGGATACAAAACCTATATCACAGAAATTCGAAGGTTACATTCTGACGAATTTCTTGAAGCAAGAACTCACAAGTTTCTAAGAAAAATAGAAGTATAAAATATAGAATAGAGAATGATTATTTCAGTGTATGAAATCTTAATCATGAGAGGTCTATTTATGCCTAATTGTGGCTATTCATGAAGCGGTGCAATGGTTGATTAATTGGGGATTTCGAATGGACATGTATCTTGGTGAATCAAGGTATCCATTCAGTCATAACCAACTTCAACCGCCTCTGATCGCACGGTATGGGCTTACTGCATGCGATCATAAATGCCCATAACTGCCCATAACTGCCAAACTGAATGGTCGGTTTGGGCATACTGTATGGTCGTCATTCTATAATTATTAATATTGTTATATTATTATATAAATACATATATATATATATATATATATATATATATATATATATAACATGATTTGTATATAGAAACGTATATATTCTTTATAACACCACGTGATAAATGCTAGAATATGATTTTTATGTGCCTTTTAATCATTCTATATGTACGTATGTATGTATTATTTGTATGTTTTCATGTGATAATACGTATAGTAGAATTTGGATGGGTCTTTTTTGTCCTCTACTAAATTCCAGCTACTACGTCTACGACTTTTAACAAATATTAATCAAATATCTTAATTTTATCAAATATATTTAACGACGTCGTCTTAGCATAGTGATGCAAGCTCTGATGTCTGATCCATTGACAGCTTAATTATTCACACTGATTAATTCAATTAAGGTTACGATCACTTAAGTCACCGAGATTTTAATTCTTAATTAGTCAGAATATAAGAATACATCTCACTATGATACGTTCAATACATAAATATACTCATAAATAAATAGTCAAGACAAACTATTTTCTATTTATGCTACAGTCTAAACCGATAACTCGTCCGAAGTTGTCTCAATTGTGAACACGACTTCTATCTCAATATTATTGATTATACGATGTTCTGTGATAAACCACACACCACATAATCTAGGTATGAGATAATTGGACTATAATATGTTCATGCAATAACAATATTTCATATAGAAGAATAACAGTGGATACAAGGTATTAAAATATACCAGTATAAAAGTCTTGCTTGCAGTATATAACCTTCACTTACCCGCACTTGATAACGTTGTCTTCTTCATGTAAATGTAAGTCATCAACACGATGCATAAAATGAGATTGAGACTAGCGAATCCTGACAACGCCCAGTAATAGCGATCCAAACGACTCTTGTTCAACGTGTCCTGAAACCACCCCTTACCGCTTCCAATCTGGCTAAATTTTCCGACCACATAAACTGAGATGGCGCCACACATGAATCCTAAACCAATCACTCCGTGCATCAAACAACGGTTGTACCTCCCCATCGACTTCGGAGCCTCTTTCATGTGGAATTTGCGGAGGCTGTTTTCAACTAGTGCGTCGAGGATACCAAGAAATGAGACCTGGAAAAGTAGCCAGTAGGCGCTCATCGGAACCGTAGCATCGTCAGGCTGGTTGATTAAACCATGCTTTCTAACCACATGAACCCTACGTCTATCAATGGCGGCCGCCACAGTGCAGCATACGATTGAACAAGTTGTGGCAGCAACGGCGGATTCGTGGACTACCTTCAGGTCTTCAGTATAATGGTTAAACAAAAACTTGCAGGCGATGAAGATTAGCTGAAGCAGCTGCAGAGGAGGTGTAAACCTTCCTATATTGTACTCCATGTGAGTTGCTTGTTCCACGAAGTATGTGTTTCCGATTGACAATACGACGCCGCATATGAGGAACGTGGAATATGATGGTACCATACGGATGAGTATTTTGGCGGATTCCACTTCTGATACCGAACAGAGCCTCCACGATCTCTTCTTATCCCCTCTACTTTCATCATCATCGTCCTCCACTTTGATGGCTGCCTTATGCAGAAACCTGGAATTAATATAGTAGTATGTATATATCTTCAATTCACGGAGCTAGCTAGCTAGCTAGGTGAAACTAAATAGTTGATACAATTGATAAACATACCCCAGAAGGCGAGAGGTGGACAATTCCTTAAATTCCTCGTCATCGTTGTCGACGTAAAGACGTGGATCATCGAGCTTGGGGGATGGTTGGAACATGTTGAGAGCGGAGGCTACGAAGACTCTCACAAAAGCAGTTACCGGGCTGCCCTCTGCTCTTGGTCCAGGCTTCTTGTACTTTTTGAAGCTGCAAAAGAAAGCGAGGCCTGCAAAGCCCGTACATATTGCTCCTACTCCCCACAGAAGGTACCACTCTTTTACGTATGGAAATGCGAAAAATGCGACTGCTGGCACCAACACGGCTACAATTACTGCAATCTTATGCTTCATCAGATCCAACTCATCAGTCATCTGATCCTCAACGAATGGTGTCAAGGAGGCTAAGCGAGCAGCCCTTCCTAAAGCTATCAAAGCCATGCCAAATATGAAGAAACCCTTTTCTGTATGCCCTGCACATGATGATGATAATGATGATGATTCTGCACCCTTCTTCTTGTCGCATTTATACCCTCCTCTTGCTATTACTGTGATAACGACAAGACCCTGTACTCACCAAAAAATTAGTAATTAATTGTATAATCCGCTCATTTTTCCTTATATGAGTGTCCACTTCATTTATACATGTGGATTCCACATATTTCATTATACTTTTAACTTTATTCCAATCATAATATATAGTCCGCTAGACTCATATTTTAAGTTAACTTTATCGCATTCTACCAATGTGAACTCGCATTTTTAATTCACATGCCTCTCAAATATGAGCAACAATTTGGTATATTATCCATATATTCATCATTAATTAAATAATTTTAATTGTCCGAATTTATATAGCAGTATATATATATATATATATATATATATATATATATATATTATAGGCACGTGGTTTGCTTTTATACAATAACCTTTTTTTTTACAATTTAAAGAATAATTGATTAATCATATGATACTAATACATTATGTTTTATCCAATAATTAATTAGAGAACAGAAAGTAAAATTATAATGACTAACAAAATAATATTGTTAGTGCAAAATGGTGGTGTACCATTCTATTGAAAACCATCAAGCTAATTGAGCAATAAGAGTTAGATATTTTCAATTGAATTTTATGTTCAAACCACTATGTCTGCATATTATTATTTCCATTGAACTTGTTAAAATTAAATCATTCGAAGCTTCATTTGTAATTTTAAAGTTAATGATTAAATAAATAACAATTTGTAATAAAAGCTCACCTGTGTAATTGGTGAATTATACTTATTCACCAAGCAACATACAAATATTAATATTCATCGAACATTATAATATGTGTTATAATCATTGTTTTGGAAAGTGAATTATTTACCAAGTCATATACAATTTCAAGCCGCAGAAATAGATTTTTCAACAAAAATATTGAGTAAAAAATATTTAATTTACTAAAAAAAGAAAGTTAACTATAAAAATAGAATAATCACATTTCCCTTAGGATTTATGTTTTTCTGATTAGAGTATACTTCATTTTTCAAAATCATATCTATATTATCTTTTTTTAGTTTGTATGGCTGGCCACAATGCGTCCAAATAACACTACCCTATATATAAATTTGTCTCTAAAGTATGTCTTAAAGGGGTAACTTGCATGTTTTAAATAAATTTAGTGGAAAATGCATGTACCTTAAAATAGAATAAACATGAGAAATGATCAATAAATCATGGAATAATATTGTTAAACATCAATTGTATTCTTGTTTTGTCCTCAAATATTTATTTACCTCTTAAACTAATAATAATAATAATAATAATAATAATAATAATAATAATAATAATAATAATAATATATTGCTATTATGATTTTGAATAGATTAAATTGATAATAATGTATGTCTCACTAAATATTGTTTTTACAATCAAATTCACAATGGTTATGATTGAATTTATCCTAATAAGTTGTTGTAGCTAATTATCTCCTTTCATAGCCACATATTTTTAGGTAAATATATACGACTATGAACATTCATATATATACATAAAAAAATTATTAAATGTGATAATTTTTATTTTGGATTAAAAATATTGATACTATTAATTTAAAATAAAATTATTTATCGAATAGGTATGAACATGATAAATTAAATAAAAATGACTTATTCTATGTTTATAATTATGTTTCTCCCAATTAATTTGATATGTTTAAATGTGCTTCTTAATCTACTATCTTAATTGTTCTCATAAATCTCCAATATACACACCAATTAAAAATATGAAATACACTCCCTCCGTCCACGATATTATTGTCACATTGTGGACAACACTAGTTTTAAAAAACTGGTGGGTAGTAGTGGATAATAATGGGTATTGTTGTGACTTTGTGAGTGGAGTAATGATTTCACTATAAATGTGAGTGGAGTATTGTGAAATATAAGGTTATAATGTATTATGTGGACCTTACTACTATGAATGAAAGTGACAATCATATCGTAGACGGACCTAAATAACAAAAGCGATGACAATGTCGTGGACAAAGGGAGTATGTTTTAGTAAAAGATAACAATGAAGAAAGCATAGTTAATTAGTAGGCTTATTAACATCTTTTCAGATTAGATATAGTACCTTGATATTTTTTAGGTCAATTTATAGTTTTGTGGCTGGAACTTTCACCACTTTTGATTTATAGTCATAACTTTTAAGTTTGTTGAATAAGACCTTGAACTTTACAGTATTATTTAAACAACACCCTTTTTTTAGAAAATTACTTAACTGACCGGTGGAGTCAGCTCTGACATGTTGTACAATGACATGGTAGAATTAATTTAAGAACAAAAGTGAAAATTCATATTCAACATTACGTTTTCAAACACAACTTCCACCAATTAGTTGAATCAACATTCCAACGCTGAAAATAAGGCATGCCTTATTTAAACAATTTCATATAGTTCATAAATTTTTTCAATAAAATTAAAAGTTCACGGCATAAAGCAAAAAGTGGTAAAAGTTCTGACCATACAAATTATTATTTGGTCAATTTTCAATACTACTAAATTTTTATTTTCGACTCTATACTTGTTAAGCATCAATTCAGTTTTAACGTGTATATATATACTTGGATACCATAACGTATATAATCTCTGCATTAGAGATAAGAGATGTGTTATAGACCTGTGCATTTCTAACCAACACTACCATAAGATAATATTATCGAGAAAATGTTATAAAAAATATGTTATAAATTTTAAAAAAAAATTCTTGGTACACATGGTTGTGCATATCATTATACATGCTGGTGCATATGGATAAACTATGTGGTGCATCTAAAAAAAATAGGAGAAAAAATATTTATAAAACATAAAAATTGGTCATCTCAATACATATGATGGTGCATCTCATTATACAATGTAGTGCATATAAAAATGTGGAGCGATGCATATGAGCTTATCTTAAAAAATAAAATAAGAAAGCGTGTTGTGCACGCGCCACGCACATCTCACGTTGTGAGACACGTCTCATTGGAGAATTTGCCTAGATGGAAATACACTTGAATTTTATAAGAATAAAGTCTTTTATAATAGGAATAGATTAAAAATGTAGGATCGAAATATATTCATGATAAATTTAGTATTGAGTTTATTTAATACATAATTAAAACAAAAATTACAATTTCGAATTTAATATGTTGAATAGTAAATAAAAATTATGAATTTAGATAATAGCACACACATACAGAAATATATAATAACAATTATTGAAATAGAAGCAAAACCTAAACAATACAATTGGCTAACCTTATCGATAAATTACAGAATAGTTCTCAAAGAAATCCAAAACCTCTTTTTCAATTGAGAGGTGACCGGTAATTATGTCTATTAATTAATAGAGTAGATGGTGATTGAATAAATATTTTAATAGCGTAATATTATATTTATATTTTAAGATAAGTTGTAGTAGAAGTAGGAGATAATATTAGTATAAATTACTTTTACGGAATATTATTACTTATTAAGTTCATAACAACTTTAATATTATTTTATAATAAGTTTAAAATAAATTTACATTATTGCCCTTAAAATAAATATAAAAATAAGGATATATTGGCGAATCAAATTTTGTAAGAATCCGCTCTTTTATAATAGGTATAGATAGATATAGATATAGATATAGATATATTAATAGAGGGTGAATCACATAAAAACTCATCCTTATATGATAAGTCCATAGGAACCATGCGTTAATATCACTTCAAAATGCACAAAATATAATACTACTAAAATGCACAAACTTGGCAAAGGATTATGTATTATACAAAGCATCATCTTAATAATCCATTATTGGATACAATGCGTTGTTATATGATAATGAATTTCATGTACAACTATAATACATTGATCAATCAGAACCGTAGATCTTCAAAGATCAATGGTCTAGATCACTTCTCATTTATTATGAGAAAATGGACAGCGAGATGCACAAAATGAGTGGTGGAGATTAATTCTTATTTCTTAGGATAATGATCATTCTTATAAGATCTTAATCCTATATATATATAAGCATTAATGTTTAAACAAAAAATAGAAAATCTTATTAAGCATAAGTGCATAACTACATATTAATTATTAATTTAAACATGGTTCTCAAATTCTCACGAGAAGAATTTTTATTGTACTAATTATAAAAATTACTAACTAATCACAACTGTTAGTTAATGATGATGATGAGCTACAATTATTACATGATGAAAGCATGAAAATATTATGTAAAAAGCATGACTTTATATAATCATAATTTTTTAAACAATATGTATGAATGGAGAAAATACGATTAAACATTATTGTATATGTTAAAAAGAATGATTATCTATTAAAAAAAAGTACGATTCGTAGTTTGTATTGAAGGATCAATTTCTATACTAACCATCTAATATAAAATACAATATAAAGAAATAGTAGAGGTTTGTTTTGTTGTAAGATGGATGTCAAATTAAACTATACTAGCACTTCCAAATTAGAAAACTATGAAGAGAAAATAGGAATCTCTTCATTTCCTTTTTGGAAAAAGGTGCAAATAACCCTCTAAAATTGGCAGCGATTTATAAATATCCCCTCTAAAGTTTGTTTATGTGCAAAATCACTGTCCCTAATAGCGAAATTTCATTTTTGATTTTTTATTTAAGTTTTGTGGGACCCAATTACTCCTCTTTCATTATTTTAACTCGGTGCATATATATTACCCACCATTTGACTTTAACAGCTCTTGGTTCCGGAGAAAAACTCCCCGGCTCAGGTGGAGCTTTTGTCGGAAAAGGGACGTTGGTGTAGAATATAGTGGCGTCATTATAAATCGCATATGCATATATATAATAACGTAAAAGCTTGTATGCAACCGGTTGCAAGTCATGCGACCGAACTCAGCCGGCGGTGGAAGCCAGAGATAGCTGGAATTCAATCCCAGATGGGGCTGGATTTTTTTTTCTTCACTTAAAAAAGAAAAGAAAAAAAAAACAGCACTGGCTGGGATTGCACTCCGGCGGTCGCTGACTTCCAACGCCGGCTAGGTTCGATTTCAACCCGATCCGGATCCGGTCACATGACCCCAGCGGCAGGTCGCATGGGAGACTGCCTCATATAACAATTATTGAATATATAAAGAATCGATGCATCAACTGACCGTAGTGTTGAATATGGCAGAGAGACCAAGTGTCTTGAAATTTCCAAGAATGGTGTCAGCGATGAAGAGAAAGAAAAGTGGGGAAATCCTATAAATTCCAGCCCATATATTAAGAAATGTTGTAGCTTCTATGAAGCTCATTTCCCGGACATCTGTTAGATATGTTTGCATTACGAAGAAAGTGCCTTCCACCACCCAGTCAGCCCACAACAGAGCTTCAAGTAATAATAAATAAAAATCAATCTGTGTTTAATTAGAGCACAGGATCGAACGAGCTCCAAAAGTTTGATTCTTTTACCTCGTGTCCGTAACATAAAGCTCATTGGAGAATAATTTAAACACCTCCGCTCTCTGTCTGTGCAGAAGAACAAGGATTAATTTGACTTCAGCAAAGAGAGATCGACCTTTACAGCACCAGATAAAACAGTACTTCTACAAAGTCAAAATCAAAGATCAATGTTGGAACTAGGAAATAATTACGAATCCAGAACGATGCCAAAAATGTATCCTCTTGAATTGTGTGTGTGTGTGTGTGTGTGTGTGTGTGTGAGAGAGAGAGAGAGAGAGAGAGAGAGAGAGAGAGAGAGAGAGAGAGAGAGAGAGATAAGTATACCTGATGAGGGAATCGAGAGGCTATTCAAGCTTATTCAGTCTTTCCTATTTCTTAATGGTTGATTAAATGCATATAGCCAATCTGCATGTCATCATTTTTTAAAACTCATTGTTCACACCACACCTAATCTACCTACGACAGAACAATAATTAATAAAAGTAATAGTGGGTGAGAGAAATTCTTACAAGGGTTCTTGTTCACATGTAACTACCAAAAATGTAATACTACATGTGACGGAGTCTCTGCTTCGACAACGTGCAAAAATGAAGGAAATAAATATTACAGGAATTGAAGAAAAGGAAAAAGAGAAAAAGATAAATCCAACTCAAATCAGCTCAGGCAGATTCCTCAATTTCCAGAGAGAGAGAGGGTGAGAGAGAGAATAACCACCAAGCTTTCTTAACGAGATTCATAACACACTAGAAATTGAAATTTGAGGAGGTGAAATATTAGAGAATGAAACATGAAAAATTGGTCAGAGCGTTGCAGGGGGGCCATGCTCGGGAATGTCAGGTGTGTTATATGATTAGGATTAGGGCCTAATTTTTTATAATTTTAGTAGAAATATAAAAGAGGAAAAAAATAGAAAAAAAAAGGGAGGAAATAAGTCACGTGAAAGGCAGGAAAGAGTGAGGAGAAAAAAGTAAGTGACTATTGTGAAAAATAAAGATATTTTTTATTAGAATTTGTAAAAATTAAATTCCTTGTCATCTATTATATTCCACCTAATGTAAGTCACTATATAAGTGAATCACCCCTAAATAACCTTCGTTTTATGCGAGAAATTCTTGTAATATTATTTTAATATTATAATTTATATTATTAAAATATTAATATGTGAGAAATGAGTGTATTACATGTATACTCACACAAAAATTTCTTGTTTTACGTGCACTAGGATCAACTTGTCGTTTTTTGGATTAAGAGGGTGTTTGACAGTGCTTAAAAGCACCTTAAAACAACTTATAAGCTTTTAAATCCTTAATAATGAACAACATATAAGTTGTTTTAAGGAGTTTAAAAGCTTATCCAAACACCCCATAACTTGACATCTTTACCATTTATAACTCTCTCTCCGGCACATTACATACAAATAATAAAGGTCCGGTCCAGCCGGTCAAAACATTCACACAAATGGTATTGATTTGTATATACATACGTATAATTTTTTCATACCACCACGTGATAAATGCTAGTAATATGATTTTTCATGTGCCTTTCAATCATTCTATATGTACGTATGTATGTAAGTATTATTTGTATGTTTTCATTTGATAATAAATATAGTAGAATTTGATTGGTCTTTTTTGTCCTCTACTAATAGGTTTAAATTCCAGCTACTGTGTCTACGACTTTTAACAAATATTAATCAAACATCTTAAATCTATCAAATATATTTAACGACGTCGTCTTAACATAGTGATGCAAGCTCTGATGTCTGATCCATTGACAGCTTAATTATTCATGCCAATTAATTCAATTAAGGTAAGATCATTTAAGTCATCGAGATCTTGATTCTTAATTAGTTAGAATATAAGAATACATCTCATTGTAATCCGTTCAATGCATAAATGTACTAGCATAAATAAATAGACAAGACAAACTATTTTTCATTTATGCTATAGTCTAAACCGACAACTCGTGCGAAGTTGTCTTAACTGTGAACACAACTTGTATCTCAACTTTATCGATTATATGATCTTGTGTGATAAACCACACACTATATAATTTAGGAATGAGATAGTTGGACTATAATATGTTCATGAATAACTATATTTCAAATAGAGAATAACAATGGATACAAGGTATCAAAGTATACAAGCATAAAAAGTTTGTTTTCAATACAGTATATAACCTTCACTTACCCGCAACTGGTAACACTGTCTTCTGCCTGTAAATGTAAGTGAACACGATGCATAAAATGAGATTGAGAGCAGCAAATCCTGACAACGCCCAGTAATAGCGATCCAAACGACTCTTGATCAATGTGTCCTGAAACCACCCCTTTGTAATAAATATAGGAAGCAAAATAATAGAAGTAAAGAGAAGAATATGCGGAAGAACTAACTGCAATTTTATTGCTACTTAATAATGAAGATGATCTAACGTAGCAGATTACAAGAGAAATAAGTAGGCAAAAGAAATCCTAAAATATCTCAACCAATAGCACATATGGTTTGAGCTAATTCTCCTAAATAAAAGACCACTAACTTATTAATAAAACAAACTCCTAAATAAATGGAAAACATAAACGAATTAACAACTAAGACTAATTCAACTAACAGTAAGTTTGACTAATTTTCAACACTCCCCCTTAGTACAAACTTGCTGTCAACAACACCAAGTGCTCTTCGAAATTCTTCAAACTTAGCTTTGCCGAGGGCTTTGGTAAATACATCCGCAACCTGATCTTCACTGCGTATTTTCTGCAATTGGATATCTCGATTCAAAACCTTTTCCCGAACAAAGTGATGATGCACTTCAATGTGTTTCGTCCGAGCATGAAACACCGGGTTTCCAGCAAGCTTAATGGCACTTTCATTATCGCATCGAATCACAACTGGATACTTCAAATCAGCAAAGATCTCTTGAATAAGCCTCTTAAGCCAAACGAACTCTTGAGCAGCCATAGAAGCTGCCACATATTCACCTTCACAACTGGAAAGAGCAACAGTAGTTTGCTTTTTACTGCACCATGAAATTGTTGCCGATCCCGTATCGAAACAATACCCAGTTGTTGAGTGCCTATCATTGATGTCGCCAGCCCAATCTGCATCTACAAAACCGCTCAATAAGAATGTTGTTCCTTGCTTGTAGTATAGCCCGAAATTCAAAGTGCTCTTTATGTAGCGAAGAATTCGCTTTGCTGCAATCAAATGAGTGTCTCTTGGCTGTCCCATAAACTGAGAAATAACTCCAACAGAATATGAAATGTCAGGCCTGGTCATAGATAAATAAAATAAACTACCAACAAGCTGACGAAACGGTGTTGCATCTTTCAGTAATTTTCCTTCATCTTTAGCTAACTTCAAGTAAGGTTCCATAGGAGTTGTCATTGGCTTTGACTCCCTCATATGAAAGCGATCGAGTAAGCTTGATGCATATCCTTGTTGAGAGATGAAATATCCATCTAATTTCTTCACTTCCAGGCCAAGAAAACAACTAACTTCTCCCAAACTCTTCATATCAAAACGGATAGATAAAGCATCTCGGAGACGATTAATTTGAGCATCATCGTTTCCCGTAATAATCATGTCGTCCACATAAATAAGAACCATAATACAAGTAGAAGAAGTTTTCTTAATGAATAAACTGAAATCAGTTTCTGAGGACTTGAAACTACAAAATTCAAAGTATTGAGCAATTTTACCATACCAAACACGCGAAGCTTGCTTCAAGCCGTATAAAGACTTTTTGAGTCGGCAAACATGATCTGGAAATTCTTTAGAAACAAAACCAGCATGTTGTTCCATAAAGATATCTCGATCCAAGTCTCCGTAAAGAAACGCATTCTTCACATCTAGTTGCCAAAGTTTCCAACCATTACAAGCAGCTAATGAGATAATGGTTCAAATAGTTACCATTTTAGCAACCGGACTGAATGTCTCGTCATAATCCTGACCATGCTCTTGAGAAAAACCACGAGCAACCAAGCGAGCTTTATATCGATCAATTGTGCCATCAATCTTTTTCTTCAACTTGTAAACCCATTTACAAGTAATAGTTTGAACACCCTTTGGCCTCTTGACAAGCTCCCATGTGCAGTTTTTGATTAAGGCCAAGATCTCCTCCCGCATTGCTTGCACCCAATTACAATCCCGTTTAGCTTCACGATAGGATTTGGGCTCATCATCGCATGAATCTCCCATCAGAACACCACAAAGTACAAAATAAAGATTTAAGGTAACATCATAATCAGATAAGTGGGGAGGTGGCCTCTTTTGTCTGTCGGACCTTCGGATCCCACCCTATATCGCCTCATCTTGCTGTATATTATCTTCTGATGGAGTAGCGTTGCTCCCTCTTTCACTTGATGCAGCATCACCAAAAAATGGCGAAAGATTAGCCCTGCTGTTTTCGGCATTTGTGCCAAATTGAGTTGACGAAATTTCGTCAAACACCACATCACGAGAAACTATAACTTTCTTCGTGTGTGGATCCATACATCTCCATCCTTTCCTGTAAGTATCATAACCAACGAAAATACAATGCTTTGCCTTCGGGTCAAGCTTAGTTCGATTAGCTTTTGAGATATGGACATAGCAAATCGAACCAAAAACTCACAGGTGACTCACATTAGGCTTGTGATGCTACAATAATTCATAAGGAGATGGTTTTGTACCTGGCCATGGAGGTAGCCGATTTATAACATGACTCGCCGATTGAATAGCTGCTGCCCATAGTTGTCTCGGGAGGTTCTTTTCATGTAACCATGACAAACACGTGCATGTGAGATGTGCCAGCTTACGTTCTGCAACGCCATTTTGTTGTGGAGTGTCTGGACAAGTCATTTGCCGTTGAATGCCACGCTATTTGCAAAATTTCAGAAATTGTTCAGACATGTACTCTCCTCCATTGTCGGTGCGCAAGCATTTTATTGGTTGCCTAAATTCTTTCTCCAGTTGCTCCTTGAACTGAACAAACGTAGAAAAAGCTTGACTTTTGTGTTCCAAGAAGAACACCCATGAGAACCGAGAAAATCGTCCACGATAAGCATAACAAAATGATAGCCACCATAACTTTCTGGTTTTGTCGGCCCCATTAAATCTGAGTGAAGTAGCTGCAACGGAACAGATGCTCTATTCTTTGAATTTGAGAAGGGCAGACGATGTGATTTTCCGTATTGGCAGCCGGAACAAACCACATCATGATGAATTTTCTTGAATTGTGGAATGCCTTCAAGGAGTCTCTTTTCAGAAATTTTCTACAACAATTGATAACCAACGTGGCCTAATCGGGCATGCCAAAGTGAGGCACTATCATTTTGACATGTCTTCTCAATATAAGCATCACGTGCAGATAATACATAGAGTGAATCTTTTCTTTTTCCAGTAAATAAAACATCAGCTTCAATGTGTTTTATATTGGAAATAATTTTCACATCATTTGGACCAAAAAGAACATACCTCCCAGAATCCGTGATTTGAGAAACCGAAGCAAGATTCTTCTTTAAGCCTGGAACATGATAAACATCTTCAAGGGAAACATTATTCTCAACGCAGAAATGGCCTTCCTTCACTACAGGATGTAGCGAATTATCCGCAGTCACGATAACCTTCTTTTGACAATGTGGGCGAAGAGATGTGAGTAAAGAGTCATTTCCAGTTGCATGATGAGAGCACCTCGAATCAACAATCCACTCCTTGTTGCAGTCGATGGAAGCATTTGCACTTTCGTCAGCCTTGCTATCCTCAATAGCACAATTTGCAGCATCAGGTAGATGTTCTTCAATAAATAAGCATTGATCCCACTTGGGTTGATCAGACTCATTATTTTCATGAGCGGTGTTTGCTTCTTCTTTAGTGAGATCTTTGCGGCAATTTCGTTGAATATGGTTAGTTCTCCCACATCGTTCGCACTTTATCTTCACGCGACAATTGCGTTTGATATGCCCTGGCTTTCCACATCTATAGCATTCTTTTGAAGAATTACTAGAATGTCCACATTTATTTCCGCCATTTGAATAAGCTTTGGAAGCGAACCTGCTCTTTCCCTTCTTTTCTTTTGTATAAAGAGCATCATCCACTTGAGAAGAGGATTGGTTATTCCCACCAATCATTTGTTTTACCAATGCTTCCTGGTTTGAGAGCAAATTTTCCAACTCAATGATAGTTGGTTGTTCTGCCCACCCTTGTATTGAAGAGATAAATGGCATAAACTCTTCACGCAAGCCTCGAATAAGATAACGACGCAACCGAGCTTCTTTTACAGCCCCTTCCGCATCCAATTCTGAAATTTCAGAACACAAACTCTTGACTTTCAGAAAATAATCTGAAATCGAAAGTTTACCTTGAATCGTCCCAGCAAGTTCGTTCTCCAAGAATTGGAGTCTCATTGTGTTCTTTTGAGTGAACAACCTTTCTAGCGTCTCCCATACTTCCTTGGGTGACTTGACATCACGAACATGCTCGATATACTCTTTACTGATGGACGTTCGCAAAGCAAATAAAGCTTTGCCACACTTGATCTTCCACTTCCTCCGCGCATCAGCATTTGCTGTTGTATCGCCGGAGACAAGATCCCACAAATCCTGCCCTTGTAGATAAGCTTCCATACAAAGCTTCCAGTAACTATAATTGTCACCGACAAGCTTGTCTACAGAGGCACTGCTTCCACCATTCATCTTGATAGAGTAATTAAATCAAACACCTGATGGGCAAACCAGGCTCTGATACCATGTAATAAATATAGGAAGCAAAATAATGGAAGTAAAGAGAAGAAAATGCGGAAGAACTCACTGCAATTTTATTGCTACTTAATAATGAAGATGATCTAACGTAGCAGATTATAAGAGAAATAAGTAGGCAAAAGAAATCCTAAAATATCTCAACCAA
This sequence comes from Schizonepeta tenuifolia, assembly GCA_029490685.1. Classification (NCBI taxonomy): domain Eukaryota; kingdom Viridiplantae; phylum Streptophyta; class Magnoliopsida; order Lamiales; family Lamiaceae; genus Schizonepeta; species Schizonepeta tenuifolia. The sequence continues at coordinate 1,090,957 of CM055955.1, read as the reverse complement.
TAGCACATATGGTTTGAGCTAATTCTCCTAAATAAAAGACCACTAACTTATTAATAAAACAAACTCCTAAATAAATGGAAAACATAAACGAATTAACAACTAAGACTAATTCAACTAACATTAAGTTTGACTAATTTTCAACACCCTTACCGCTTCCAATCTGGCTAACTTTTCCGACCACATAAACTGAGAGGGCGCCACACATGAATCCTAAACCAATCACTCCCTCCTTCAAACAATCCTCGTACCTCTCCATCGACTTCGGAGCCTCTTTCTTGTGGAATTCGGAGAGGCCCTTTTCAACTAGTGCATCGACGATACCAAGGAATGAGACTTGGAAAAGTAGCCAGTAGGCGCTCATAGGAACCGTAGCATCGTCGGGTTGGTTGATTAAACCATGCTTTCTAACCACATGAACCCTACGTCTATCAATGGCAGCAGCCACAGTGCAGCATACGATTGAACAAGTTGTGGCAGCAGCGGCATATCCGTGGGCTACCTTCACGTCTTTAATACAAAAGTTAAATGAAAACTTGCAGGCGACGAAGATTAGCTGAAGCAGCTGCAGAGGAGGTTTAAACCTTCCTATATTGTACTCCATGTGAGTTGCTTGTTCCACGAAGAATGTGTTTCCAATTGACAATACGACACCGCATATGAGGTATGTGGCGTATAATGGTACCACATCATCATCGTCCTCCAATTCGATGGCTGCCTTATGCAGAAACCTGGAAATTAATATAGTAGTATATATTTTCAAATCACGAAGCTAGCTAGGTGAAACTAAATAGATGGTACAATTGAGGGAGAAGTGTAAATATAGCCACCTGTCAAAAGAAAAGTGCAAATATAGCCATTTTTGTTTAAAAACGATCAAATATGGTCATGCATACACGACCAGTATGCACGACCATGCATACACGATAATGTTGGTTGTATATGCTGATCATACATACACGATTATATCAGCATACACGACCATGCATACACGATAATGTTGGTCGTGTATGTATGGCCATATTTAATCGTTTTAAAAAAAAAGGGGCTATAGTTGCACTTTTCTTTTAAAGAGTGGCTATATTTGACCAATTCTCTACAATAAATAGTATACATACCCCCAGAAGGCGAGAGGTGGACAATTCCTTAAATTCCTCGTCATCGTTGTCGACGTAAAGACGTGGATCATCGAGCTTGGGGGATGGTTGGAACATGTTGAGAGCGGAGGCTACGAAGACTCTCACAAAAGCAGTTACCGGGCTGCCCTCTGCTCTTGGTCCAGGCTTCTTGTACTTTTTGAAGCTGCAAAAGAAAACGAGGCTTGCAAAGCCCGTACATATTGCTCCTACTCCCCACAGAAGATACCACTTTTTTACGTATGGAAATGCGAAAAATGGGACTGCTGGCAGAAACACGGCTACAATAAATAAAATCACGATCTTCTTCGAATCCAACCCTAGGCTGTTGATGTCATCAGTCCTCTGATCCTCAACGAATGGTGTCAAGGAGGCTAAGCGAGCAGCCCTTCCTAAAGCTATCAAAGCCATGCCAAATATGAAGAAACCCTTTTCTGTATGCCCTGCACATGATGATGATAATGATGATGATTCTGCACCCTTCTTCTTGTCGCATTTATACCCTCCTCTTGCTATTACTGTGATAACGACAAGACCCTGTACTCACCAAAAAATTAGTAATTAATTGTATAATCCACCAACTAGCTCCCGCATCGGCCTATCTCGACACATGAACGAGATGGCACCCCGATGAAGACAATCTGGTGCGGGAGGGGCAGCTATACTGGCTCGAGCCACGCGCCCTCCGGAAAAAAGAAAAGAAAAATGAAAATCGCGTGTGATGCACGCGCCAACTTTAAAAAAGTTGATTAAATTCGGCCGTTGCAACCTTTTTTTTTCTATTATTCATTTTTTACCCTATAAATACACCTCTTCTTCACTCATTTCATCTCACATCCAATTCATTTCTTTCTCATTTGCTCTCAAATTTCCACTCCAAATATGTCTTCATCATCGTCGATCTCAATTTCGTCAACCGAATATGAATCTCACGGCTCCAATGATGAGGTTTTCGACTTGTCTCCAACGTGTAACGAGCCATTCGTGCACACATTGAGAAGAAGAAGAAGAAGAAGAAGAAGAAGAAGAAGAAGACATTCGTCTACCACAATCGTGAAGGGGTATCTCAGCTCTTACAGGCCGATTATTTCGCCGACAACCCCACTTACGGCGAGACATTTTTCCGACGTTGTTTTCGGATGCATAAGCATATTTTTTGCACATCTACCAAACTCTGGAATTTAGTTTGTATGTCACGACTAGTTTTTATACTAACGTATTCCTATCTACTATCCTCGACCAACTTATATATATTGTCATCCTTTCCATAATTAGGTGTGTCACTCATATTGTCATCTTTCAAATAAAAAAAAATTTAACCCTTAGAATCCTTCAAAAGTGATGGGACCTACTCACTTTCTATCTTTTTACCCTAATTCTTAATATTCCTGCCGAACAGAATTACGACAATATCAATGGACGCCTAAGATTAGTTCATATAAAAATCAATTCTAGTGTGAGAATTAGGAACTAATCTGAGTCGTTAATCTTTGTATGATTTATGACTTTTATTATTTGAAGCATGATATAAGCATTAATGTTTATACAACAAAAAAACGTACATCTTATTAAGCATAACTATATATTAATTTAAATATGGTTCTCAAGTTCTCACGAGAAGAATAGTTTTGATACTAACTATAGTATAAAAATTACTCCCTCCGTCCCGTTATTCTTGGCCTATATTCCTTTTTGGGTTATCCCATTATTCTTGTCTTATTTCCTTATTTAGAAATAATTAGGAGATAATTAGGAATGGTTCAATTAATTTGTTAAACAACTCACTTTACACCTTTCATCCTATTTTTTCATCTCATTTTTGTGTCATTCAACATTCTCCCTCTCTCTACCCACTTTATTCCACTGTTCACTCTCTCTCTACCCACTTTATTTCATTTTAAAAACTCCACTAAACATATCTTTTACTCTTAATTATTTTCCCCTTACCTGTGCCCAAAAAAAAAAGTCAAGCCTGATGAGACGAAGGGAGTACTAACTAATCACAAGTGTTACTTAATGATGATGAGCTACAATTATTACATGATGAAAGCATGAAAATATTATGTAAAAAGCATGATTTTATATAATCATAATTTTTTATATACGATATGTATGAATAGAGAAAAATACGATTAAACATTATTGTAGTATATGTTAAAAAGAATGATTATCTATTAAAAAAAGTATGATTCTTAGTTTGTATTGAAGGATCAATTTCTATACTAACAATCTTATATACTCACTCTGTTCCGTTCAATAAGTCTCATTTTGTTATTTGAGACGTCCCACCCAATAAGTCTCATTTTTTTATTTGGCAAAGATTAATACACTAAAACTCATTTTATGTTACACTCAAACGTGATAGTGTTGTTTACTTTATTGTACAGTGTTTTTTCACTCAACTCACTTTAATATCAACAATAATATCATCTAACTCTCCTTTTCTTAATCTCCGTATTCATCCCAAATGAGACTTATTAAACGGGACGGAGGGAGAAAATATAATAGTCCCTCCGTCCACGAAATGATTGCCACTTTTGCTACTTAAGTTTATCCACGAAATGGTTGCCAATTTTGCTACTCCACTCACATTTATTGTGGGACCCTTACTCCACTCACAACAATACTCACTATAATTCACTACTACCTACCATTTTTTTAAGACACGTGTCGTCTATATTGCGGCAACCATTTCGTGGACTATAAAAAATAGAGGTTTGTTTTGTTGTAAAGCGAAATTTCATTTTTTATTTTTTTATTTAATTTTTGTGGGACCCAAATTACTCCGCTTTCAATATTTTTAACTCCATGCATATAAATTTATATATTACTCACCCCCACCATTTGACTGTCATTGAAGAAGGAAGAGTATAGACAACAACTCTTGAATATAGTGGCGTTATTATAAATCGCATATGCAAATATATAATAATTATTGAATATATAAAGAATCGATGCATCAACTGACCGTAGTAGTGCTGAATATGGCAGTGTCTCCCAAGTGTCTTGAAATTTCCAGGAATGGGTGTCAGCGATGAAGAGAAAGAAAAGTGAGAAAATCCTATAAAAAAAATTCATTAATTAATGAAAATATAAAAATTACATAATAAAAAAAATTACGCTCATTTCGACGGTCCTTCACCTCCCGAAGCATCGAGCTACTCTCTCCTCATGTACCTCATATTCTTTTGGATGATTTTTATATTAATGGCATGTTATTTTGCCCGAGCATTAGCTAGCATTGCCTCCGCCATCGAATGTTTGGCCTCGGCAAGGGTGGTGAGTCGGGCGTTTGTCTGATCCAACAAAGAGTCGAACCTTGATAATTCACTTGCCGCTTTCTTCCCTTTGGCCTCCCTCCGCGTCTCCACCCTTGCCGCATCTCGACCCTGCGGTCGGGGGGCGCGCTTTCTCCTTCACCTTTAGTTGATGCCTCCTCCACCGACGCCAAAGATGTGCAGGTGTCCGAGGCTGAAGCCTCCGTCCTCTTCATCGAATGAACGTCAATGAAAGCTTGGGCGAAGAATCTTAGATAGTCACGCAGAATTTCCTAGCCCTTGAAATACTTGAAATACAAGCCTCCAGTTGATACCTTGTAGCTTTCTTGGGCATCATCTCTCACTACGTCGTCGGAGGCGCCGCTCGGCCGAGCTTGTTCGCTTTCTCGAAAGCTACCATCGAGTTATTCACCATTGTCTAGATGCGCCCAAAAAAACTCTTGCACTGCTTGTACATCGCGTTGAAAGGAGCACATACTTTTCCCCAGTACCTTTCGCCGGGCATGTCGGCCCCAGTGATTGAGTTGCACGTCTCCTCGACCCAAATATGTGCCATGGCGGCGGCCTCCTCATTGGTGTAATTGTGACGCTTCGTTTTGCCTCCACATTTCTTCACTTCAATTCTAGTTCCAACATTGATCATTAACGAATCCACAAATGTATATATCCTCTTCAATTCTTTTTCTCTGTGTGTGTGTGTGTGTGTGAGAGAGAGAGAGAGAGAGAGAGAGAGAGAGAGAGAGAGAGAGAGAGAGAGAGAGAGAGAGGGAAGTATACCTGATGAGGGAATCGAGAGGTTGTTCAAGCTTATTCAGTCTTTCCTGTTTCTTAATGGTGGATTGAATGCATATATAGCTACGACAGTCTTTCCTCTTCAATTTGTTATCATTTCTCCTCGTCTATAATTTTAAAACTCATTGTTCACACCACATCTAATTTAGCTACGACAGAACAATAATTAATAATTGTAATTGGGGGAAGATGTTAATTAATAATCTCTTCGTCCACGAAATGATTGTCATATTATGCACGACACGGGTTTTAAGAAAATGGTAGGTAGTAGTGAATTATAGTGAGTATTGTTGTGAGTGGAGTAAGGGTCTCACAATAAATATGAGTGGAGTAGCAAAAGTGACAATCATTTCATGAACAAACTTAAGTAGCAAAAGTGACAACCATTTCGTGGACAGAGGAGTAATTGGATCTAACTTCTAACTCAAAATCATGTGGTGTGAGATAAGGATTATCCATACTATTTAAAACTCAACAATCTTGCATATTCAACCTATGCAGGACACCAACTCACGCTTACCACAATCAATTGAAATTGTATATGTATGCCATATATGAATTCGTATATGTATTAATAAAACAAGCTATATAAGAAAGGATCGATGGACCTATATATAATAATAATAATAATAATAATAATAATAATAATAATAATAATAATAATAATAATAATAATAATAATAATAATATTCGAGTGAAATAAAGGAAAGTTCGACTGTAAAAATAGAAATAATCACATTTCTCCCTAAGGTTTATCATTCTCAATTAGGGTATATTTCCATTTTCAAAACTTATATTTCATTTTAGCACGTGTAGCTGGCCACAGTGTGTCCAAATATCATTACTATAATAATAATAATAATAATAATAATAATAATAATAATAATTACTGGTTATTACCGACTGCTAATATAAAAACACAGTTGACCTTGAGTTTGAATCAATACACGTTATATGAAAATAAATAATAATGAGGAATGTGAGAAGTATAAATAAAGACGAATGATAAATTACATTTCGCATAAATTTTCACATGTTGTGCGGTTAATCATGCTTTCTTGACGCGCGCCACTAACAAGTGTATCGCACGCGTCTAAATATATTATGAATAAAAAAAAATATTCCCTCCATTTCACGATAAGTATTATTTGAAGGGAATGATACTGATTTTAAGAAATGGAGAATGAATAAGAACTAGGAAAGAAAAATATTGTGTGAGTTGAAAATGAGACCCACAATTTTTGTGGAATTTATGGTGGAAAATGAGTTAACTAAAGATTATTGATGATAAAAGGGTAACGATTAATGTCCATTTTTCACTATATCACACTCATCGTGGACGACCAAAATAAGCAATAAGACCACACTTATAATGGAAGGAGGGAGTATTATTATTTATGATCTTTCTTGTATTTAGTTAATTAAAAAAATACAATTATTTTAGGTTATAAATATCTCTTTAATTCATATCAATTAATAATAGAAAAATAAATGTAGCTCACTCGTCGGTTCACTATTCCATCTTTTTTCCATTATTGCCTTTTTAGTATTATTAATTCACAATAATATATTATATTATTATGTATACCAATTAATACTCTCTTTGTCACACTCATTTTGCCCATGGAGTGTTGGGTGGAACGATTAAAAATAAAAGGATAAAAAGATAGAAAGTGATCTACTAGGGTTCTTTTCTTATTTGGAAACACTAATTACTTCCATTAACGAAAACATGTCGTATTGAATGGGAAGGCTCAAAATCGAAAACATGTCATATTGTGCATTACTTAAGGGATATTTATGTTGGTTCCTACGAACTCGTTTAAAGATAAGTTCATACCAAATTCACACCCTATACACAAGGTGATAATTGAAATCACGTTGATCTTATATTCCCCGTCCTACTCATTATGTTTACTTTTTCTTAAATGGACGTCTCGCTCGCTTAATTGACTAAAAAGATATTTTATTAGCATTACTCAAAATATACTTTATTATCACTCTATTATACTTCATCTTAATTTACCTGTCGAAAAGATATTGAACTAGACGAAAGATGTATATATGTTGTACTCCTACATTGTTAATTCTTGTAGAATAGATATTATCTTTTTTTTTTTTTTTGAGCAGAATGTAGAATAGATATTATCAAACTTTGCATATATATATATTCTATCACCTATGTATTCTCCATATTAACTTAATATACACCTCCTATATACTCGATCTGTCAATATGGTCTATTTTATGTTAACACGGAGATTAAAAAAAGGGTATTAGATATAATAAAGTTTTAATAAAATATTTCTTTAGTCAATAAAATACTAATAAAATGTATTTTTTATTTAAAGTAAGTTTTAATTCATTTCATAAAAGGAAACAAACCATAGAAGTACAATATTTGATCTCTATTCATAAGCCTCATCTCATACATAGTTTTTGATTTCAAATTTAATCCATATACTTGCGATCAATTTATTCTTTTCATAGCAAATAAATTATTTAATTAAAGAAAATAGAAGTTGAATAAAATATTTAAAATAAATCAACATCAAAAAATAATCTCTCGAATTCTATTAATCTAAATTTTATGTCGACATCATTTTTCAATTATTATTCATCCATTGGAGAATAAATATTCATACTTAGAATTGATGTTGTTTTTTTCATCCAACAATTGTTTAGCGCTAGCACTAAAATTTAGTCAATTAATTAATTGATAAAATAAATTATTTATATTTATTGAAATATTTAATTTAATTTAACTAATAATTATTTGACCAAATTTTAATAAAATATTTTTTTATTTAATTTGACCGAATTAATTGATTTTGACTAAACAGATAGTTCTCATATAATTGGCTATATGTGTTTAAATATGTTTTATCACATTAATTTAAAACTTTTTTGTAACACCCTAATTTATATTATTAAATTTAATGAAACTAATGCGGAAAATCTAGCAATATATTTTTTTTTATAAAAATATATATAATATAACATGGAATAAGAATTTATACTAAATAAAAATATAGCTCAGGAAACCTAAGAAAAGTATTATTGCTTGCAACTATGGTTATAAAGAAACTATATACTCAATAAACAAAGATACTGAATAAGTTCTCAATACTTCATGCAGTAAACTTCAAATCCTAATTACCATAATAATTATCAGAGTTAAACATAGCAAATCCTAATAAAAGTTTTCTTAAGATAATAGACAAAGTCATAAGTTCCAAACTAAATAGAAGAGTACGACATTACTTAAAATTCTACTATTACTTAAACTTGAAGATCATAAACCACCACCATATTTCCTTCACGCAGCTTCCTGATCACCTGAAAACAGTTTAAAGAAAAACGGGGTGAGCATTTAAAAAAAAATACTCAGTGGGGAATTCAATGTATATCTTTTTCTTTTATTGTCCAACAATGTAAACAAGGCAAGTGAGGATATAGGAAAACTTCAACCACAAACTTGTGGGACATAAACTTCAACCACAATCTTGTGGGATAATAACTTCAACCATAAATCATCTCATTGCACAAAGCAAAGTATGAAATTATGGGATCACATTCAACTATGCATAGGACATAACTTGCATACATAAGTATGCTCAACATATCAACTTCAACCATATCTCAAAGCACAAGTAAACACGTTGGACATAAATCATTTCCTCAAATAAGAACTTGAAACATTTCTTGCAATAATGTATAGAGTAGAAACATGTTACTTTACCCCACCTTGAATTCTTGAAATTAAGAAACTGGACAAAAGCTTTAACGAAAAGACGGAGATCCTACTTGCGCCGCACCTAGTTTAAACATAATATAATAAACAAATTAAGGGCCGAAACTACTTTCTTAAATTATTACTTATTAAGTTCAGTAAATCAACTTACTAATTAACAAAGCCTATTATATATAAAGTATGAAGAATATATAACATATAGTAACTATGTATACTGGATGAATTCCAACTAATTCGTAGTATATATAAATAATAGGGAAAAGAAGTGGTTAAACCTCATAAGAAATAATAAAAGCAATATCCTTTTCCTTTACCAAAATTCTCGACAACACACACCTATACATACTAATCAACCTTGAAACCATATTCATACTGTTTCAATACAATTAATATTCTTATATATCTGCGTATATATTTTATAAGAAATTGTATGTACATATATATTAAAAAAAAAATACTCAAAGCCTTCGTAACCTTCCTTCTGATATGAAAAGGAATCAGCAGGGATATTTCCATTAAATGATTTTAGAATAGAATACATCAAAATAATCTTTACATATTCAACTAAACATAGCAGAACTTATATATTTTATATACCTGTACGTAAACAAAGAAGATTAACTCATCCTGAATTAAGGATGTAAATTATAAAAAAATATTGAACTTAAGAGTTCAGCCGAACAAACTCATAAGAACCAAATTATATTATAACTTTTAAAATTCTCCTTGTTGTATTCTATCACGAAATTTAAAGTAATATACTCAATTTAGTGCAGCATATTCAAGAGATATGGCAATATATATATTTTTACTAAACACTTGAAATTGAAGAGCAATCAGTGATGTCAATCTACGAAAGGAAAAACTCACCAAATAACTTTTGCTTGGATGAAAAGAAACTGTGAAACTCTTGAAATTTAGGGAACAACTTTATGATGCTCTTCTGATGAATAAGATCTCAAGGCTTTAAATAGGTAGAAATTAGAATCTGGAAGAGAGATTTTGGCTTAAACTTTTTGCTCACACAGTTGATAGAATGATTCTTGCGGAAGTTTTTCGATGGAAAGTGGAAGAGCAGAAAACTTCTAAATGAGAAACCGTAAAATCATGGCCTAAAATTTCGATACGTAGAAACCGTTCAAAAACTGACAGGAGTTCTCTATTTAATTCAAAATATATTATATTTAACTTATTTATTTATATAATTAAACTGATTCCTTTAAAAAAATACTAATAAATAATAATAATAAAAAAAATAGAGATCTTCATAAATCTTAAGCCCAACTCACCTCTTGACCATTTATTTGAGAAATTTATAAGTAAGTACACTTTACCTAAGGCCCAGTACAACAAATTATACTAAAAACTTATAATTAATTTGAATTCTCTACGGCACAATTTCAGAAATTCTTAAAAAAAAAAATAATTAAAATTAAACTTAATAAAATGTGGGCTGTTACATTTTTAAATATGAAATCTGAGATGTATAAAATTCATTGTCATTTTAAAGTATTATAGTAAGTTTATTACATTACTTCATCGAAATTACAGTATATACTTTATTGTAATATTTTGATTTGCCTTGAAATAATGAAATCTTTTTTAATTGTTATTATCCTATATTTAATATTTAATATTATATACCGTATATATAATCAAATGTATACACCTACTAATAAATTCGTTTATAATGTTGTGCTGTTATTCTTATCTCATTTTTTTAACTGTTGAAATAGCAAAACAAATTGTGTACAAATATTGAAACAAAATGGGTAACGAGATAGAATAAATAGTGAACGACATAATAGTGAAATGTGGAGTAGTTTAAAGAAATAAGGACCACATTAGCAATTTAAATACATCCTTAATAACTCTTAAGACAATAATAGCGGAACAATCCAAAAATTATGCTCCTTCTGACCTATAACAAGTTGCTCATTTCATTTCGGCACGGGTATTAAGGTGAAGGGTTGGTTAAAGTGGTATGGCTCACAACACTTTTAAGGGTTAATTGTTTCCTTATTTGGAAACGAGTCACTTGTTATGAGACACCTCAATATGGACAACGAGCCACTTGTTTCGAAATGGAGGAAGTACAATATAAGAATACCGAGACATGGAATATAATTTACGATTCTTTATATATTGGTGATATAATATCTAAGATCTTGCTGATAATAGAAGCAGTTTTAGAAAAGTTATGTGCAATTGAATGAATTCAATAATTTTCTATAATAAAAAGGAAATACGAAGTTTTGTTAATTTATTTTATCTTCCAATTTTTTTTATTTTTCTTTTTTTGTTTTAAGAGTCGAGCGAGTGGAGCTGAAGGCCTCGAAGCTAGCTAAAGGCCATGAATGTTGCCACTACAATTATATATAAATTAAAATCGGAGCCGAAAATAAACTGAAATTAAAAAAAAAAGGAAGGATTGACCTACGTTGACCGGGTCGGATCAACCCAGAGTGCACAGGAGCCTCAAAGATTTATGGGTAATTTTAAACATAGGCCCCATTTTACTCCTCATAGCCCCCTTAATTAAAAAAATATTTAAATTATAATAAATGTACATTTTTATCCCTATACCCTCAATAATTATAATTCAGATTTAAAAATTAAAACACCCGAATTTGGCAAATTTTCTTCAGATTTCTGACTTCTGAGTTTGGGGGTTATGATGTTATGCAAATCTGTGAAAGTGAAAGAGAGGCACAAATACTGCCTCCAAATGCCTTATTCTCCCTACTCAACGCCGTCTACCACAGTACCACTCCATTGACGAACATCTCAGCCACCGCCGTCACACCACTCCATCCAAGAACACTACCACTACCAATCCGCCTATTAATCATGAATTCAATTTGTTTGGCAGTAGCTTGCTTTTTTGTGAAAATACGCATATGGAAAGGATCAATATTGCTACTAATTAATCCCATTTCCACCACTATATAATTATTTCTCATTTTTCTTGAACTAATTAATGTTGTATGCGTGATATTAATTTTTCATTTGCTAATGCTTATGATACGCAGAGTAGGAAATATGCCCACATTTGGAACCCTATTTTAATTGACAAAAATTTGGATGTGCAGCGTACCCAACAAATTAGAGGGTACTAGGGTGATTAGGAAGTGGTTAAGAGTAATTAGAATCAATAAATCGAAGATATTCATTAGATTCTGCCCAGTTAGTATGATTCTGGATGAACAAAACCAAACTTGCAGCCACAAGTGTATATACGATCGCATTATTCTTGTCCTGTTTCTTTTTTTGGAAATAATTATGAGATAATTAATTTGTTAAACAATCCACTTTACACCTTTCATCATACTTTTTCATCTCATTTTCTGTGTCATTCACTATTCTCATTTTCTCTCTACTCACTTTATTATACTTTATTTCACTATTCACTCTCTCTCTACCCACTTTATTTTACTTTACCACTTTATTTCACTATTCACTCTCTCTCTCTACCCACTTTATTTTACTTTAAAAACTCAACTAAACATATTTTCTATTCTTAATTTTTTTCTCTTTAAACTCCGTGCCCAAAAGAAACAGGACAAGCCTGGTGGGACGAAGGGAGTATTATGGTGGCTATTTGCAATTTAAGCGTTCATTATTTGTATTTCAATATTATTGATTAATCAAAATTATTAGGGGCTATAAGGATAAAGATGTACATTTACTATAAATTAATTATTTTTTTTACTTAAAGGGTTATACAGAGTAAAATAAGATTATGCTTAAAATTACCCAAGATTTATTATTCCTAAAATCAAGGAATCAAACGTTCAGGGGCGGATCTGCCCAAAACATTTTCTTATACTTATGCATATATATTAAGCCCAAGCTAAAGTTAGCCCAACCCAAAATAGGGGGTGAAGAAGTTATTGTCTATATTGGAATACTTTGGGATGAAAAATTAAAAAAATATGCTTATATTTATTTTTTTATTAAAAAATGCTTCATTTGTACTTTGTAGTATCAGTACTTTAAAATTTAATTTTTCAGTAGTTGGTGTTAAACAAAATCAAATCTATTTCATAAATAACAAAATGCATATAAAGGAACTAGCAATAGTTGACCATATTCTTCGTTTCTTCTATTTTTATTTTTAATTTCTTATTTGAAAATTGGAACATTGGTGTTTAAAATTTAAATAACAATTGTTGGTTTCTGTACATGTAGTATTTATTTTTGGGTTGTCTAGCAGTTTTCAAGTCATTTTAAATGGAGCACCTATATATTTATGAAGAAAGGAAAATGACTTATATCATTTTTCCTTTAAAAAATGTGATCGTCAAGAGACTCAAGATATTGAAGGTAGCTTCGAACCTTCAATTATGACCGTTCAAAATTAAACTAATCAATCTCCTTCAACACTTGAGCAAAATCTTATTATATGTATTGAGTGTTGATCCGGCATAACGGAAACAATTATTTCAATATTCTACTGATACACGAGATGATATAAGACGTGCTTAAAGTTGGACCTTACAACCAAACTATCTCAAAGTTTGGCACTTGAAACCATCGTTTTCAGATTAAATATTCAACCTCATTTTAAGTCTTATAAGTCGCGCCTAGAAGTAATTTACAAGCATGAGCATGACATGACATTTATTTTATTTTGCAGGGACAAAGTTTTTATAATTATATGTTTAAAAGAATTACTTGATGAGTTTGTTTTATTATTAATTATTAAGTTATTTTTATTTTTTTCCCCCTTTTATTTCGTATGAGAATAAGTAGATTTTGTAGCTAAAGTTCTAGTTTACTAAGGATTCTTTGATACGTGAATTTTTATTTTTATTTCTTAGATTTGTTTGAAGGGCAAGTTGATGAAATTCATATATAGTTATCTCTTTCCACCTCAATTAGTTGTTTAAATAGAGACATCTTCTCTTATTATATTTTCTCATACTCAAATTTCAATCTGGAACTTTTCTCCCTTTCTTGCTCGAGTTCCTAATTAGCTATAAGACCAACCTATCTTCTATTTTACTATTTATTTTTCTGGTGTGTTCTTGTGATGTTTGTGCATACGACGTTCTGCTTCAAAACCTTTTTGCTTACCTCAAGTTAAAATTTAAATTGATCTATTCATGTTCTAGCAAATAGCATGTTCCACTTTTTACATGTTCTTGTACTTTGTATCCACGTAGGCACATCTTTTATTTTATTTTTATTTGAATGCTTTAAGAATTTGTTTATTTGCAATTAAGTTGTCAGAATGTGTTTGTGCTATAGGTAGTTACACATACAGGTAAATATATACACATGCATGCGTATTAATCAAGTGAAATTGAATAAAGTAATTTTAAGATTATCTCATGTTTCCTTCTAATTTGTTGATTCTACGTGTATATATATGTGTAAATATAAATGTATTATATGATCTTTGTAATTGTATACATCATACAAAATAAAAATAAAATTTAGTAATTGATTATCGTGTTTTCCTTCTGGTATGTAAAGGTATATAAATAAATAAGTTATGTTTGTTTCAATTAGGAATGAGGTGATTTAAACTAATATGTGTTTATTTGGATTTAGTGGATTTTTGTTGTTAATTGTTGTGCAATAATTTAGATAGAACTTAAATAAATTAAATTAATATTTTGGTTGATGATTCTATAAGGATATATGCATGTGTGTAAGATTTAAGATTTATTCAGTAATTAAGTAAGTAATATATGACCCAAATTTTTTAGATCAAAGTAAGTAATTTTGAAGACAAATTTTTTTTTTTAGTAGGGGAGGATGTAACACCCCAAAAATTTATTTGTTATTAAAAGGTTTAAGTTATGATTTCTATTTTATTTCATGCAATTATTTATTTAAGTCCTATAAATCGCGCTTAGAATTACTTACCAAGCATGAGCATGAGCACGAGCACGAGTATGAGCATGATGTGGCATTTATTTGTTGGAATGACATTTTTCGCATGATAAGATTATCTATGATTAAGTTAGATTGGAATTTTCTGGTTTAAGGATTAATTGTATATATATTATTTATTTATTGATCCTTTTTGTTTGTATGGAAAAAAATATGTTAAGTTGCATATGATTATTTAGTAGTATGCGAGAATTAGGGCTGCTAATACGGACGGGGTCGGGTACCCTACCCGGTTTTTGCGGGTACCCGGCCTCGAAAATGTGTTTAAACAGACATCCAATCTCGTCCCACCCAAGCTAACTGGGTATCCAAATACCCGGTGAGGTATACGGGTCGGGTAAATGGGTAACTGTATAATCTACGTAAGAAAAAAATAAAAAAAAAAATAAGCTCTACCTAATAAATTAAAAATTAAAATAAACCTATACAAGTAATAAGTGAAAGTTCAAAAATCAACTCAAAACCACAATAATCATCAATTTATCATTCTTCAATAATTCAATACAATTATAAAGTCACATTTTGAATCATCAAAGTCATCATAATTCATCGGCATTCATCAACATTCAACCTATCAAATATCAAAATATTAAAGTTCTTGTGTGAATGCGAGAAAGAGAGACAAATGTGTTTTATTATTCTTTTAATTTTATTTTTATTTTTTAATATTTAAGCGTATATATATATATATATATATATATAATATCTAAAATCGGGTAGTTCGCCAGGTTAACGGAACGATACGGGTATACCCGGTACCCGGAAAATTGAAAACAAAAAATCCGCAACTTGTTCCAACCCCGTTAATTCTGGGTATTGGGTACCAAGTTACCCGTCGGGTTCCGGGTCGGGACCGGGTTATCCAAGTACCCGGAATCCGTATTAGCAACCCTAGCGAGAATTGTTGGATTTAATTTTATTGATAATTTAGTATAAGAGAATTATTATATTCTTTAATTACTTTCAATTTTAAACTCTTTCTTGAAAGAAAAGCTATTAAAATTTTATAGTTATCTTCTTCTACCCTAATTAGTTGTATAAATAGAGGTCATCTATTTAGTTCTTAGTCTCACACCCTCAAATTGTTCCGACGACAAATATCAGGTCTAAAATATTATAGAGGTACCGTAACACTTTTCTTCTCTATTTTTTTTACTTGTCGTTGTTTTGTTATTCATGGTTTGATCTTATTGTATTCTCACCAGTGCTCTCTGTATAAAATTTAGTTGTCGTTTTAGACACTAGGAAGAAAATTGTTCAACCCTTTGACGTTATTTTCTTTTCCTTGAAACGAAAAATATTTTGTCTCATATTTCTTCTAATCATCATTCTTTGGTTTCATGTAATATAACAGTTTGGTCAATTCGAATTTTTCTTTTATGGTGTCAAAAGTCTTTGTTAATTAATAGTTAGTTAATTAATCTCTATAACAATATAAATCATATAAAGATTAGTAAATGATTTGCATGTTTTCTTTTTAACGTTTAGGGACTATGTAGCTATATATATATATATATATATATATATGTAATAGTGATTAATGGTGTAAGAATAAGAATTTATGTTGCTATAGTTGTGTGTAGCATAAACTGTAGGTAATGCATATAATCGAGTTTCAAACTTGAGTCAGTTTGTGTTGTTTGTAATTTTTGTTTGATCGTCAAGTAAAGCATGTGTAGGAAAATAAAGGAATTCGAGGTTATACGAGGTTAAGCTTACGGGCTATTCGAGGTTACGAGGTTATGGCCTTCGGGCTACGATGTTATTTATATGCGAGTGTTCCATGTTTATTATTATTGCGATTTGTATAATTTGGATAAATGCCCCTACTGAGTATAAAATACTCACCCCAAAACTTTATAATTTTTCTTTCGGGAAATGACTTGGGCGATGATCGGCGGGGCGCGTGAAGATGGTCCTTTGAGGAAAGATATAATAAATGATTAAATGCGAGTACGAAGTCTATGTTATGTTTATATTTATTTCTAGGAGGATTGTTGACAGTATTTCAGTTTCTATTTTCGCTGCCTATTTTGGAGATGAGGATTATTTTATTTATTAAATAAAGGAGTATTTTAATTTATTTTATTAAGAGAAATCGGGGCGTTACAAAAATATTTTGTTTTGACATGATAAACAACGGTATTGATGGTTCCGGTAACGAATTAAATTTGTCCCACCAAACATATCTATTCAACAGAAAATATACTACAATAGACTTGAATGATGATAAATGTGGATAGAAATCATTTAGAAACAAAAAAATTGTATTTAAGGAACACAAGAGACATAGGATCAGAAAAAGAAACCAAAGAAAGTATCAAAAGAATGTAGTGGCATACAAAATACAGTATAGCTTCAAAATTCTGTTTCTTCAATGAAATTCATGAATACAACTAAATAAGAGCAGAGAGAAGCAGATTATACAAAGGCATAGTATATATATACTAAATTTAGACACATTTTAATAATCACGGTAAATCATTAAAACCTGTCGACCTTCCATCCTTTTGATAATGAGAAATCAATAAGCCAACACTGTAATACTAATGTCAAGTTTGGAGTAAATTATATATGAAGAAGTAAATTAAAGTATTGGGAAACATTCATATAAATCTAAGGAAGCCAATATCAATTAAATTAGAAATATACCTATTTTCCAATACCATTCATACCAAAAGCCGCTCCTCTTTGTTGATGTTGTAGTATAACACGCCGAGCAGCCTTAACAAAAACACATACCTCAATAACTAGTAGCAGTAGCGGACGAAGAGAGACCCAAGCAACAAATGAACATAATCTTAAATTTCAATCTTCACTTGTGTTTTAATTTCATTTTAAGATTATTAAGCATAATTCATCAATTTAATTTGAATATTTGATATTTAAATTTTGATTTTAAGATCATTAAACATAATTCATCAATTTAATTTGAATATTTGATATTTAAATTTTGTATTTGATTGTCTTCTCTTTTAGTTAATAATTAATTATTAAGGTTGCTTATTGCATAAATAGGTGTATAACTTTCTAAAGTTAACTTTTAGTAATATGGTTCATTATATAATACTAAAATCTTATTTAATAATACTACTATTATTTAAATAATGAAATTTATAGTGAAACACTTTGTTTTGACATCATAAACAACGGTATTCATGGTTCCGGTAACGAGTTAAATTTGTCCCACAAACATATCTATTCAACAGAAAATATACTACATAGACTTGAATGTTGATAAACGTGGATAGAAATCATAAGAATTAAAAACAAAAAAATTGTATTTAATGAACAAAAGAGACATAGGATCAGAAAAAGAAACCAAAGAAATTATCAGAAGAATGTAGTGGCATACAAAATACTAGTGTAGCTTCAAAATTCTGTTTCTTCAATAAAATTCATGAATACAACTAAATAAGAGCGGAGAGAAGCACATTATTCACAGGCATAGTATACGTATATACTAAATTTAGATACATTTTAATAATCACGGTAAATCATTAAAAATTGTTGACCTTGTCTTCAACAATTTCCATCCTTTTAATAACAAGAAATCAACAAGCCAACACTTCAATACCAATGTTAAGTTTGGAGTAAATTATATATGAAGTAAATTAAAGTATCGGAAAACATTCATATAATTCACTTCTAAAACAAAAATCAGGACAAAATTAGTAAAACAAATTACAATTAATAAAAAAAAAATCTAAGGAAGCCAATATCAATTAAATTAGAAATATACCTATTTTCCAATATTGTTTATACCAAAAGCCGCTCCTGTTAAGTTTGGAGTAAATTATATATGAAGTAAATTAAAGTATCGGAAAACATTCATATAATTCACTTCTAAAACAAAAATCAGGACAAAATTAGTAAAACAAATTACAATTAATAAAAAAAAATCTAAGGAAGCCAATATCAATTAAATTAGAAATATACCTATTTTCCAATACTGTTTATACCAAAAGTCGCTCCTCCCTTAATTTTGTTCAATATTAATTTTACTTTGACCATAAGCATGTATAAGGAAGAAAATAAAGAAGATTTAGTCATAGACTTGCAAATCACATAAATCAACCTAACAATGTTCTCGTGTTCAGATTTCCAAGAGCGGAAACTTCCTTCAAGATGTTGGGAAACGGAATTCTGATGTACGGCTTCCATGAGACAGAGTATTTGTTTTTCAACGGATCGATGCACTCCCACGTTTTTGGTTCATTCTCTAGATGAATAATACTCAAGCCTTTCAAGTGGTGTCATGTGCATCAACCAGTAATAAATCGTGAATCGAATCTAATTGAACAAACACAAGCAACGAAACTACCATTCACTAAAATCAAACAACAAAAGCGTTTCCCAATGCAAATACACAATAAGTTTGCTGACGCAAATACACAACAATAAATAATCTAATCCTCGCTACTCGGTTACCATGGTTATGTATTGTTATTTTTCACATGACTTGCACGTGAGCTGGTGACTGTGGCCCGAATCTGTTGGTTCATAAATTTGTAGAAACATAAAAATGAAATGTGAAATAAGAGTTATATTTTACAACACTATATGTCTGAATTGTCCAAAATAGGCAATATGATGAAACTATTTTTTGTACTATTCTGTTTAAAGGAAACTAAAAGTATACTTTTACTAGATTAAATGACAATTATCGTTATAAATTCATCATATATACTTTTCACGTAGTAACATATGCACTCTAATATACAACTATATTCACAGATTTCAATTTAATATATTTATTTTACTTATAAAGAGTATATTATTTAAGATACATTTAGATCATTAAACATGAGTAGCACATTTAGATACACTTTATAACGTAAACAAACTTTATTGTGTTTTTAATTTATCGCTTGCAGGTATCATTCCACTTGGAGATTATGATCCATTCATGATCATAAAGTTTCTTCATCACTTTGTGATCGCTTGGAAGAGATAATCAAAAACTATGAGGGCAGTATTAGTTTTGTTACGCTTTCAATCCTCAGAGAATTATGTTTAATAAATTATAAAGAGATGATAAAAGTGATGGAAGACAAGGAGCTGCTAGAAAGGATTCTTGTTTTTCCAAAATTGGAGATTCTTAAGTTGAAAGATTTATCCAAATTAGTGAGCTTCTGCGAGTCGAAATGTGAAGTTGAATTGCCTTTATTGAGGGAAGTGGACATTAAAAGGTGCCCAAATATGGAAAATTTCAGCTTGGGATTGGTAGCTATACTAAATTTGGAAGCTTTTAAAACAGACCTCACTACTTATGTTGGAGTTGAAGTCGACGTAAGTATATTATAAATTACATCTATATCTCTTTTTCTTTATTTTCTATTATCAAGTTAATTACTGAAAAGAGATGATTTTAATTGCATATTGCATTTAACAGCATGAAGGAATTGGTGATCAGAGCGAATGTAAATCCACTAAATCAATTAACTTGCCATCACTATCTCATTTTTCCCTAGCTCTCTAGCACTGCTACTATTTTATATTACCACACTTAGATCAATTAATGGCCTAATTCCATATTTATAGATAACATTCACGTCGGTCAGTAGCCGACTTAAGAGTACTCGAAATTTCTAGAACTAGACTAATCACTATTAAACAATGCAAGTTGATTGAGGGTCTAAGATCCTCCAAGTTAACAATTTTCTCTATTATTATTATTATTATTATTATTATTATTATTTCTTCTGTGGATTCTCCATAAACTTCCAAATTAGGTGGAGAGTGGTTGATTAATATTTTTCAATATTTACTTGTTTGCTCAACATCAAAAGAATAAAACAAAGAATCAAGAAGATTGGTCCGGTTTTTCATGTTCAAGTTGATTGGTTTTTTGTTTGAAACACACATCGACCTTGGTTTAAATACATAATACTTTGAATTAAAATACATTAACACAAAAACTTATATGCGACCCGCCGCATGGCGCGTGTAATACACGTGCTTTTTTTTATTTTTTTGTTGGGATTTTCCTGTTTTCTGCTGCTTTACTATTTTCTGCTGCTTTTTTAACTTTTGTTATTATTTTTTTTTAAATCTACTTTATACTCCACCTTTTTTTTTTGTCTCTTCGTTTTATTGTTTGTCGCTTCTTCTTTAATCAAGATTCGAACAAGGGGAGCCGAAGCCCTCTGAGCGAGCCGAAAAAGTCTAAATTGTTGTCCGTCGATTATCCTTATATTAGTAATCGGAGCGAAGACGAAGCCGTAAAAAATATGAGCCGAAGGCAGAGCCGAAAAAGAAAACTGAAATTAAATAATAATAATAAAACTGAAATTAAAAAAATAATGACCGGGCCAACGGGTCAATCCGGATTAACCAGGTCAACCCAACCCGACCCGGTCGCATGTCATATGCAACCTGCCGCACGGGAGAGTTGCTCATACATTAATTCTCTAAAAGACCCATTTATACATAGATACATTGTAAGTTAGTTACTACCGATACAAAACTATACTGTATAAAACAATTGATCTCATATACAATAAGAGATGCTAGTATTTACGAAACGAAAGAGCTACATCTCATCTCTAAACTAAGCAGCAAACCTATGAAACTAACAAACAACACTAGCCACGCCTTCTGCTCAAACGCCACGAATTCGGTTCGTTATATCTGTCGTAGAGTGGATCGATGCGCTCTCGTTTCCTGCGCTTGCTCGTCTTCATAGGATCCGACACTCGGAAGAACCTCGGGGCCAGTTCAACGAGCCACTCCGGATCCACGACCGTTACCTCCCGCATATACTCCTTGCTCGTCATGACCAGTTCGTTGTAGATAACCCAGTCGGGTTGTCTTTGGAACAGAGCACTGCTCGGATGTATGTAAACCGGCTGGTTCTCGACCAGCGTTCTATACCCGCCTTCTCGTGGATCCTTCCTCGCAGCATGGAAGAAGAAACTGGCACCGATAGCTTTCCGTATTCTCGAAAAATCCTTACCAGCTGCACTCACAACATCGAGTTTGTACCTGTCCATGATGGAGAGGAGCTGCTTCCTCACATCCTGTGCCCTTCTCAATGACCCCAACTGCACGAAGTTCTCGTAGCACCACTGCGCGGAGAAGTTGTTCACTCTCCACACCTCGTAGACTGCAAGTAGAGTCAAATGATCTCCCTCAGGCTGGAAAAACTTTGCTCTCATCTCATCTGCTTGCTTTTGCTTTTCTTGTGGTCGGTAGAGTATGTTTCCGGTTTGAATCATTGCGATAATGGTGAGAATCTCGTCACTGCAACCGAGATCCACACTGGCGAGAAGCATCTTGGACAGCGGAGGATCCAACGGGAATTCGGCCATTTTCCTACCCAACCTGGTGAGAAGACCATCTTCATCCAGAGCTCCTAAACTGTACAGCTGCGCCATGGCGGAGCCGAGAGCCTGAGGTGTCGGGGGATCCATAAAATCGAAAGACGATACATCGTTAATACCCATCACTTTCAAGTTAAGAGTAGTCATTCCAAGATTGATCCTTTGAATCTCCGGAACTGTCGTGGGAGACATCTCGTTTTTGAAAGCTTTCTCTGTGTAGAGGCGAAAGCACTGTCCCGGTCCAGTACGTCCGGCCCTTCCCGCCCTTTGGCTGGCGGATGCTTGAGAGATTGGAGTTATCACCAACGAGTCGAGGCCTTGTTTAGGGTTATAGACGTTTTGCTTTGCGAAACCAGGATCGATAACATAGAATATGCCATCTATAGTCAGAGATGCTTCGGCTATATTGGTAGCAATCACAACTTTCCTCTCTCCGGGAGGCGAAGGCTCGAAAATCCTCGACTGCATTTCACTAGGTAAAGCACTGTATACGGGTAAAATGACCAATTTCGGAACATTTCTGCCTAAAGCCTTCATTCTCTCACGAAGGCATTGACAGGCATAATCAATCTCTTCTTGGCCAGTCAAGAACAAGAGCACGTCGCCTTCAGGTTGAGTCACGTGAATCAGCAACACGGTTTCCAGTGATGCCTCGAGGTAATCTTGCTCCGGCTCCTTGCTGTACAGTATTTCAACCGGAAACGTTCTGCCCGGAATGGTGATAGTCTTGCAGTCGAAGAAATATCTGGAGAATTTCTTCGCGTCCAGAGTTGCAGATGTGACAATCAGACGAAGGTCGGGTCTCCACTCGACGAGCTGCTTCAACAATCCGAAGAGGACATCTGTGTGAACGGTCCTCTCGTGAGCTTCATCGAGCATGATCACCGAGTACTGAGATAAATCTCGGTCAATCAGCATCTCCCTCAGAAGCATACCGTCCGTCATGTACTTGATCAACGTCTCCGGACTGGTGCAATCCTCGAAACGGATTGCATAACCCACTTCTTCACCCACACGACAACCGAATTCCTCAGCAACTCTCTTGGCCACAGAAATTGCAGCCACCCTACGAGGCTGAGTGCATCCGATTTTTCCCTTGGTAGTGTAACCTGCCTCAGCGAGATACTGCGTAAGCTGTGTTGTTTTGCCTGACCCTGTTTCACCAATGACAATGAGGATCTGGTTTTCATCGACAGCCTGAACCAGTTCCTTCTTAAACTTATAGATGGGCAAACTGTGTCTCTGGTCCTGAATAGAAAGCTTTGATCTTTGTCCAAAGGTTAAGGCTTTGCCATTGCCAAAACCATATGCATCCTTCTTCCACTCGGGCATGCCGTTTGCAGACAAGTCGACACCTCTGAGTTCGTGACCAAGACGCCTCCCCCCTTTTTGTGGGATTGGATCTTCCCAAGACCGATTCAAATCCTTGGGAATGGAATCCAGCATGGTCCGGAGTTGTTGCTCCCGAACTTCCCTCCTTTCCTTTGTCAAAGCAGATTGAAGCGCTGCTGCACGGCTCAAAGACCCCTCGGGATTCTTGGATACCTTCACAGGAGACATGTCAAATCTTGAATCTGAATACCTACTATTTCGACCCTGCAAGAAAGCCGGTTCATCATCATTTAACTCAACCTCAACCTCAACGTCATCATCATCGACATCATCATCATTATCATCAAACAAAGTAGGGTACTCCTTTATGCTCATAACACCAGAAGCTATCAGTTGCTTAGCCTCCCATCTCTCAGGCGAACTCATCCTCCTCTTTAACGGTCTCCTTCTACGTGATTGCACAGCATCAACTGTATTCTTCCCCTTCATCGCCCCTCTGTCTCCGTCTCTGCTATCATATTCATTCCTCCAATTCGCTTCTCCTCCATTCCTCCTATCCCTATCACCGGGCCTTTGCCTTTTCCTGCATTCCTCATCGCCATATCCACCACCCTTCTCCTCCCTACCCCTATTCCTATACCTATCTTCTTCATCCTTCTCCTCCAATCTCTTCCCACTTTTCGCCTCCGATTTCGACTTCTGCTGCGATGGCAAAGTTGCGTGGATAATTGTGAATAGCGAGCGGACAGAATAATCGGGCAGAAACTGTGCGTCATTCTCCTTCAATTTGAGATGGAATTCGCCCACTGTCTCGCAATTCCTACCCATCTCCGTGATGAACTCTGCAACCACTTTTTCACCAAAACCTGCATAATGCCTATCCAACTCCGTACATACTGTCGAAACTACCGATAAATACTCCAGGTTCTTCAACCCCAACCCATCGCCTCCGATTTCGATTTCTGCCACCATTGCTTCAAATTCACTACTCAGATCCAATTCAACACATGTATTTATAGTTATTGCCCTAATCCTAATCCTACTCCCAATAGGATTCCTTTTCCTACACGCAATAGGATTGCTTTTCCTACACGCAATAGGATTTTCCTTAATTTGGGGATTTTTTAAAATTAGGGTTTCTTAATTAAATTTGCCTAATTGCAAATATTACTAACAATCAAAACATCAATATAAACTTGAATTTAAACATCAATAAAAACTTTTATTTTGTCTTGATTTTCAACTTTCAATCACACCAAATAGTGTTTGAGTACTTACAAAAATTGAAGCAAAAAAAGTAGAGAATTTATTTAGATTTAATGTGATCTGGTAGCGGAGGCAATCGCAGCACGGCTTCCTCAGTCTCAATCGGGTCGGATCTCAAAATCTATGGAGCATGAAAACAAACCCTAATTATTTGAATCAATTTACAGCTGAAATTAATTTCGGAAATTAAATTCTTACTGGGTCTCGAAGAGGCGGTTTGGTGTCGTCTTTGGCCGGCCGGAAATAAGGCTTCCGAGTTTCTTCTCTCTCTACTTCTACGCCGTCGCCGCTGGGCTTCGCCGGAGTTGCTGACGTCTTCATTTTCCGAGCTCAATTTTTTATCTGTGACGTAAATTTTAAAAATGCGGCGACACAAAATAGCAGAATTATTATTAGAGTGGAAACACTGGTCACTAAATATAAATATTTTTCGAATATTATATTCATTCTTTTTGATATAATTTTAAATTCGTGCATTTTTTTAATTCAAAGAAATTTCTCTTTTTTTTTGAAAATTAAATCACTCAAATCTTATATTCCGTTTATAGGTTGGCTTTCAAGTTTATCCCTCCTAAATTACAATTTTTCTTTTCTACTCTGAAAATAATTTTTATAATTTTATCTATTATTTAGGGAGAAATAGGAAAATAGCATTATAAAATTAAAATTTATATTCATGTTAATCTACAGCCAAAATTTATTAATTTCAGTTGGGGTTTCAGAATTAATGGATTGATTAATTCACCCTCCGCACCAGGAGAATGCACAAATCTATATGCAACATTTTCGAATATTTTAGATGTTCCTAGAATTTGTCCTTAAATAAAAATATTTGTTATTCAAATTTATAATTGTCATTGTTTTATAATAATCTTTAAATATAGAGAAAACAAATTCACTGGGTGCATAAGTATGTATGGTGCATAACCCGATCCGACCTGTCTGACACGCGCGTGAGATCCACATGCCGCGCTTGGGTCTCACGCGCCCAATTTTATTATTTTTTTTCCTGATTTTACGGGTCCGTCTTCGCTCTGATTATTAATTAAGGATAATCGACATGCAACAATTTGGATTTTTTCGATTCGTTACGAGGCCTTCGGCTCCTCTCGCTCGAATCTTGACCAAAGAAGAAGCGACAAAAAAAAAACTTAAAAATTTAAAAGAAAAAATGGTGAAAGAAGGGTTGGCCCAGGTCAAACTTGGATTAAACGGGTCGGGCGGGCGGGCGGGTTGCACCCAAATTTTTGTCTTCACATTGTGGGTCTAGGAATGGATAAGTTATATAGTATTAAATATGAGTGGACATATATTTTTCTCTCTTTTTTTCTTCTTTTATATTTTTTCATACTTCATAAAGATACTAACCTCAAATTTATTATTTAACTTAACTTTTACTAATCATATGCAGGTTAATAAAATTCTAATTTGGAATTAATAATCCAAATTGAAATTAAATAACTTCAATAAAAAATTAATAAATCTCTAAATTATGTTTACAATATTAGTTAAATATGATTGACCGTACATGAGTTTTTGGCTTAACAATTTTCGTTTTTCTTCTTCTCCTTCCCCTCTCATACATTTCGATCTCTTAACTTCTTCTTTTTCTGCAGGCAACTACACCTCTTGCTTTATGTACCTCTGCGCAATGTACCTCTCTCTCTCTCTCTCTCTCTCTCTCTCTCTCTCTCTCTCTCTCTCAATTTATTTTGTTCCTCTCTCTCTATCTCTCTCTCAATTTATTTAGCATGTGTATGAATGCAAGCCAACATAATTTTTGTTCCTCTCTCTCTCTATCTCTCTCTCAATTTATTTAGCATGTGCATGAGTGCATGCCAACATAATTTTTGTTCCTCTCTCTCTATCTCTCTCTCAATTTATAGCATGTGCATGAGTGCATGCCAACATAATTTTTGTTTCTCTCTCTCTCTCTCTCATTTAGAATGTGCATGAGTGCAGGCCAACACTCAGGAAAATAGTAAAGAAGAAAAGCACAGAGGGATTTGATCCATATTCATACATGCTTTGGCTTTCCTACGTTTTACTATCCGATCATCGTCGTGCCGAGAGCCTCTTCTTCATCACCGCTCTTTCTTTTGGCATCTGCATCAACATCATCTACCTCATCACCTTCTTCATTTTCACCAACAACCACCACAAGGTAATTTAATTTTAATAATTTCTTACATGCTCCCAGTCATAAACCTTAAGGGTGTGTTTGCTTTCTATACCTCCATTTAGTTTTAATAATTTGTTTAATCATAAATCTTAAGGTTGTGTTTGGTTTCTATGCCCCATAATGAAGGGATAAACAAAAATCTCAGTTGGGTTAAACGGTGAGATTTTTGTTTATCAGCGTTCACTTGGTTATAAATTGAAACTTTTAAAAAGAGGGACAATATAATTGGAGTATAAATTTATACCGAATAGTGGGACCACAAGTTTTGTAGGAGCTCTACTTTCAATGGAGTACCACAATGTTTATATCTTGTTCACTTAAAACGGAAATTGATGGATAAAGGATGGTAAAATGAGGTAGTGGTACTCGCTCCGTCCCCACTTAGTATGATGTGGGGGCCGTACACAGGTTTTAAGGAAAAATAGATAAATATTTGGTAAAAATATTTTAAGTGGGGGATGGACTCATTTAGGATGTGTTGTTAATTTCTTAGTGGATGCAGAAATTTTATAGGAGTAAAAATATATTGAACTTTTAAGGGTAAAGACATGTCCTAAAACGGAAATATACTAACCTAGGACGACTAAAGAAGGAAAATAACGATACTAACCTGAGATAGATAGAGTAAAATATTATACCTCCATTTCTTATGTATAAATTTATACCTTAGGCAAGGGAAAATGAGCCGTCCGAAATTTTATATTTCCTAGCCGATTTTTTCTTGAAATGAAACCAAACAAGTAGTACTTCATTTGTTCACGATATAGTTGTCACTTTTGCTATTTAGGTATGTTCACGATATGATTGTCACTTCTATTTATAGTAGTAGGGTGCACAATGTGGCAAGGATTTCGTAGACGTGAGTAGTAAACTAATAATACCTCATTTTCACTCATTTTCCCTACAAGTGAACACACTCCTACACTAATATAGAAACCAATTAAACACAACCTAATTAAACAACATTGATCTTGATTTATTAATTAATTTTTATTTTTATTTTTAAATTAGGATGCCATACTTTTCTTTACTGTGGTTATTGCTGCCACCGTTGCTTTCTCTCCCCTCTGCTTCGACAACATTAAAATGAGGTCTGTGTTCCTCGGACTCATCTGCACTTCTTGTGGAACTTATGCGCATGTTTTCTCTCTTCTCAACCAGGTAAGAAAATAAACCCTCTTAGCTTTATTTATTTTATTTTAGAGTTAATTGCACTTAAATTCATAATGTTTCACCGAATTCTCAAATTGCACACAAATGTAAAATTATGTTTCAAAAATACACATCGTTTTAATTTTCGGCAATTTTACTCCGGTACCTGTTTTCGTTCAAATTAAATCCCCCGTGGCACCCGCACTTGCTACGTTGGACTCACGGAACGCCAACGCGACGACGTCATTTTAGCTCATTAAGGAAACGACGTCGTTTATAAGGTAACCGAAATATGAAAAGTCACAAAAAACTCACTTCAAGATGACTGCATAGGACGTGTGCATTGTTGTATTAGATTCCTAAGAAAGTAACCGAAAATATTAGGATAGCATGACATTTTGGCGGGAAAATATAAGGTAAATTATTCTGCTTTAACATATCATAGATATCCCCTCTTGAAATTTAGATCTTTTGTTCGATCCGTATTTGAATTAATATATTCTAATTAAGAATCAATAAATTTTAATTGAGGATTAATAAATTCTACTTGCAGATTAATATTAGAGTTATATTTATGTTAGCATGACTGCATCTGAAAAACTATGGTAAAACAATAGGCATAGGAAGATAGAACACGCATATTCAATGAATATACAAACAAATTATGCTACAAGAGATATAAATAAAATGAAATAAATAAATAAATAAATTCAATGTGTAATGTGCAACTGTTTTACAAACTACAACAAGTACAATATACAAATTCAGACAACTTAATCACAGCATTTTCTACATGTGAATCTTGAATAATATCAACATTTATGAATTTAGCTCTCTTCATCACTTCCCTCAAAGTTGAGGTTTTTTTGCTTATTCTCTCTCTTGAGTTGAACCTTCAATTTTTTCCCACCTAACTGGAAGCCATTCATTGCGTTAATGGCATTCTCTGCTGCTGCTGGTGAATCATAACTCACAAAACCTGCAGTTAGAGCTGCTCAGTAAGACAAAAAATACGAAATATTTACTCGCATCGGATAGAGAAACTTCGAGATTTCATACCGAAACACTTGCTGACACTCGTTGCCTTGTCGACGAAAACCTTCGCGCTCAATACCCTACCAAAACGCTGAAACAGATCCGCAAGCTCCACGTCGCCGTATTGTTGGGGAATGTGGAAGATAAATAGATTAGCCCCGCGAGGACCTGATATACACACACTCTAAATGTGAATACGAGAACTGGGGAAAGGATAGCAGAGACGGGGTGAATATTCAACGACCTTCAACGTGAACCTCGGAGCTCGTTCTAACATTCGGAGTAGCTATGACTTGGTTACTTGAATTAGACGGTGATAGAGTGGGAGAAGAAGCTCTGACTTGCTGAAAGATTCCTCCGTGATATGTCCGAGGATAATGAATCCCCGGCGTAGCTGGATAAGCAGAACCTATGTAGTTTGCAGGTGGCGGTGCGTAATTACTTGGTGCAGCTCCAGATGAAAGATCGGGTATGCCTCCACGTATAGTGCGTCCGTGGTGTGTAGTTGGAATCAGATTAGGGAAGCCAGGTCGATTATGCAATTGAGGTAGGCGATAGCGCACGAATCCGAAAGGGCCTGGGGTCTACAAAAGATGAGAAATTGATATAAATGTAATTTACCTGCAGCATCAAGTAAGTACAAGTACCAATTCCCGATGTACAATGAGAGTTCCTAGTAAAAATACTACAAACCTGATAACCGTAGCCATTATATGCAGGCACATAACTCATCGGTAGAGGACTATATACAGATTGATGCTGGGCAGAAGCAATTTGCAAAGTGGATGCTTGCAAGAGAGCTTTTCGAACCTTCCGAGTTTGTCTCTCTTTTTCTGTATCAGCCCACTTGACCACCAAAGGAATAGAAGAACCCTGTCGTGGTAAGATTAATTTTTCAGCAAGGACAATGTTTGTACTCGAAAAGACAGGAATGATACATAGGAATGGTTTCAGAAGCCAATACATGCTCAAGGGTAACAAATGAAACTTTCTATAAAAACAGAAGTCCAAAACTCTTAGTACATAAGTAAAGTACAAATCATGTTTTCCAGATAACGGCAAATCAATGAAACCATGTTAAGATACATGCAACAGCATACTTGTGTCACATATAAACGTTGTGGCCCTTCTAATATTGAACAAGTTCATAGATGCATCAAAGTTTTTCGAATGAATATTGAGGAATTCATAATGCAAGATTTTGTCACCACTTTTTTTTTCTTAATTATCTACATATAAAGATGAACAGTGAAAGGGACATACACACCTCCATCTTATGCTTCCCATTAAGTGCATCTATTGCTGCAAGTGCTTGTTCTTTCGTCTCGAATTTCATAAAGGCACAACCTATAAGAATGAAGCTGTATGTTAGCTTAGAAATACAAGTGGATAAACTAAGATTCCATTGCTTTGTG
This sequence comes from Schizonepeta tenuifolia, assembly GCA_029490685.1. NCBI lineage: Eukaryota > Viridiplantae > Streptophyta > Magnoliopsida > Lamiales > Lamiaceae > Schizonepeta > Schizonepeta tenuifolia. The sequence goes on along the minus strand of CM055955.1, from coordinate 1,060,389 downwards.
TATAGCAAAATGAAGCTCATAAACCAAGCCAATGGGGATATAAGGAAGGGAGATTTGAGCTATTAACCTTTGCTAGTTTGACCTGACCCTCTAAGAATTTGCAGGTCTTTTATTGTTCCATATTCCGAAAATAGAGCTGACACCTCAGCATCAGAAACAGTTTTCGGAAGCATGCCGACAAACAATTTATGCTCTGACATTGTGTTTAAAATCAAAAAATCACATTTAGAAGAAAAGAACATTCACGAATAAATAAGAGAGAAACACAATAAGAAACTTTATAAACGTGAAGCATCCTTTGTGATGGAACAAAAAGTTAAAAAATCCATACAAAACTGCAAGTTATGTGTACCTAGTCTTTCCAATTCTCCATCAGCATACTTCATTTGCAACGGTCTAGATGCCTGAAATGGACAATTGAACATGTCATCTTAAATCCAACAAGATAATGAATAAATCAAGCTACAACAAATAGAAAACAGATATCTAAAGAGCATGAGTTTGTACAAGCTATTATTTTTGAAGTTTTTGAGATATCTACCATTTCCAATCCTGCACCCTGCATTAATGTTTTCCCTCACATTTTGGTGGGCAAAGAAAGGTAAAGACGTAAAGTAGCTCAGACACATGTCTAATAGCTTATCAGATCTTAGAAATCAACCATTGTAGCAAAGTCACTTCACAGAAACAAGTGATGACAATAAGATAAAGTAAATCCACAAAATTTGAGGGAGAGATCACCACCCACACCCACACAGGCAGATACACACATATGAGTAGAGATGAAGGAAAAACAAAAGTTGAGATGCTCTGATTCTCCCTACTTCTAATATAGAAGAAATAATTAATACCGCTTAACACTGTTTCAGTTTATATAAAACTGGTTGTACCTCGCTGGAACTTATGGAAACAGATATACATAAGAACCGCATGATTTTAACAATCTCATAGAACACCCTTGCATAGATTTAGGCTTAGACACTGTGGTTCCTAAGCATGCATAGCCGACGAGCACAGAGAAAAGCATGGGAAGCATTTCATAAGTCATTTAATCACCTCTTGTAGTACTTAGAACACTTTATGGGGCCTTGCTGTTTCGACACAAGCAGAGGAATAGATCTTAACTCCAGATCCAGAACTCTAGCCAATGCTGTTCATTGTAAGAAACTTGAATACTTGTTACATGTACAAAAACTCCTCCAGGGACCAGGTTAAAAGATTTTTAAATCCAGTTACAATTTTGAGTTATTTCCTTTAACAATGGTAGGAATAAGTAGTAAACTGATCCTAGAATCTAAAGTCCAATAAATCATCTCATCTGGAGCAACTGCCCAGATCAGCGTATTATCACATTATTTTCCTACTGCCAGAGCTGCATATAGGGATTTTAAGAATCAGCCTTTTAAGGACTAATGGTTAACGGTGGTTTTGACATTTAGATACGTTCAAGATTTGCTTTTTCTGCATAGTTGGGTTGAGAATGGTGCTTGTTGACATGTGCAGTCACAAGCTTGGATACACAAGGAGTCAATTGCACTAAAAGATTCCAATGTTTATTGGTTTAAGCACCGATTGCCTAAAACAAAACTGAAATTAGGGGCAGCTGCACTCCATTTTCTAAGTTATACTGCAACCACGTGAACAATTTCAGTTCTCCCAAGAATGAATGTCCGTGTCTATCAACTGATATGCATAAACCAACCGTATAGCTAAGTAAGCAATCAAATTCATGAAAGAACAACTTAAATCCCCTAAACACACACAACTTATAGTGGCAGTGATTACTCTAAAAGCAGCTCATTGTACCGACCATAAAATAGCACTATAACCTACAATGTGTTTGCTTCCGGGCTCCGACATCCTCTTATAACTCAAATTCTTCAAAGTTAGACCTTTTGCTATATCAGCATTATTAATTGCCACACATTCCATAAATGATAAGTATTTACCATAAATGCCACTAACATTTACTGATTAGATAACAATTCATCACAAAACTCTGGACTAATAAAGTAGAAATGCTCATGCAATGGCTCATCATCTTCAATCAGATATCTCTTCGCGTAAATTATCTAATTTTCCCCCCTTCAAAACATAAAATCAAGCTATGAAGTCCAAAAATCAACCACATTGCATAAAGTTTGAAGATTCGAAAAAACGATTTTACACTAACCCCAGGCAGCGTAATCTTCTCATGGCACGCGTTTACAGCCTTGTCTGCTTCCTCTCTCGACGGGCAAATGACGAAACAGCATCCTAAAACATTAAAAATAGGGATTCAAACCCAAAAATCTCAGACTTTTTGTTAATTTAAACAAACTTATAATAAGCACATTTTCGATCGCTCGAAACAAACATGCAAATGGAGCTCGAATCAGACCTCGCGAGGCGCGCGTCTCCTTGTCTCTGATTACTTTGACCTCGTCGACGAGCCCGAACTCTCGGAACTCTGTGAGAAGCTCCACCTCCGTCATCTGCTTCGGCACTTGGCCGACGAATAGCTTCACGCTCTCTCCCTCCGCCATTACCTCGCCAGCAGTCCTTTCTCTCTCTAGAAGTCTCTCTCTCTCTCTCTCTCTCTCTCTCTCTCTCTCTCTCACTGTCAGTTCTTAACGGTGATCTGTGATTATTTTCCAAGTGTTTTCCTTTTTCTTCTAAGTTGAGTCTTCGAAGCAAATCTTCTCTTGATTTATCTGACATAATTGCCCTCATATTTAATGTTATTTACGAGGTGTGCCACTCAAAGGCTCAGCCCATGTTTTACTATTGTCTGACAATTATTATGTCAGGGTTAACGGGAACAGTTTGCAAGGGTGATAACGGAAATCCACAGTTTTGCTATTATTAAAAAGAAAGAAACATCATGTATTTTCTTAGAAATTTGATCATAATTTGATTTGAAGTTAGAATTTTATTTGAAAGTATCTTATACATTCACTGCAAAATTTAGACTTTTTTTTTTCGGGAGAAAGGAGAACGGTGAGGTTTGAACTCGATCCCCCACGATTACAGCAGTGGCAGAGCCACTAAGGAGCTCTAACCCCTGACAAACCAAAAATTTTAAATCTTTTATTATATAAAATCTTCAACTTATCTATATTTTATGTGAATTTTTGTAGCATAAAGCCCCAGTTCCCGAATCGAATCGTATGAAAAGGTTAACATTTAGAAGAAGTAGAAATAGTAGCCCCGGGTAGAAATTTTTTCTGACTACGCCACTCATTTACAAAATGAAGTTACATCACTTTGAGTGTTTCAAAATATGCAATTTGAAATTCGTTCATTTATAGTGATCTACAAGCCACAAAATGAGATCAAATATACTTGAAAAAATATGGCGCAACAAGCTCGAGATATCGAGTAATCATGGAGCTAAACTTGATTACTCACAATACTAAAAACTTCTACTAATATATAGACATCAATATTGGAGAATTTATATAGATAGTAGCAAATGAAAATAAACCTCCTTAAATGTAACTCTTCAAGTAGCAATTGTAGATTACAATTATTAGGAAACAAGTTTTGTAAAGAGCTTTGATCTCTATCGTGGTTTATTTTGTGTGGCGTGAAAGGAACTCAAGCAGATTTCAAGGAGAGTACAATTCAGATGCTGAAGTTGCTCGAGTTTGTCAAATTAATGCAATTTTAATATGTAGCAAAGATAGTAAGTTATCTAAGTTAATCAGCTAGTGCATCTTTGTAGAGTTGTTGTGATGTTGTGATTGTACTTCCCTAATTCATTTGATATAAATAAAATCTGCTATTTTACAAGAAAAAAATGGTAAATTTACGCATTCATAACTTTCACTATGATATTTTGAACCCGATAAATATGTAATATGTGGTTGTAAGGATAATTAAGTTAATTTTAAATATTTTCTATTATTCATGCATTCTAGTTTTCTAACCAAACTAAATTCATTTCAGAATATAATTTTTTGACCTAAAACTATCTATTTTCTCAAAACATATGGATCGACCTATCAATTTCGAGTTGAATTGACATCTCTATCTTTAAATATAGTTCGAATCTTCGATTCTATATGGTGTTTCATCCTCTATTTTATTCATCGGATTTTTGACATTTGACGATTTAGATATAATTATATACCTTATTTAGATGGAATAAATTCTAATCAATACCACATGTCATTCAACTAATGGATCATTCAACTAATGGATAGAATAGAGAATGAAACACGGCATGAGAGTTGAAATTAGATGGGGATTGCAAAACAACTTTGGGAGGGAGGGAATCTCAAATTATGCAATGGCAAATTTGTAGATAAACTTGAAATATAAGGGTGAAACATAAACATGACAGACTGTCCCGCCAAGCCACGTAGGCAAAAATACAAAAATATGCATTCACTTCCTCTGCCAACTGTGACATTATACAAGTCCCTATTCCAATTTTGCCTTTTCCTTTTTTTGTAAATTGCAGTTTACATAAAAAATTCGACTCGGAAATTTAAATGTCTATTTTCAGGTAAAAAGTGATTTTTTTTTAGAATTTATCTTCTTACTGATGATAAATCATTTTAATTACTACCCCTATTTTAAATGTGGAGAAATGAGAAGGATAGCTAGCTGAAATGCGGTACTAATAAATGTACATGTCGCAGTCAACATAAAGCTTAAAAACTCTCATGATAATGCAATTTGTATACTCCATTATAAATTTAAGACCTTAATTACGTTGGTAGTTTGAAATAAGACAAAAACTCCTGAGCAACATTTGTACCGTGCAACACCCGACTCGGACCCACCCGATCCGGCGCGTGAGACGCACGCGCTACAATTTTTTTTTAAGAATTTTTTTTTTTCATAATTTTTTCCCCTATTTTTTGTTGTTAGCCTCTTCAATTTTTTTTTGCCGCTTCTTCTTTGGTCAAGATTCGAACGAGGGGAGCCGAAGGCCTCGGAACGAGCCGAAAAAATCCAAATTGTTGACCGCCGATTATCCTTATATTAGTAATCGGAGCGAAGGCGAAGCCGTAAAATCGAAAAACAACTAAAAAAAAGTGATCAACCGGGTCAGGTCAGGTCGGGCAGTTAGGTGTTGCACAGTGCAACATCTGCACCCAAGTGCTTCTCTTGAAATAATTAAACGTATAATGAAAAGAATAATTATAGACATCAGACTAATAGGTAAATCGATAATTTTTGTCTTGAACTCGTGAATTACTTAACAAAAAAAATCATGCATTAATTAATACTCAATCCGTCCCATTATTTAGTCTCGTATTCCTTTTTGAATTGCCCGTTATTTTTGTCATATTTTATTTTTTGGTTAAATTAAGGGTTATTAACACCCTAATTAAATTAATAATTTGACTTTTGTTTCTCCTAACTACTCCACTTTTCACTATTATTCCCCTTATTTACTTTGTTGTTTACTATTTGTACCATATTAAGCATTCAATAAAAAAATCTATTAACATTCTATCCCTTTCTTCTTAATATTCTTGTCCAATAGAAATAAAACAAGAATAAAGAGATAGAGGGAGTATGAAATTGCTTTCTCTCAAAAAATAATAATAATATGAAGTCATGAAAATTGCAGAATTTTGGATAATCTCAGGATCATTTATCCCTAAGCATGAGTTACATCCATAATTCACTCTCAACTAATAACTGTCCTCATACATAAATGAAGTTTCATTAATTATGTATTTAAGTTAGAGGGAAAGGGAATGGTAGTTGTTGAAAGCAAAAGTGTTTATCAAAACACAACCAAAAGGCAGGCTGGATAACACCTCATTATTGAGTCAACCAAAATAATTGAATGATCATATTATTATAAATTAATATTAGATATAACACCTCATTATCTCCTGATATTGTTATCTTGTTTCCTTTAAATACAATGTCAGTTTTAAAAATAAAAATAAAAATAAAAATTAGAAAATATATAGGTTCCCAATTTCACCATTTTTGAAGAGTATTTTTTTCTTTAAATACGACAACAAAAAAGTAGTCTCTCCGTCCCGCCGAATACGGCCTAGTTCATATGGGCACGGAGAGTAAGAAAAAAGGTATTGAGTATAAATAGAGTGTTTAGTATAGTGTGAATGCAATATTATAATGCTAATAAAGTTATATATGTGATGGTGGATAATGGATAGCGGGAGTAGGTTAGTAGTGTTTAGATGAGATGGTGGACCACATATAGTGCGAATGCAACATTTTATAATGTTAAATATACATTAATTGTTTACTTTAAAATAAATAAGTCAAGTATAGTGGGACGTCCCAAAATGGAAGACAGATTCGATGGGGCGGAGGGAGTATAATTTATGGAAAAATTTGAGTACAACCAACCCTACGTAGGGTTAGTTATAGTTAGGAGTAATTAAGGAGTTTGGAGGGGGAATTACAGAATTTATAAATCTCAATTGGAATTATTAATCAATAATCATCAATTAATATAATAATTAATAATTAAAATTGGTCTAATTAAGTCCTAATTCGATCCTTAACATATGTAGCAAAACGTAACATATTTCATCGAATGTAATAACTGTAGTGTTATTACACAAAGAGCGTGATGAGACTTCAAGTGACTGGCTAAAACACTTCTAATTTTTCCTTAATAGGGAGCCTTGGGTTTAATTTTGTTTGCGTGATAGTATTTTATTGACAGGGTTGTAAATAAGCGTAGGTGTTTGTGAGCTACTCATTGATTGATTTGATAAAACCTTGTTTGACAATCGACTCGATACTAATCGAGTAGAGTTCGAGCCTAAAATCAAGCTTGATAAATTTATCGAGTCGAATTTAAACAATGTGTTCCTCGACTCGACATGCTCAAGAACATGCTTTGCTCGTATTTATCGAGCATGTTCGCGAGCCTACCAATCTAGTTTTAATTGAGCTTGTTCATGAGTCTAATAATCGAGTTTGTACATAAAGTCATTGAACCTTTGCCATATTGAGCCATTGACGAGTGTGGCTCGAACTCAAGCTCGAATACTCATTATCGAGTATTCGATAAGTTAAACTCGAGCTCGCTAATTTTGGATCGAGCCGAGTTTAATCACGATGGTAAAAACTCGAGCTCGAGTATACTGCTAGCAAACAAATATTCAACGAGTCGAGTTTGAGTAGACTAATAACGGCTTGTTTACCGCCCTATTTATTGATCATGTAGAAAAGCATTGTAAATATCTATTATCTATATTAATCAACTTGAAACTAAAAGCGCTTCTCACTCTCTCTCATCTAGGGTTCAGATTTACTTCGTTTCGATCTGCAACGAGCTCAAATTTTGATCGGAAGCTTCGGAATTCGGATTTCGCTCAGCTCTAATTCCCCGATGCCGAGGTACAATTTTATTTATTTCTTCGAATTAGTGAGGATTTTCGTCTGAATTTTGTTTAATTTTCCCCCATTTTTATCTACTTCAGGTACTACTGCGATTATTGCGACACTTATCTAACGCATGATTCCGTAAGTTTTTGAACTTTTTCTCGATATTTTCCGGTTATTCGTGAATTTCCTTCGTTTTTTTGTTGTTTTATTATATATTAATTGAGGTTTAGTGAGCTGCATTTGGGGGAGTGGACGATCCGGTGATGTTTTTCGAATTCATCAGCTAAAATGGAAATTGCTTAGAAATTGGCATATTGCGTGTGGATTGCTTGAGCAATGTGGAAATTATTTAGTTGTTCGATTCTATGTTTGATATTTGGTTTTTGAATGAAACAGTAGCTCACTTGAATTTGTTCTATTGTGTATCATCAGGATAATTGAATGATATACGTCGAATAATTTGGTTCTTGAATGAACAGTATTGTTTATCACCCGGATTATTGAACGATATACGTTGAATAATTATTTAATTATGCTATATTTTGCAACATTTTTGCAATTTTTGATGTTGAGATTGTGTGTTATTGCAGCCTTCTGTTAGAAAACAGCACAATGCAGGGTACAAGCACAAGGTACTCACCGCCCCCATCTCTCACTTCTTCGTCATTACTAATATTTTCTTTCGGGAATTTTATATTTTCTGACGAGCTTATGGTTCTATATTCTGACTGGAGCAGGCAAATGTACGAAGTTATTATCAACAATACGAGGCACAACTAAATCAAAGTTTGATAGACCAAAAAGTTAAGGAGCATCTCGGAGCTTTCAGGCCTCCTGTTGGTGCTTATCCAAGGCCCGGTCTTCCAGTTCTGCCTACGCCACTCCCCGGACAGTTCCCGCCTGGCACCCATTTTAGACCTCCCCCTTTGCCACGACCAATGCCTGGACTTCCGGGTATGCTGAATTTCCCTCTGCCACCACTTCGTTTTTATCATAGTAGAACTTGCTTGCATCTTGATTCTTGAATGTTTGAGTTGATACATCAATTCCGTAAACGGTCTTTAGATTATGTAGTTGCTATAAAGTGCGATTATACTGTCCTATGTTAGCTAACTCGTAACAAGAAACCGTGATCATATATACGTGCAACTAGACGGTCCTAGGTTTGCTTGTGGAACACAAATCCTCGTTTTAACATGTATTGGTGTGAGATGATGATAACTTGCACGACGTGTAAAGCTTGATTTTTTAATTTTTTTTCCATTGAACCGTCAACAGGATATGGACAGATGCCGCCACATATGGTGCCTCCACCGGGTGCGCCTCACCCAGGTCACATGAACGGTCTCCAAAGACCTCTAACATCTCTTCCGCCTCCTCCTCCAATGGTTCCAGGAAGCGGTGGAACTCCCACGAGTGGTGCACCACCAATGTTTCCTCCCCCACCTTACCAAGGTAACATGTCATCATTACCTACGAGTGGAGGTAGTGATGGTTCAGCGCCTAGTGCTCCACCTCCCGAGGCTAATCAGTAGTCTCGTGTTCTTATTATGTATTCTTCATTGGTAATTTTTTGATGTTGAGGAGGATGATGATGAGAATTTGTACAAAGAAGTTTTGATTTGTAGAGACGGTATCTTTTTCATGTCGTGAGGCTTCAGATATAATGTATTAGGGGCTATGATAAAATTTTATCAATTGTAATGTCTTTGTAGAAAATTGAACCAACCCTATTATTGCAAATTTTACAATTCTTTTTTTTTTTAATGTGACAAGTAAAATCTGCTTCCGCAGCTCAGTGTAGCACTTTCGATTGATTTTGCTGTCGTGTAATAACCTGCAAGCTACACAAACTCACGTGACGCTGTTTTGCTAGGAACTAAGCAATTTTTGTGAAATGTGAATTCTTAAAGAAATGATCTTGTTGAATATCTCCTTTTTGTGGTTAGCAACATATACACTAATTACGAAAGAGAAAATATTAAATTTAATAACGACAATTGTCATTTAATTTGAATTAAATAATAAGCACCGAAAAGGTGTGACAACAAATGGGCATTTGGTCTAGTGGTATGATTCTCGCTTAGGGTGCGAGAGGTCCCGAGTTCAATTCTCGGAATGCCCCATTTTATTTTTATTTAAAATTTCCCAAATTTTGTGTTGTACCTCTAGCTATCCTTTTCGTTTATTTGTTCTGTATAATTCACAAGGGCATTAGAAATGATTATTCAGAAAAATAAAAGAAATAAATATGGCACGTGACAAGAGTCCCGGTGGCGATTATAATAGAAATGTAGCAGAAGCTCCACTTATATTTTAAATTTATGAGCGGAGCTATACAAAAAAAAAAAAAAAGATTTGAATGACCCCCTTTATGAAATTCCCGATTTGGGGGGGCTCCGGCCTACCCGAACCCCCTGCGTCAGCCACTGGTCGTACCGTTGAATGAAGCGATTACTCCTCCAAGATCCGTTGAACAATGAGATTCACAGCTGCATTTGCTGAGGAGAATGCTCCATGGAAACTATCTTGGTAAGAGATGGATTCCAAATCTATAGCCATTTTCAAAAGAATATCTCCCAAATCAACTCTTTTCTCCACCAATGATTTGTAGTACGAATCTGCAGCGACCTTGCTTATTTCTACGTTGGTCGCCTCCGGGCAATACTCGTCGTCCAACCACTTGTGGAGCGCGGTTCTTAGCCATGCCGATTCCTACACGTAGAAAGATGAAATGAATAGGAACTATATGAGCAATCTTTCAAGTAAAAGTGTCTCCATAAACTTGAGTCACAATTGAATGCAACAAGTAGGGAAAAAGTTTGTTTTTTCGCGACTAAGGAAAACCGCAATCGCTATTTGAGGTGTGCACTGAGTGAACATCGCTCCTTTGCAAAAGGAGTGGTTAACTTTCACTTGGATGTAGTTTAGAATATCTTTTCAAAGTTGGAGAATGATGCATTACTCCAACACTTCATCAATTGCAAAAAAGGTTGTTTTTTAAATGTTGCAATTACAATACTCCTTTGCAACTTTTGCAATTATTATGAATTGTGACATCACCAACTTTTGCAGCACTAAAACCATGTTGTTCTATAGTTGAAAACGACGTCGTTTCAACTATACACAACAAAGTAAAGGTTTGGTAAAGTTGTGATTGCAACATTCTACAAAATTGTGTGAAAATTGAAAATTGAAAATTTAAAAAAATTAACACCTCAAACAATGTGATTAATCTCACAATCAACAAAAAAAATTCATATGGTATTAGAACAAAGGCAAACAAAATGCCAACAACAAACAAATTTAAGCATACAAGCAAAACTGCACTATTTAAAAGATCATTTAGTAATTAATTATTTTTAAAATTAAATGAATTGGTTTACCTCTGCGGCTGTGGACGGCTCCAACCAATGGCTCGGAACTCTGAGTTCCTGAGGCGAATCCAGCTGCTCTTCTTCGGCATTACTCCGAGAAACCGAGCAATGTAATCTTCTGAGTTTCGGATATCCGGCGCCGATTAACCGGCGGCGGCGGCATAGGTGAAATTTGTTGCTCGGCGATTCAATCTTCGCGAATTTATGCGCGCTATTAGCTCCGTGTATGATTGGGCTAACAGCTGTGGGGAAACTAAAAATCAGAATTCCCATTCTCAGAGCGCCGATTTGAAACAGAATTGCTTTTTTCCGTTTAGGAATTCGAGATCAGAAGTAGTATGATGGCGGGAAATTTCATCTTCGTTGAGAGATCAGTTTCAGCTGCCTTTTGTTTCGGATAAGAGAGAGAGTGTCTAAATATCTCGACTTCTCTCTCTAGTTCGGGCTGGGCCGGACTGGGTCATCGGATAGTATAGTTTTGGGCTGCAGATGTTAGCCCGACCCAATTTTGTCAGCTCAAAATATGAGAAAGTAAATCAAATAATTCGTTTTAATTGGATTAGCTCAATAAAGTGAATAAACTAATAAGCTCATTTATTGGAAAAAAAATAGGTTCCAATATAAACATATTTTTAAGGATAAATAATAGTTTGTTCACGACATGGTTGTCACTTTTGCTACTTCACTCATATTTATTGTAGGTCTCTTACTCCACTTATAATATTACTCACTATTATCTACTACTCCCTCTGTCCTGCTCCAGTTATCCTAGTTTCTCTAGGCACGGGAATTAAGGAGGACATAAGGGTAGAAAGTGTGTTTAGTGAAGTTATTAAAGTCAAATAAAGTAGGTAGAGAGAGAATGAATAATGAAATAAAGTGGAATAAGATGAATAAAGTAGGTAGAGAGAGTGAATAGTGAAATAAAGTGGAATAAAATGAGTAGAGAAAGAGTGAATAGTATGTTGAAAGGTGTAAAGTGAGTGTAATTAAACAACTAATTATTTTCAGAAAAGAAAGTAGGACAACTGGAATGGGACGCCAGAAATAGAAATTAGGATAATTGGAGCGGGACGGAGGGAGTATTACCTACCATTTTCTTAAAACATGTGTAGTTCACAATGTGACAATAATTTCGTGAAGGGAGTGAGCACAAAAATTACCATTTTCAGACTTTTTTGTCATTCTTCCTTGATGTGTATAATATGTAAAATCACATTATAAATATGTGAATCATATCAAATTATACGTGAAAATCACACGTATATAAATATGCAAATTCATATTTTAAAAATGTGAAAGAAATAGTAATATGTGAATTCGCATTTTTGAAAATGTGAAAAGGTAATAGTAATATGTGAATTTTTATATTTTTGAAAATGTGAAATGATAATAATATGTGAATTCACGTTAATATGAAAACGATAATAATATATAAATTTCATTAAGTAAGAAATTTGGGGGTAAAAGTGAAAAACTGATTTTTGTATATTTTGAATCGGTATTATAATTAGTATTTCTATCTATAAAAGTGACATTTCCTTGAATTTTCCTATTTTATTTTCTTTTTTGTAAAATATAAGTGGGATTAATGCACCTACCATGAATCTGAACTACATTTGACAAGCTTCACTCAACTGAGCTTGATAAAAATGTCATATTAAAATAATATTTTTGATTTTTTTTGAATTATAATAATATTTTGAATTGTTCTTCTTATTTCTTTTTCATCCACGTCACAAATAGTTTTGAACAAAAAAAACCTTTTTTTGGTAATATATTTTGAAGTATTCATTAACAATAGTAGGCGCCAAAATAAGGTGGTCAAATAAGTTGGGATAATTTAACTCGGAAAAACTTCAAAACTGGATAAGGAATCACCAAAAATCCTCTCTCTCTCTCTCTCTCTCTCTAAATGTCAGTCGCAGCTACAAGCTACTGGTTCTCCGCGTTCTCTTCCCGCGGCGGCGCCGCCTCCAGCCACTCCTTGACCTCCAACAGTCTCCGATGTGCATCATGTAGACCTCATTCGTTTATCGCTTCAAAATCGTCCGAGGATTCGAATCATAAACTGATTAGAGGGAAAACCAGGAAATCATTAAGTAAATCCGCCGCCGAGGTAATGCGATGTTTGATTTGGATATCTATGCATTTTTTAGAGATAAATATTGTTTTGTAATGCGAATGGCGGGCAATGGTATTTATCAAAGCCATGGAATTTGTCGAGGGATGTTGGTCGGAGCTTGAGAGGAAAAGTTACAGGGGGGAGAGTTTCTTATTAGTATAATTAAGTGATTAAGTGTTAATTTTCATGGAATTTCTTGAGTTGTGATAGCAGAAGATTTAATTTGGGTGGGGAACTGAGGTGTTGCCATGTTTGATTTTTGTTCAATGTTCTATGTTTTGAATGAGAAGTATGGTTCATGAACTGCAAGTAAGTAGAACTCATTGAATTTCCCAAGTAGCGAGCGAAGAAAGAATTATGGGAACATACAGTGATCAGTAACTGTTGTTTGAAAGAGGTGTATCTAATTCTACGAGCTGCTTGTTATAGAAAAGACTAGTGTAGAAACGTGTACTTATATTATGTTATCTTCTATCTTGTTCTTGTAGATGCTACTCATAAAGCAAATGTGTGAGGTTGTTATATATCTTATTATTGGATACTTTTCTTCAAAAGAGGCTAAGCTTAGGCAATCTATCCCCTAACACACACAATAAGGGAGATGAATGCCATTGTAACATTTTCACATCGTGCTCTTGAATTTAGAACGAAGCTAATATACAGAAATTTCAGCGAAGTCCAAGGGATGAATGTCCTCCTTTACATTCTGGAGGAAGAAGTACTTTGAATACAACAGGACGAACCCAGCCATCATCCATCAAGTCATTTGGCATACAGAAGAAAGGGAATAAGGGACGTAAGGTTGACTCAGTGGAACAACAGGTAACCAGACTAGATGTTCATTTCCAGAATCCTCTTCCAAGTGAAGTTTAGTAGCTGCAAGCATGTTTTTCAATCCAAATTTAATTTCTGAATAATTGAGTGTAAAGATGCTGCGGTACAAGGGGCATTTTTCAGCAGCTTGTGAAATTTATAAATTGGAGATGTGAGATCTGGGCAGCACTTTCATAATTTTGGTAGAAATGATGATAAAGGGGTGTCATAAATACCCGAAAAATTCAGTATTTCCTTTTTTACATTAAAATTCAGTATTTCCTTTTTCCAGGGCAACACATTCATGTTCTTAATTTTTTAAATTAATTCGTTGTCCATCATTCTGATGTAGCTGTTACTAGTTTCTAGTAAACATTGCATTTTTTACTTGGCTTTACTGGTTCAGTTCCTTAAGCCTACTCAGTTATCTGTCCCAGGTAGAGACAGGAAATCCTCAAGATACTGCTTTCCTTAATGCTGTCGTCAAGGTAAAGATCTGTATTTTCTGTCTTAGTTATAAGAATGGTGTGACTTCTATCATCTGCTTCCTTTTAAAGTCTGTGTTTTGTCTTGCACAAGAGTCAATCAGGGCTTGAATGATAGCTTCATATGCACAGATAGATACATTTGATTGCATCGCATATCAGAAATGTTCCTTGATGTGGTAACACTGTTATTAACCAAAAATGCGTTGGAATGCTTTAATTATAAATCTATGTTCGATGTGTGACACTTGAATGCCACATGAGATACTGAATGGTGTAAACAGTACTATGAGTTAATCCAAATTATATGTAAAATGACCAATGGCCAAAATCATTTCCTTTGTCAATTATTGTTCACCAATATCGCATCTCCACATTAATTGCGATTTTTCACAATTGTGATGATTGAACATGCTTGATCAATTTATTGAAATTTTAATTTCTTTCTAGATCTAAAATACATTTTGTACTTTTGCTAACTACTTTCTTCATTTAGGTTTACTGCACTCACACTGAACCAGACTATTCCCTACCATGGCAGAAGCAAAGACAGTATGCAAGTACTGGAAGGTATGTAAGAGCCGCTTTACATATTTTTTTTTTCCAGAAACATTAGAGATTGATATTAATTCTACGTCTAAGTCCAATTTTCTTTTCTCCACCACCTTTGCAGTGGTTTTATGATTGGGGAAGGGAAGATTTTGACAAATGCTCACTGCGTGGAACATGATACACAGGTAATCATTGACAATCTTTCCACATTAATAATGTTAGGTACTGCTCATGTAAGAATCACTTGGCACAAGAAGCTTGGTTTTAATTAAGGGAAAATTGCTGATATTTATATATGCCACTTTATGTGTCTTTGAACATTTTGGTTGATGCGTCATCAAATTGAGAATGATTTCTGCTGGTGGAATCTTTCTAGATATACAATAGTGCAAATAAAATAGATAAGTTGAAATGCATGCTTCTTTAGATGGATGCATATTTTGCTGTAGTGGACTAAAGCGAAACCTAAATAGCTTTGATTAGAATCTCTCGCCTAATTTACTACCTCCTTTATCACCGAGTGATCATTTTACCTCCTACATCATTAACTTACTGTTCATCTCTTGTTGTGTATCCTCATGTGCAAAATAGCATGCTCATTATTTATGTGTAATTTTCATGATTGCAGGTGAAAGTGAAAAGAAGGGGAGATGACACAAAATATGTTGCAAAGGTACCTGTCTGTAAGATTGATTTTATAACTACCATTATGCCGTCTGTTCTTTTAATACCTCAAATGCATTTGGCCTACACCACACTCCTTTATCTTCCTATGAGTAAAAGACCTCATATACATATCTCTTTTATAAGGGATTAAGACACAAAGGTTATTTACAACCATGTTTGCTAACTGAAAGGCATATGTCCCTTATTTTATCTCAAAAGACAAGTTTTGAGCAACACACAAGCTCCTCTTGCATCACCTGTTCTCATTGATAATGATATGTGTGGAACACATGCTGAATCTTTGATGGGAACTTACCCTGAAGCAAGTGATTATTACAGGTTTTAGCAAGAGGAGTTGAATGTGACTTAGCTCTACTTTCTGTTGAAAGCAAGGAATTCTGGGAAGGGGCCAAGCTACTTCATCTTGGAAACTTGCCTAATTTGCAGGTTAACTTGAATTATCTTGCCTCTACTTTCAGCTCGATCTGGCTCCTAAAGAGGCAGAAAAATGTGTTGAATCCATAGCAAGAGTTTACTATTCGCTTCAGTACCGATATAAAATCATATCTGCACTTCCAATTCTGACATAGACAATTAGACTCAAAGATCAATTTTTTCACTTGTCTCTATGTATGATCTCTTATTTCTCATTGCATTTGCAGGATGCTGTAACTGTTGTCGGATATCCTCTTGGAGGAGAAACGATATCTGTGTCTAAGGGTGTGATATCAAGAATTGAGGTTCGTAAAACCATTTGAAATGGTATTTATCCAAGATTTTGTAGCTATGGAAACTGCAAGTATTATTATACAATGTGCTAATGATTGTTCTTTTGGAGGATTCATTACAAAATTTAAAGCAAGTTGTTCTTTTTACTAGTCAATTATAAAAATTTCTCAAAAAAGATTACTGCTTACATTTTTCTTTTTACATATTAATGTTTATATCATTGAGAGTTATGTTACTGAATTTCATCCATTAGCTGTATACAAGTTGAGCAAATTTATTCACAAAAGAAAACATAATTACCTAAATGAAGCCTATAGTATATATCTACCAAAAAAAATACTATCTGTAACAATTAATGTGGTAGTAAAAGAAGAAAGTTTTCCCTGAAGTATGGATCAAGCCTACAGCAAATATCTGAACCATTGATCATGAATTTAAATCAGGCTTGTGCCAATCCCTAGGATTGATAGTTGGCAATTGCCGTGAAACATTCCGCATTGTTTTTAGGATTACCAACATACAGAAGGTAAAATTAATACGTGATTTTGTTTGCTATCAAAATGGGCTGTTTAGTGCTGAGATTTTCCTCTTTCCAAGCCTTACATATGCAATATTTTTCACTTACATTTACTTGCATACAAGTGTTACTTTGGTCATAAGTTGGAATAAAGCTCTTTTTCTTGAACTTTAGATTAGAAAGAATTATATTTTGTCCCTTGGATATGCGTCATATGGTAGCATGGCATAATCAATCATCAGGGTTAGGTACCAAGGGCAAGTAATTGGGATTTTTTTTTAATCTAAGTTATGGTGTGCAATCCAAAGATTAGCTTTACAATCCATAACATCCACAAAGTAGACATGATTGTTTAACGATGCTCTACCGTCTCTCCACACAATCATTACTTGAGGGAATAATGTGAATTGCAATACATTTCTTCTACTACCACAAGATCACAATGGTAGAACTAATCCACTAAGTGTCATTTCCACTATGCAATTTATTAAGTGTCATTTTACTATTTCTAGCTTTCCAATGTGAAACTATATAACTCATGTAGCTAATCAGCCTAATCCACTAATTTGAATTGTTGTGGAAGATATCTACTGTTTCTGATGGTTGACGTAGATAGTGTAGCTGTACTTTAGTTCTGCAGTCTGGTACTTTAATCTGTTGTCTCATATGTATAAAGGTCAATCTGGCCGTAAATTTCATTTCAGGTGACATCATATGCTCATGGGGCTTCAGAGTTACTTGGTATTCAAATTGATGCAGCTATCAATCCTGGTGAGTATAACTAGGCAATGGTCAGCTTGTATTTGTTAATGGGTGATGTGTCATTTATCAGTTTGCTTTGGTCAAAGAGTGGTTGAATTCTTGGTTTCTATCTAATGTCTTGAAATGTATATTTCTAGAGTTAAAAGTTGATCCCCTATGCTCTACTTCTTGATTGCTTTTTTTTTTTTTAGGTAATAGTGGTGGTCCTGCATTCAATGACCAAGGAGAATGCATCGGAGTTGCGTTTCAGGTAGGCTTTTAGTTAAATTTTGAATTTATAGGCATAAAGGTTAATATAATTTTTTCTAGGTTAGAATTTTTATGCTGCTCCTCTTGCAAAATCACCATGCTTTGTGACTTCTTACATCTTTTCCCTTACTTCTTTACGGTCCTTATTTGAAATGCTAGCTGTTTGTTTTTTTGCCATCATCAGCTGTTTTCTTATAAATATTATATTCTCAGTGGATCTTTCCTTTAGGTATACAGATCTGATGACGTTGAGAATATTGGCTATGTGATTCCGGCGACTGTCGTATCTCATTTTCTTGAAGACTATGAAAAAAATGGAAAATACACTGGTGAGACTCCTCATTTGAAGAAAATATTGTGTTCGTCCTAATTGAATTGCAAAAGTCATGATGCCTCATCGTTGTGTGTGATTATTTGGAATGAATAATGCTACATGGTTGCTTGTGTGCGAGTGCTAGATTAATTGGGTGTCATACAGTTTAGTTTCTTAGATCACTAATTTTTTCAGATTAAATAAGCACTGATACTGTGGAGTGTGGAAATGTTTCGTGTATTCCCTTACAATTAATTTGATTGTTTTGATACTTTTACCTTATCTTCCTGTTATATGATTCTCTTTCTCTGTTGGGACAAACATTTGTTATATTGTGAAGATTATATCTTGTGCTACTGATGCAAGTAGGCTAATAAACATCTCTTCATACACTCAGGTTTCCCTAGTCTTGGAGTGTTGTTGCAAAAATTGGAGAATCCAGCTCTGAGGGCATGCTTAAATGTTCCATCGAATGAGGTTTCTCTCAAACTTATGTGCTCTTGTTTGATCCAGATTTTGTGCCTGAGTTACTCATTATAGGCTGAATCTATGCTTAAATGTTGCAGTGTGTCATAAACAACTCAAGTTATTTATTTTGTGATTTTAGTTTGTAGATCATTGTTTGAAACTCATACATATTTTACTTTTAAGATTTTTTTTCAATCGATGTTAGTGTATGAGTTGAGCTTCATTAGGCATTTAAGGAATATAATAGTGGGACTGATATATGGGACACTAATGAAATAAGGTCACAGGAAACACGAGAACAAGATCAAAATTAGTTGTAATTGCTTTTGTGTCATTGATTTCTTTTCAAATGAAAGGAGTTACTGTCTGGAGAAGCTAGTTGGTTGTATTATCTCCTGGTAAAAGTTGCATGCTCGAAGTACCTGTAGCACCAGATTTAAAACATACGAACACTTTTCCTCTGTGAAAACTTCTTGAGAAATAAAGTCGCGTATAGGTGCAGGCCAAATCCAATGTTCAGAAGGCACTCACTCACAATGGGATAGCATAAAAATATCTTTAAAGATTTCAGTAAAAAATTCAAATTTACATTGTTGGATAAGGCTGAATATAGATCGTTAATGATTGTCATAGACATTGAGTTGAAACTTGAAATAAGTGGTGGATTTTCATAAATATTGGTTTCATTCAGATAGATTAAAGTTGAAAATGGATTTTCCTGACCACGTTTATATCACCATAATAGTCAAAACTAAAAAGATTGGGATTGGATTCGGCTCTGTAGATAGAAAGAAATTAATTGTTCAAATGGTGTTTTCAATTGCCAAGTCATTAACTGGCGGCTAGATGGCTGCTTTTTGTTTTTAATCAACTTTTTCGTGTCATTTAACTCTGACCTCACATCATCACAAACTTTTGTCTTTCCAGGGTGTTCTTGTGAGGAAAATTGAGCCTACATCCCCTGCCTGTAATGTGTTAAAGGAGGTAACTCTAATTTATGAGTTTAGAGAGTTTTTATTACTGTCTTTGGCCTTGTTTCCAACCTTGAATAATTATACATGTGTCCTTATATCAATTCATTGGTTTCTGTTCATATTTTGGATTCTTTTCTGAATTTATATCTGATCCAGTTAAGCTTCCCCTGCCAGTTATTGTTAACAAAGGCTGGCCTTGCCTGTATATCTGTTCTCAATAATTCTTTTGTTCCAATGAAGATTGTTACCCATAAAGCTAGGTTTTGGTCCTCTTATTCCTTGATTATTTCTGTGATCAAAATTGCCAGAAAGTGTTAAGCGGCTTGCCACTCCAAGAAATTGAAATATTCCTTTGCTTTTGGACTCGATTATGTACCTTTTTCCCATGCTTTTTGTGCACAAATATGTGGTTGCATATTTGCATTACATAAAACTTAACTGTTGCTAAATTATTTAGTTTTCATTGAAAAGATTAATAAATCCGTGGAGTATTTTCGTAATTGCGAGTTAACTTTCCTCATCAGGTTTTTTTTAATGGATACTGATTTTTTGCATGACCAGGTGATTCCCTAACTGCAAGTACTATTTCTAGTTATCTGTAAGTAGGGAAGAGTCAGAAGATGGCTTTGTTGTACAGCAAATAACTGTTATTTTTCTACCTCTTCAGGGTGATGTCATTGTGAGCTTTGGTAATATCCGTATTGCATGTGAAGGGACAGTACCTTTCCGATCAAC
Organism: Schizonepeta tenuifolia; assembly: GCA_029490685.1. NCBI lineage: Eukaryota > Viridiplantae > Streptophyta > Magnoliopsida > Lamiales > Lamiaceae > Schizonepeta > Schizonepeta tenuifolia. The sequence continues at coordinate 1,040,307 of CM055955.1, read as the reverse complement.
TGAACGCATTGCATTTCGCTATCTTATCACTCAAAAGTAATAGTTTCTTTGAGTGATTTTGTGTCGAGTGCATTCTCAAGTCTTTGTTAGTATTGTCTACTATGATACAATTGCCTTGTAGCTGCATTGAGACATCTTTACAGCATCAAATTTAGTTTTTCACCTCATTTATGCTGTTTTAATAGAAACAAATTACATCTATAATTGGAAAACTGCATGCTTCCCTAGGTTTGAGTCCTTGAGCTTCTAAGTAAGCTGATGACCATATGATGTTCAATTCAGGTTTACTGGTGATGAAGCCGAACTTGGCATTATCAGGGGAGGAAAACCTATGAAAGTTCAAGTTGTTCTGAATCCACGAGTGCCTCTGGTAAATGGAAGCCGTTTATTGTGGGGATGAACTGTTCACTTTTCATAATATGATTTAAATGTTTGTTATTTACTCTTTTTGTACTCCCTGAAGGTTCCATATCACATTGAAGGAGATCAGCCTTCATACTTAATCGTAGCTGGTTTGGTGTTTACATCCCTTTCAGAGCCTCTGATACAGTATGCTCTTAACTTTTTTATGCGACTCCAATTATCCTCGCATCATTGCTTTCATTTTTTTGTAATGTTCGATACTGACCACGATCTCATTTGTTCCTATTTTAAAGGGAAGAATGTGAAGATGATAACATTGGGGTAATTGATTTTTTTTTATTTATTTTTTATTTTTAATTGTTCAGTGACCTTCACAATATCAGTTTGCTTAATTCTGTGGGTGATTGCTACTTTTCATCATCAGCTGAAGTTGTTGGCCAAAGCACGATACGCTATGGCGAGGTTCGAAGGAGAACAGATAGTGATTCTATCACAGGTATGCACGTTGTTATGTGCGTTCAAGATGCAAATTCTCCGCACAACTTCATTTATTTGAATTGGTAGATTGGATCATTAGAGAATTTCTGCAAGTAGAATCAAGAATCTAATGGCTTATAGACGGCTGCTCCCTTTATAAACTAAAGAAGTGTAATTCTTTCTATATTGCTAGTATTATTGTCACTCTCATCTGTGATTTGTACTACTCTCACAGGTATTTGCGAACGAAGAAAACATCGGATATGAAGAAATATGCAACGAGCAGGCGAGTCAAAACACACATGTAAATTTGATTTCTCTCATTTTGCAGTTTACTGATACAAATTCTGAAACAGGTCTTGAAGTTAAACGGTACTTGGATTAGAAACATTCACCACCTGGCTCATCTAGTTGACTGTAAGTTTTTAGCATCTCATGCGAATATTTCCCTATGGAAAATCTTGATTTACTTATCAACCTGTGAGTGTTTTCCAATAATGTCACAACATTTAGTAAATTACCTATTTATATCCAACATTCCAAGGTGATATTTCTAACTGAAATCTCATATGGTGTGTTCCACACAAGTCTAGTGTGCCATGTGAGATTTCAAGTGCTGAAAATGTCACCCCACAACTTGGGTATCATTCGTAATTTATTAAACGTTGGGACATCTTTGTTCATTTCCTTACAACCAGAATAGCACCCGGACTCACAACTGAGTGTGTTCATTTCATTTGATCAGCTTGCAAGGACAAATATCTAGTCTTTGAATTCGAAGACAACTTTTTGGTGGCTTTAGAGCGCGAATCAGCTCTATCGACTACGGCCAGCATGCTCAAAGGCCATGGCATTCCACACGAAAGATCTCCCGATCTAATGGAACCATACCCGGACTCTGCAGGACAGAATAATGCTACGGATCAACGTGAGTTTGGCGACAGTCCCGTTTCAAACACAGAGTTCGGATACGACGGACTTCTTTGGGTGTAAACTCTTCACTCTATTCATTTCATTTCCAATTTATATTACTTGTTCATGTTTTTACATTTCACCACATTTTTGCATATTTATGGGAAATTATTATTTTGGAGAGTGTAGGTAGTTATAGACTTAAAGTCACGCCTTCTAACCATTTGATAGAAATAGAACATTAGGTCCTTTTGTCTTCTTTCTTATTTGTGTATCCTATTTATATATGGGCTGTGGCTAGTAAAATATTAGGTTAATTAGAATAGTGTATTCAATTCATTCTGCTTTGTACTAAAATAAGATTTTGTGATTCTATAACATATGCATGCTAAATTTTCTTCATTCTAAATTTTCTGCACACACATCTTATCAACCACTAAATTCATATCTAGCCTAAATTATTTGATGTGTGCTTTTATTTTACATTTTACTATTTCAGTATCTTGTGACTTCTCTTTTTCATGTAGCAGTTACTACCTGCTACAGAATAGATCTATGTTTGTCTACTTAGAGAGAGAGAGAGAGAGAGAAGGTGGAATGAGCACTAAATTCTAGTCTCATGAAACAGCATAATTTCACGGGCTAGTGTGTGAATGTCAGAAAACAGCCATTGTAGATAACGATAGCACCAACCAATTCACATTCATATGTTTCCACTTACCTCAAAATACCTAGCTGTCTTCCCCACCACCCCAAATCACTCCATGCCACGTGTCTACCCTAAGCTAGTAAAATGCTACACCCGTTGAAATACACCTAATGCACTTAATGTTGTCCAAATTATACATGACTAAGTCCATGCTAGGTCAAGTACAATAACATTAGGGTACGTTTGCTTTTTATTCCACTTACCTTAATAGGTAGTGAAGTTCATTAGTTTTATACTTAGTCTGTAGTCCGAAAGTAATGGCACAGATTTTAAGAGAGAGAGTGAGTTAGATGTATTGTAAGTAGAGAATGAGACCGATGTTTATTGTGAGTATAATCATTTTCATTTAAGAAAAGACCACAATTATCGTGGAAGGACGAAAAAGGAGACAAAAACGACACTTCTTATCATGGACGGAGAGAGTATGTGTTTGCTTTGAATGAAAATATATACATCCATCTTTAAAAAAGGGTAAAATGTGGTATAACATTATAATTTCATTTCTTAGGTATAAAATTATAGTTTGGGCAAGGGAAAAGGATTGCCATTTAAATACTTCTTAACTGGATTTTTCATTATATAAAATCAGATAAGGTATAAGGCGGTAAAATAATATTATTTCTGTTTGAGTAGTGCTATTTGGTTACACTGTGTCCGACCACACAAGCTAAAAATAGTACTCCAATATAGGTTTTGAAAATGGAAATATACTCTAATTGGGAAGCATAAATTCGGGGAAATGTGATTATTTTCATTTTTTCAATCAACTTTACTTTTTTCTTATGCGTGTGGCTAGCCACCGTGTTACCAAATATCATTCCCTTTCTTTCTATAACTCGTTATAATTGAAGCGAACACACCCTAGAGTAAATCTTAATATGTTTTTGGTGATGTGAAAATCATTATCAGCCAAATATTGGCCTACATAATTTCAATGATTTCTTAAATTTTATCGCTAAAAATATATTACGATTTACTCTAATGTTAGAATAGTTTGTCTATGAACTTTTCGATTTTCTTTATGATTCGAGTTTTTTGTGCTCGAGTAGCATGAAGTTACACCCATCAATATCATACATTACTGCAAGTAGATATGTTTGTGCAAATATGCTTAATATGCATTCAATATACTCACTACATGCATCACTTATATAAATAGCCACCATCACCTCTTCTAAATACAACTCTTGTCTCCAACCATTCATTCCTCACAAAAGGTTGCACTTATTTCAGCACCCTTTAAAGCACAAACCCTTTTTCTTATACAGGAAACAATAACAGTGGAGAAAAGCATTAATGGCTCTCTCCATATCTCCATTCTTGACATTTCTTACAACAATCTTTCTAACATTCTCATCATCAGCTTCAGACAACAGTTTCCCTGCCTCCACCATTTCTGCTGCTCCTGCTTCTCTCTCATCATCACCACCACCATCATTATCTCCTGATCTCTCTCCTCTTTTCCCCACACCTCAGCTCTCTCCAACTGAATCATCTCTCCCCATCATTCCCTCAACTCGCAGCCCTCCAAAACCTGATGATGATGCAATGGCAGCTCCAGGGCCATTTATGGCCGTCGGCCCGTCTCGGCTTCTGCCGGATTCTTCTTCCCTCAGGCTGGTGAGTGGTGGGGGATGCTTGAGTTCAGTTGTGGTTTCTGGTTTGGTTGCATTTTGTTTGCTAAAGCTTTTTGGTTAGTGTTGCTTTTTTTTTTTTAAGCATTGTGGTTGCATTGTGTAGATTGTAATTGATTTGTTGTTTTCATGTTTAGTAGTAGTAATAGTAGTATATATTTATGAGTTATATACATAGATTTGTGGTAGGGGTTGGAATAGATTGAACTGGTGTGTGGATGGAGTTGTAACTGATTTTGGTCTTGCAATAATGGCCTCCAAGAAAAAGTGCTCTCTCTCTCTCTCTCTCTCTCTCTCTCTCTCTCACACACACACACATGTTTGGATCCTCCTCTCATATCATGATTAAGGGAACAAAAGTGCCATGAACTTACATTCTTCTTTTTAGGAAATAATTCTCCTGAACAAAAAGAGCAGCGCTTAAGAGATGGGTTATCAATTTTGAAAGCTGAAAAAATCAAATATTTTGATTCTTTCTTATTTAATTATATTTTCTTTAATCTATTTCCACCCCAATTTTATTTTTCTAACTAATATAGTTAAAAAAGTTATTGTTTCACTTGGGATCATCTATTTATACTTTGGTGTCTCGCTTGTGTCTCACTTTAAAAAATCATTAGGGTTGATTATTTCTTATGTCCTTCCAAAAAAATAAAGTACAAGATTGAAACATGATACAAAAACTATGATCTCACAACAATGGTTACATACATAGGCAACACACACTAGTGAGGTACTAGATTATCCCAAATTCCCATATAAATTGTCACAATCTCAACTTGCTAAAATCTAGAGATTTCCTTCTAAGGCAATTTATTCAAGACACTTCTCCATCTTCCAACTCTCTTCCATCATCAAATCCAAAGCCAAACTCAGCTGTCTAATAACATCTCTCTTCTCTTCATCTTTCTTCATCAATTCCTCCCTTTGCACCTTATTTTCTTCTCTAAGCCTCTCCAACTTTCTCCTCAACCTCGTCCATTCCTCGTTACCTGAGTCACTCGACTCTTCCTCTTCCGCATCATCAACTTCAGACGACTCATCAAACTCCACGAACTTACAGCCACCAGAGTGGCTATAAAACGCGTAGTCTTGTAAGCTCAACGACTTCCTCAACCGAGTTTTAGTGAGAGAAAGTGGACTTAAACATGATGTTAGAAGGTGGCTTCCACATTCATACTTAATCAATTGATCATAACTCTCAGCTAATGAACAATGTATTTGGTAAAAATCTTGAACCATGTTGATTAGCTTAGGCCTCGTGTTGTAATAAATCTCAGCACGTTGAGAAAATGAATCGGCATCTTGCTCGATGAGCTTCAACGTTGCCTTAGTCTTCTTGTCTAACTCTGTTAGTCACTCCACCAACCAGATCACCAAATTAAATACGAATTTAACCAAAATTTAATACTCCATCCGTCCCGGAACAAGTGACTCATTGTCCATATTGGGTGTCTCATAACAAGTGGCTCGTTTCCAATTATGAAACAATTAACCCTTTAAAAGTTCTCGACCATATCATTTTTATCAATTTTTACCCTTCACTTTAATACTCATGCCGAAATGAAATGAGCCACTTATTATGGAACGGAGGGAGTACCAAAATCGTTGACTTTTTCAAGCCGTAAACATCATGCATAAACATACGTCCAATATATATTGATGGTGTCATTTTATGCACGTGAAGTGTGTTAGTGGTATATTGTCATGAAAAAATTCCATTTAATGTATGGGCCCCACATGTCACGAGTTTGACTATCATCAAAGGGTGCGTTTGGTTTGAGTGATTAGGAGTTGTTGATAAATAATCATGCATAATTATATGTTTGGTTTGCATGATTGGGTCTGTGATTGATAACTAGGCCCTTGATCATATCAATCAAGTGAGTGATAAACTATCCTTCATATTTTGGGTGATTATTAATTACTCATCCAAATCATTTGGAAATTTCCAACTTCGATCTCAAACTTTCCCCAATTTTCAACATCAATGTTCAAACTCTTATCTCTCTCTCTCTCTCTTCAACTCTTTGGTGCCCCCTCTCTCTCTCTATTTATCCTATATTAATTAAAATAATAATTAATCTAATCAAATGTATGATAAATAATCTAAATACTATAATCATATCATATTTATTAATCTTATCTATTCTATCCTTAAACCAAACATGCCCAAAGAGTATTATGTGTATGCTTGTCAAGTTGGGTGGCCCGGCCCACGCCCACAAGCTTCAAGGCCCAGGTCCAAGCCCACGAATGGAGCAGGTTGGGCCTGAGCCGGGCTTTTAGGTAAAATTAGGCTCATTAGAGGCCCAACTAGTGCAAAGCCCGTAATGGGCCCGTGCTAGGCACTGGTTGGGTTGTAAAATTGGCCCAGATGGGACTCACTTCAACTTGAAGACCTAGCCCATGCCAGCATCATTTCCAAAACAGATCGGGCCTAGGTTGAGCTGGCTCATGCTGGGCCGACCCATTTGACAACTCTAATTATGTATGTATACATTTTTCAATAGCGGTTGCATATATTTTAAAACTACTACCTGCGAGAGTTGAATGAAGCAAAGGGGATCGTTTCGAAGGAGCCTTCTTGTTTATCTCTAGCCACCACCAATATGACGATCTCAACTTGTCTTCTCCCTCCAACAACATCCTTAAGTAATAACACCAATGTATTCAATCTTGCTTAAACAAAAATAAACTGAATCACTTGATTAAATTAGAGAATGAAAATCTCATAAATTTCTTGCTATTTCTACATTCATAAATCACATTAATATATCTAGCAAAAAGATTAACTAACTAAAATGTCACACCATCTTTTAGGTTGAGTTTGTCGACCAAGTGATAAGAGTAGGTGAGCTCGAATCCCCAATCAAATATTTCAATTTTTAAGTTAAGTACGTCGCACACAACTTGCCTAACGTGGCTAAAGAGCAATTCTAGAGAGACGAAATTTATTAAAGACGTACCATAAGTAGCAGCTGCAAAAATTTCATAACAAAAAGAAAAAAAACTATCGAAACATAGATGTCATTTTGTTTGTTTTACCTGGGGATGATGATTCTTTGCGTGATCGCACAAGACAAAACGACGCCGTACGACAGTCTTCACTCTCTCAAAAACACGCACTCAGTGTGTGTGATGGCATGGCGCCTCTTTATCGATTTATAGAGGACTGAGATTTAAGATTTTCTTGCAGCTCATTTTTCGTCTTACTTTATTTCATGGAGCCAATAATGAGTTTCCACGTGTTGCGTGTCACCTGCATCGGAGTTATCATGTAGAGGAGCGGCCTTCTTTTTAGAGAGAGAGAGAGGAGCGGCCTTCTAATTGTTATGTTTATCAGTTTATCTTGAATTCAAATATTAACAGTTTGTCAGTTTGTCAAAAAAAAAAAAATATTAACGCTCCTATGCATAAAAAAAGAAAGAGAGAGAGATAAAATAATAACAAAAATAGTGCTTTCTAGAACACTTTTATCAGTTCACTCAAAATTAATTTTAACTTTAAATTTATGTTTATATATGAAATATATAAGCAACTTTAAATCAAAATGCAATCTCCTATGAAATATTTAAGCTATAAGCACATTGACCTTTTAAAATCTATTGATTATTTCATTTTATATTACTAATAGTGCTCCCTTAATAGATATCATGGCTGTCATTGTCGATCGTGATTCTTGTATTGCAACTGTATACAGTGTGTGTGTGTGTGTGTGTGTGTGTGAGAGAGAGAGAGAGAGAGAGGGAGAGAGAGAAGCAATTAGCTATTTACATAACCGGGTAAGATCTTAATATCATATCTACTCATTCTACCTCTCCACAAATTTTAATGACTTTACATGAAATATATATACATATAATAAATTAGCCCAGTATATCTTTCTCTAGCATGAATTAGCTGTCAAAAACTACGTCGTTTCATCACACCAACTCGTTCTCACTCTCTTCTCTCGGGGTTCCCGGCACGGTCGTCGAAAATCCTCGACCTCCGAACACCGGCCGCATGAACCAGTTGTCAAACTTCCTCCAGTAATAGTGCACTGTGTGGGTTGGAGCTCTCAAAAGCATCTCAAAACTAGATGGACGTCGTCGAGCAGTCCCGTCCGACCCATTTGCTTCCGATCCGTCTCCGTTGCTCAGAAGGGGCAACAACAGGGCGGTCGGACTAGAAGGTTCCGAAGGAACTTTCTCGTTCAGATGGTCCGTCGGAGGAAACATGAACCTCACAAAATGCTTCGTCAATAATCCAAACACCTAAACGAACAAAATAATTAAGATACGAAATCAAACAAAAGGATTAGATGATCAAACAAGTTCAAATTTTTTCAATCCATCAAAATATGTGTGTGTGTTTGGATGAGCTTAAATGCTCCTTAGGATAGCTTATAAGCTCGCTCCTATCCTTAACAGTGAACAACTTATAAGTTATTTTAAGGAGCTTAAAAGCTCAGTCAAACTCCTCTTAGCCAATACTTCCGTCCCACCCATAATGGCTCAACACTGTTCAACACGAGAATTTAGAATATGAGTGACTAAATGATAAAAGAGACATAAAGTGGTGGAGCCCACAACTTTTTCCGAGAAAATTGAGCCAAAAAGAAAAGTGAGCCAGGGAGTATTATTGCTACACGTATTTGGCCGAACGAATCCATCTCTTACCACAGTAGTGAAGAGGACCACGGTTATGGTACACGTAATCATGATCGCGTTCCCGGGCTGCTTGGTATGTCCAGATTGGGCAAACTGCAATCGTATCGAAACAAAGCAACGTGTTAATATGATTCAGACACTGCAAATATAACACAAAACTCACAAACTCGACAGATTTGTTACACGTCAGAAGAATAACACGATTATATTTATATGATCGATAATGCAACGGCCAGAAACATCAAAGCTTTCGTTCTTGTCAACGTTTGAAAGATTTATGTGAATATATATATATATATATATATATATATACATATATTTTTTTTTTCATTTACCTGATTATAGGCCAGCGCCATTGAAACAGCACCTCGCATCAGGCCAGCCCACCAAATCGTGATCTGTATAAGTTGTAATCAGTATATATTTTCTGCGACGAAACAAAATTTTAAGCTTTTACAAAAAATTCACCTGCTGCTTGAGGTTGAGTTTGTCGCTCACAGATTTCTTCGTTAAGTTGTATAGAAAGGATAACGGAAAGATAAAAGCTGCTCTCCCGACAATAACTAAACCAAATAAAGCTGCACTAGCTCCGACAGATTTTCCCGGGCTGCAAAAAATGAAACGAAGAGCATAAGATTGGAATTTTATACTCAAAATGTTACTACTTTAGCAGTCGAAATTAGATACCTGTTGCTCGTGAATTTCCATTTTTCGAGATCCAAAGCATCCATACCAACGTATAGGAAGATGAACGTCTCAGCAGTGAACGAAAAAGTTGCAAAAACATACCTGCAAAGAAGCAAGTGAAATAAGACGGTGTTGAGAGAGAACGAGAGAGCAGCGGTGAAGTTCGTGAGTTCCTTACTTGGTCGCAACTCTAGAACTTTCCGTCACGTTGTGCCAGGTGTAGTGTGACATAACGATTCCGCAAAAGAACACTGTCAAAATCCCACTCAGTGCGAAGCTCTGCAAGATGACGAACTGTAAGAAAGAGGGTCGTCGTTGCAACTCAAATTAGGAGAAGAGGCCAAAACAAGAGTACCTCGGCCATCATATAAGATAGGTAAGCCATGAGAATCATTATAGTGACCTCTCGAATAGTCGAATGCCTGTAATTCAGAACAAATTTGTTCAAAAATCTGTGCACAGAAACGACATGCATAGAATACATGAGAACTAAGAAAGCATCATGTTCCAGAAAGAATCCACGTTATACCCAGATCCGATGGCTCTGCCGTAAATTTTTTCTGCCAAGCAATACTCACATTCGATTAATGTTTCATGAATTTGAGGCTAATGCAACTCCATATTTCACACATACTCTAAACCTTTCATGCTATTATTGAAATTTGAAACCACTAAAATTGTTTATTACACATTTTGTTATTAAGTGAAGAGTATTTAGTCACCAAATATCATATAGATTTAAACCAAATAAAAAGAAACGGCCAAGTTTACGTCAAACCATCGACAAGAACCCAATAAGTGTCAGTGGTAATAAAAGATTAACTCGAAAAAGTTAGCTTGCATTACATACCTTCTCGAGTACAGCTTTCGAATTATATATGCACTAAGCAGTCCCGTCTGCAATCAAACAATTAGAAAATCGAATAACATTTATGAACTCCAAATCTTCTTATCCATTGTAAAGATGCATCGACAAAATAAGAGATTGTATCATGGAAAAAACTAAGTTCTAATCAATTGGAACGAGAGGAAGTAGTTTATTGCAGAGAAGATTATTATAATGGATGAATCGGGTCAAAACTCACCAAGACACCGAGCAGAGTGCTCGTTGTGAACAAATAGAAGAAGTTTCCAAAGAGCTCTAAGGCCAAAGTTGCGTTAATCTCTGAGAGGTCAAATTTCTGGATTGCGTTAAATAGCACCACAGATGTGGCATCGTTGACCACGCCTTCCCCAAACACTACACTGTGGAGAAATGGCGTCTCATCCCGATGAAGAACCTATTGATCAAGCCACACCAAATGAAAACGTTAATTGCTAATCACTAGGTTGCCTCTAGGAAAAAGAAACCAAAATAAGTTGCAAATGTATTAATACCTGCAACGTGCATACAGAATCGGTAGCAGAAAAGATGGCTCCAATAGCTGCACAAATGAGGTACCGTAAATATTAGCCCTCCATATTAGAGCCCGTGTGTGGGGATACAACCCAGCATGCAGAATGACAATGAATTAAAACTATTGAAAAAAACGTAGGGATAAATCTTGTTTGCTATAGGATGGCTAAGGTTCAACATAGACACTTCGTTTGAATTTCGTTCGTACGAAATCATTTACAACGTGGAAACCTGTCTATAACAGAAACTTACGGAGAATACACAGAGAGTATGAAGGAAAGGAAATAAACGTGAAACTGCATAATAACTAAAAGGTTTATAGTCCAACTTATCTTATCAGATAGCAAGCAAAACACAAGCATTGAGAGCATATATACTAATAATTCGTATTAATCTGGTATTCAATGATTTTGGCAGTCAAGGAATGTAGAAAGTGAAATAATCGACAAGTGTAAGGCAAAGAGGATGAAGTTTACCAAGATAGTCTTGAAGTTCCAAATAGCCCAAATTCAATTTGTCGAACAGCAATTTCGCACCTGATATAGTATAAGAGTTAGCAATATGCCACGTCCAAAGATGTGATAAGAGATGCCGCGATTTAGAAATACAGAGAGACCGTGAGCAGGAGCCTTACGATATCATCAATGATACTAATACAGAAAGTGAATATAGTTAACGGACAACTAGATGAGACCTAGCCTGATGTTAACTAAAAAAAAGTCAAATAAAGTATCGAAATTGTTTACAGAAAACACACACACAGTTAAGTAGAACTACTAGATGAGATTCGACACAAGGACCCAAACATAGTCACGTTGATGCATACTTGACTCTTGGAAAAGATGATCTTGTGTAATGGTTTACTCCTATAAGATAATTTCAATGTTAACATCACGTGATTTCTACTTGTTAGTTCAGAGAGAAACGAGTACCGAATGAGATAATGACAAAGGATATCACTGTCCCAACTGCGCCAAATAAGGTTATGGTCATGAAGTTCCTGAAAAATTGCTTCTTTTTCACCTGGAACCTAGTATAAACCATAACAACAAGTAAACAACTCTATTAATAAGCGATTATTAAACAACACTAAACGAAATACTTAACATCCCGATCATCCAAGGTTCGACATTTCAACTCACAAAGTAATTAAACAACCATATTTCTTAATTTTGAAGCCTCAAACTTCATGAATTCCATGGCTGGATTGGAAGAGCTTACCCAGCATTGAATATAATAGGCGGTAAGAGATATATGAAAAACAGCTCCTCGTTGAATTCCAAGATCCTCGAACTCACTCCGCTGGTAGCAAGCAACAGAATGGTTCCAGTAGCCAAACCCTGCCATCAAACCATCAATATAAAGACAACGAGCAAAACTATGCCAAGAAATCCGAAAACAGACAAAGTAACATAAACAAGATCATTATTCTTGAAAAAACAAAACTGGGAAATGAAATAACTCACAATTAAAAGAGAATTGACAGACTCATTAATCCATCGGTTTTCCTCGAGCAACTGGCCGAGCACAACGGAGAACAAGAGGAGCGTGACGAACAGTGTGATCGAAATAACTGAAACCTGCTCAGGATCAGAAGCTAAAGTATCCCTCAACACAGAACCTAAGCCAGCCACCATGGCTCTTCCCTTTTGAGATTTCTGATTCAGAAAATAACAAAATCATGCACCAATTTTTACACACACACACAGATATTCACATCTGCAAAATGCAAAACTTAAGTCACAAGCTTTACAATCCAACTAATACTTATTATATACTACTGAAATCCAAAAAAGTCAAATTCAAATTATTTAATTGACAAACATGGAAAATTCAGAGAAGAAAGATCAAAAAATAAATAAACTAGTATTGATACTTGCAATTTTTTAATCCGACAGTTGTACGAAAACCTCAACATCGAACAAAGAAAAATTTCTACATCGAACAAAAAAATAAAACCTCAACATCAATTAACTTAAAATCTGCGCGCACGTGCAATGCAGCTACAAATTACAACAACACAGAATAGAAAAGAAAAGAAAAAAAGACGAAATTTTGACATCAACCCAGAATTTTACCCAAAAAACGGTATAATTCAACAAAAAAAAATAAAAGCAGAGCGAATTTAAAACAACCAAAATACATAAAATTCAGCAACGAATTCTACAAGAGCATGTTTCAATTTGATCAAACGAAAACCGAAAAAGGAAAAAAATAAAGTACCTGAATCCAGGATTGCTTAAATTCGAAGTCAATCAAAACCTAAGGGTTTTTTTGTTTCGGAGAAAAATGGAAGAGATTGAAGAAGAGAAGAACTCCAGTTGAAGCAAAAATACTAACATGGAGTTGAAGAGTGCATGCCCAGCTGGAATATTAATAGTATAAAATATTAATATAAAATCTAAAAAATAGTTATAAAATTAATCTAAATAGATGAAAGGAAAGGAGGGGGTATTTTATTAATTTATTTATTTATTTTTAGTTTGCGTAAGTCGTAATTAAAATATACGAATAGAATTAGAAAGGTTAAACTTTTTAAAGTATGCTTAATTTTTAAGAAAAGAATTGAAAATGCTATAATTACGAGAAAAATATAATTATGTCGATTAAAAGGTTATTCAAATAAACTTTTCAAACTATCTTTATTAATAAAGTTTGAAAATTTAACAAACTAGTACTATGATCTATAAATCGTAGTATATCAAAATTTTGACGACGGAATTTGATTAAACTTTTGGTAAATGTAAATCAAACAATTACATTAATGGATTGGTTGACTAGTAGGTAGGCGAGCACTTTATGAAGTGTTGTTAGTTTTGATTTCATTTTTTATTTTAATTTTTTTAGATTAGGTGTTGGTACCTCATAAGGTGTTACACATTTTGCTATTAGACTGCTCACAGTGGCGGTCTCGTGGGGTGTCTCGAGCCCGTCCCTTGGCGGCGAGACTGTCTCGAGCACGCGCGTGTATTACACGCGCCAATTTTTTTTTTTTTTAAGTTCAGCGCGTGCCATACCGAAAAAAATAAAAATCTGGCAACGGCTATGACACATGCAACGGGCAAAAACGGCTAATTTTTGCCGATTTTAATTTTTTTTTACACCACATTTTTACCTATAAATACCACATTTCACACCATTTATCTTCATTTTTCTCCTACAATTCTATCTTTGTTTCACATCTACTTCACATAGTCATCTCTCAAATGGATCCAAATAATCCATGGTCGTCGTCGTGGTGTCCCCCTGAAATGGCAGACGACGGTGCATACGGAGGATATACGCCGACGGGACTTAATTCTATCAACCTCAACTTGTCCGTCGACGAGTCCTTCCACATTGTGGTCGGCGACGAAGACAGTCCCTCGTTCGAGGCGGCACAAGCCAAAGGAAAGGGGAAGGCACGGGTCAAAGGCAAGGGTAAGGCACGGGCCGATCTCACCGTCGCAAATGTCCATCCACCTCCTCCTCCGGCCGCCGACGCCAAATCAAAGAGGTACAGTAACACGGTGGAACAAGGGACCGCCGTCGCTCAAATCTGGAAAGAGGAGACGTGCAACTCCATCCTCGGACGAGATCAAAGTGGCGACAAGTACTGGGGGCGTGTGGCGGAGAGGTACAACGCCATGTTCGACAGCGACCTCAACACAAAGACAATGAAGAGTTTCTTCGGGCGGATCTCTCACTGGGTGAAGGAGTGGATGATCGCTACAACAAAGCGACGAGAAAAGGCCTAGCGGCGCCTCCGACGACATGGTCATCGAGCAAGCCCAGCAGATATACAACGCCCAAGAAGGGAGCCGCTTCAAGCATCTTGGTGCCTGAGAAATTTTGCAGGACTACCCTAAATTCCTCCACCAAAAATTTCCCTACGTTCAATCCATGAAGCGGACGAAGAATACGGCAGAAGGCGCATACACCTCATCAAGAACGCCGCACAGATCGAGCGAGGCAACAGAAGAGAAAAGCAAGGCTCCCCCCGCCCATAGGGACGAGACGCGGCAAAGGCGAAGGCGAGGGTGGTCAGAGGAAAGGGGAAAAAGAAGGTGAGCGAGGAGGCGGAGTTTGGGTTGATGGTCGACTCAACAAATGAAAGGCTAAGCAGCATCATCGCGGCGAAGAACAACCTCGAGGCAATGAAGGAGCATGCTCGGGCGAAACAAGATACCACCGATTTAAAGATCATCAACACGGATACGTCAAACTACATGCCAGAGCAGATGCAGTTCCATATGATGTTGCTTGCCGACGTCAAGCGACGTCGAGGATGGGAGTAGTCCATTTTTCACCTACAACAGCTATGTTTTTTTATATTTCTAGTAATGTTTGTTTTTTATTTCTAGTAATGTAATTTTTTTTTAGTAATGTATTTTTTTTTCAAGTAATGTATTATTTTTATTTAAATTATGAAATTAGAATTTTCTTATTAAAATTAATGCAAAATACAAATTCAGAAATTTCTTAGAGACACTTCTTAGAGACAGCCCCACTGCAGCTCACTGTCTCTATCTCCAAAAAATCCTTAAAGACACCCCTTAAAGACACTGTATGTAGTCTTAGGTCTCTAGCGTTTAGTTTTGGACAACCGGCCTCCTAATGTTTCAAGTATAAATTGGTCCAATTATTAACAATTCGTTTAACTGTCGTGATAAAATTATTTTTCTTTTTTTCCTTCCGTGGGGCCTATAAAAATTAGCAATAATATAATATTTTGTTCATCAAGCTTCTGAAAATTGAATAAATGCAAGTATAACTATTTTCAACTCATCAAAATAGAGAATGACTTAACTCCCAATCAGTAACCTCCGTGCATGAGCGTTGCGGCAGTGTTGGTGAGATCTACTAAGTCATGTTGTAATCGTACGTGCACGATGGACGTGCCATGTGTCAATACAAGGACACTCGTTTCTTCACCAATACCATCATGAAGCTCAATATTCAAAAGCTCGTTTCCGTGTCATTCTCATGGCCGTTGAATCATTGCTAACTTGATAAGGCCCATTAGTTAATTTTGGACCGACCGTTAAATTAGGTTTGCAATTAGATCAGTTTATATCATTTTTAAAATGTATATCGTGGCAAAACATGTAAGTACCATTAGAAAGGGTATTAGCATTTTATCCCATTTTTTTTTCTTTAGGGTTCGTTTACTTGGATAGAAAATGAGAGAAAATATATAGTATTTTCCAACTTTTTCCAACCTTTTCATATGTTTATAGTGTTGGAAAATTTTCTTCGAGCATGATAGAAAATTTTTCGGGCAGCCCCTTTTCTTTCCTTTTCTCTCCAATGTTGGATAATATTATCCTTTGGTAGGGGTGTAAAAATATTTTCCAATAGCAAAAAGACATAAAAATGTGGAAAGGGTTGAGAAATCATGTGATAATTTTTTCTTTCATCATACTAAACATGTATAAGAAAAAAATAAAAATATTAATATTTTTTCATATTTTCTTATCCATTATTTTCTAACAAAATAATTTTTTACATCAAATTAAACGCACCTATATATGAATATTGTAGGGAATTTGGAAATATATAAAGTAGAGAAATTAGATTATCAAGGGCATGATTCTCTGTATCGCCGGTCAATGAGTCAACACGTGCACCTGCAGTTATTGGGCGCGGGGGCCCACCAAAAGCATCCCAAAAATATTTTGTCCCACAAAATCTTGCTCACTTTATTTCTTGTTTATGTTTCTTAATCACACACCTTACATCCCACATTTTTCACCCTTTCTTATTCTCCTAATTTTGTTTTAAGGGAAAATATTGTCATTATAATGGTACAATGACTCCAATTAGCAATTATAATATTATGATATCAAGTGTGAGTATGGTAAAATTCCAATTAGCAATTATAATATGATGATATCAAGTGTGAGCATGGTAAAATTATTTTCTCTGTCCCGCTCATTTTATCTCCTTACCGTTGGGCATAGAGATTAAAATTAAGAGTAAAAAGTTAGAAAGTGTGTAGGTCTCACCGTTTTTGGAGGATAAATTATTTTTTTAAAGTGAATGGAACATTCATTTTAGAAAATTGAGATAAAATAAGCGGGACAAAGAGAATATTTGATATCTATATTTATTATCCTTAGAGTAGGAAGGAAAGATACAAATGAATCATACCCTAACAAAAAGAATGTTGAAAATTAGACTATTGACTACTCTCTTCGTCCTATTTAATATGATTTGTTTTCCTTTAAGGTCGTCTCAGTCAATATGATTTGTTTATTTTTATAAAAATAAATAGGGAATACTTTAGGTTGAAAAAATATTTTATTATTACTTTATTGACTATAAAAATACTTTATTAATACTTTATTACCTAAATAGGACTGAAAGAGGCTTATAATTCATATACTCTAATCACTCTTATCAAACGTACCAATATAATATACTAGTATAACATTTTTTTAGGGAATTACAGTAATTTATAACCTGTTTTTGGAGCAAATAATGACAGCATAACTTTACACATACTTCCTCCAATCCACTTAAATTGTCATGTCACTGTTCGATACAAATATTAAGAATAAAGGTAAAAAAAAAAAAAAATTAGTATGTAAATATATATGTGAATAAAGGTAAGGATGACAATATGAGTGGATGAGTGCGAAAATATAAATTTTACACAAAATTTGATACTAAATTTTTTATATATAAATATATATACTGTTGTAGACTTATTTATCATAATCAAGCAAAACGCCATTAACATATCACTCTCTCGGAAAAACCCAAGACATAATTCATAATTCATAATCATAAAGCAGCAAAAAGTGTTCACAAGATTCACAAAACACACACACACACGCACCAACACCAACCCTAATCTCTTCAATCTTCACTTTCACTCCAATTTTAATTTCTTTCTCTATCATGTAAACTGTTGATCAAGCTCTAATTAAGCATCAAACGGGTCTATCGCAACCCTTTCTCTCATGCGTGAAAACCCCCCTTTTTGTGTAGTTATGTAGAAAAAAGATCGAGTTTTTGAAGTAATAGGTTTTGTACAGATCTGCGTGGCTCTTGCTCGTTGGAGGATTCCGCGCCTAAATGCTTATATTTTTGTGATTTGGGCTCGTTTTTGCCGTGTAAATTTCTGAATTTTATTTTATGCGGAACCTATTTTTGTCTCGATTTGAAGCTCTTGGTTTTGGAATACTTTGAATTTGTTATAAAGATTGCTTTTGTCGGGGTTTTAGTAGAATCACTTTATTAGCATGTTTTTATGGGGCCAAGCAGCTTTGTTAATTATTGCATTTCTAGAGTAGTTTTAGTGGATTTGATGATATTTTTCATCAAAAGTTGAGATTTTTAGGCTGCTTTAGGTTTTGAGGGTTATGAGATTTGATCTTGACTGATTGCTTTAGGTGGAAAGAGAGAGAGAGAGAGAGAGGTTTAGTTTTTGGAGTTGATTTATCATTTTTGTTAATTATGTCATTCAAGAGTATACTTCAGGATATGAAGGGTGAATTTGGGAGCATATCTAGGAAGGGGTTTGAAGGGAGGTTTGGGAGGTCTAGGTCTCACCGGGTAGTCGAGGAGTGTGCCGCGGTGACAGCTGTGGATGCTCTGAGGCAGAGCTGCTGGGCGAATATGCCGCCAGAGCTCTTGAGGGACGTGCTTATGCGAATTGAGGAATCGGATGGTGATTGGCCCTCGAGGCAGAATGTTGTTGCTTGCGCTGGGGTATGTAGGAGCTGGAGAGATATCATGAAGGAAATTGTTAGAAACTTGGAAGTTTCTGAAAAGGTTACCTTTCCCATTTCTGTGAAGCAGGTTCGTGTTTCGACTTGAAGCTTTGTGCCCTTTTGTTGTTGTGCGTTTTGATATGTTGTTCGTTTTCAGTTCTCATTTATGCGATGTTTAGAGTCTGCATCAACGGCTAGAGCTCTCTCTTTAGGTCATTTCAAAGATTAAGTTCACAATATTGCCCAGTACCTTGTGAATTTGTGATTTTGTGATAGTTTTAGTCTTAGTTTTGGGATAAATATTCGATCTTGAATCATTACATACTCTATAGAATGAGGAAGGGAGGTTTTGTTGCTTTGTACCACTAGTTGGGATTTAGGAAAGGTGTTCGGTCCTCATTGAAAAACCATGCTGTTTCTCGTTTAATGTAAAAGTTCTGCTTATATGGAAATGATAATTAGCCACACCTTTTCACCTTCAAAGAAGTTTAGGATAGGAGTGTAGTCCGTATCCCGAGTTCTCTGGATAAGCAAAAGAATGCTAATTTCCATTATTATATTTCACTTTAAGCATTTATATTGATGAAAAATTGCCCCGGTATACTTAAAAGGAGAAAATTTTACTTGAATATGATATATCCGAGCCTCTTTAGTTCCAAATGCTCTATTGAACAAGGTTGTTCAATGTTGGGGGATCTAAATTTAGCCCTTTCTCATGACGATATCATGTTATTTTTAATATTCACAAATTAAGAGAAATTGGAATTTACATTGAGTGCTTACTGATGTTGAAACTGAAAGATCACTTATCTTGCTATCGTCTGTAATAAGACGTTACATATGGTTGAAGTTTTTAGTATGCACAGGCAGCATAGCTTTTTGAGAAAATTGTATAGTTGATGTAAGTCGAAACTGAGTGTCTCCATAGAGCTGTTTGACTTATAATTTACAGTTTTATTGATCTACATTCTTGTTTACGAACTACTCTCAGTGCTGAAAAATTCTTTTGCTTTTTCCGCAGCCTGGCCCAAGAAACACCCTAGTTCAGTGCTTCATTAAGCGGAACCGAAGCGCTCAAACATATCACCTATACCTTAATTATAATCAAGGTATACTGCTTAAATTGATTATTTTTCATTTTATTGGACAGTGATATACCTACATCGACATAGGGTTTCTTTCCATCTAATGACTAGTAGCAAATTTATCTTTTCATGCACCTTATTCCGATGTTTCGAAAAATCTGAGCTGCTGTTTAGAGTCGTTTTTGCTTTTCAAGTCGTATTGACTATTTTTTTGTTTTTGTCTTGGAACAGCTTCTAATGACAACGGGAAGTTTCTTCTTGCTGCTCGAAGATGTCGGCGACCAACTTACACTGACTACATTATATCTCTAAATGCTGGAGATGTATCTAAGGCCAGCAGCAACTACATCGGGAAGTTGAGGTAAACTTTTAGTTGAGGGGTTTTTTGCTTCCAAACCCTCGAGTGATTAAGCTTTTGTCTCGTTCCGGTCATGACAGGTCTAATTTTTTGGGAACCAAGTTCACAATCTATGATTCTCAGCCCCCAAATGCTGGAGCTAAAGTTACTAAATCTCGTACAACGAGGTTAGTAGGAATGAGACAAATCTCTCCTAGGGTACCTGCTGGCAACTATCCGGTGGCCCATATTTCTTACGAGTTGAATGTCTTGGGTTCGAGGTGAGTAACGAACCCCTCAGTTAGAATTTTCATATTAAAGTTACGATGATGTGAACATAAGATGTAGTGGATTGATCATAACTTAGTTATCGTTAATGCTTCCAAGAATGAAGTTTGTGGCAATTCTTGACAAGATACGATTATGACTTGTTGGTGTTGGGCTTATTGAGTCCGTGGTCGACACGATTAGGATGCAAAATTATCGTTTTGTGTAGTTATTATGTCTACATGTGATTTCTTTAATGCCTCGTGTGAAAATTTTATGTATTTCATAATTGTTGGATGCTTTTATAATTCTCTGATTATGTGTATGTACCTAAGATAATATTTGTGTCTGTCTTTGGACTTATCGTGTTGTGTTGTTTTCGTGCTGATACAATTACAGAACTGACAATCCTAACTATAATGTAATGTTTCATCATATAGGGGACCAAGGCGGATGCAATGCGTCATGGATGCTATCCCCGTTTCTGCAATCGATCCAGAGGGTGTTGCTCCAACGCAAACAGCATTCCTACCCGGAAACTTCGATTCGTTTCCCTCCCTCCCATTTTTCAGGTCAAAATCATTGCGCTCGGATAGCCTCCATTCCGGACCCCTCACAACACCCAAAGACGAAATGCTAGCATTGAAAAACAAGACTCCTAGATGGCACGACCAACTCCAGTGCTGGTGCCTCAACTTCAACGGACGTGTCACAGTCGCCTCTGTGAAGAACTTCCAGCTCGTTGCATCCGTTGAGAACGGAGCTGGCGGGCAAGAGCAGCAGCAGGAGAATGTTATCCTCCAATTCGGGAAGGTTGGGAAGGACATCTTCACCATGGACTACCAATATCCGATCTCTGCTTTTCAGGCGTTCGCCATCTGCCTCAGCAGCTTCGACACCAAGATTGCGTGCGAATGATGCATCGGGTGTGAGTTTGCTAGTCTTTTGACATAACAAAGGATCTGTGAAAATCTGACCACAGTGAAAATGTCTGAATTGTTTCTTAAATCTAGCCAAAGAAAAAAAAAACAGAAAAAAAAAAAAAAAAGTGTTTGTTGTTTGCATGAATTTGAATGGAGGAAATCTTGTTATTTTGCAGCAACAGCTGATATTGATATGTTGATATTATCTTGTTTGGCTTTATTTATATGGAATTGTAGCAATTTGTGCAGTTGTAGCCAAGTTTTTTATATATATATATATTTTTTGAATCAATATAACTAAATTTTCTTGACTAATAACTTGATATAAATGTGAATTTTTGAAACTAATTGACTAGAATATAGTGATTTTCTACAAAAGAATGAAAAAAGGTATGAATAGAAATGAGAACCAACCTAAAATTACCATTTCTATCTCATTCATCATACTAATTACCTCCTTAGATTTCAAAGCAACTGATATTTTATTTAAAGTGGAATATAATTGTGAAATATTAATAATTTAAGTACCAAAGTGTATTTTTTCCAAAAATAAATATATCGAATGAATGTAGTTCACTTGGTTGCTCCCTATATTTAAAATTCTGATCTTCACTGTCTTTTTCTTTTAATAGCTTCTGATTTAATTAAGTTTTTCTTAAGTATCTCGATTGTTGAATTTGATAGGATCATGTATATATACTTTTAATTAATTAATTAATTCTCAGTTAAAATGTTTTGGCCCATAACTGAGGCCCAGGCCTGTATTATATTATTAGGCCTCAATTCTGGGTTCTTTTATTTGCCAAAAATAAAATAAAATTGGGTTCTTTTATTTTACATTCCTTCTTTTACATTCATGTTAATCGCCTAAGAAAATACATTACACGTTAATAAATTCAATCTACTATTGTAATATTCATCCACCATCTAACTATATGTTGAAACTCCATTTATTTTCACGAAATTTAAAAAATAAGAAATAATATATGGGCTACTAGCAAAATTTCATGGCTAAATTGGACAATATGAATATGGCATATTAGTATCAACATATTATTATTATTATTATTATTATTATTATTATTATTATTATTATTATTATTATTATTATTATTACTTACGAGCAATTTTATCTACTAATAAATACTCCCTTCGTTCACAAAATGGTTGCCACATTGGGACGACACGGATTTTAAGAAAATGGTAGATAATAGTGAATTATAGTGAGTATTGTTATAAGTGAAGTAAGAGTCCCACAATAAATGTGAGTAGAGTAGCAAAAGTGGCAACCATTTCGTGGACAAACTTAAGTAGCAAATGTGGCAACTATTTCGTCATTTCGTGGACGGAGGGAGTAGTAATTTTAATAGCTCGAAGTATTGTGCAATCATACAAATCAAGTGGCCTAGTACCGAAGGAATTGAACCTATACTTCTATGTTTATCGAAGAGATTTTTTTTTTTTTTGAATTACAATGAGGTATATATTTATATAATCAAATAAATCGTTACACCACCATATAGGTGGAATCTCTACACCACAATGTGGGATCACTACACCACCATATAGGGTGGAACAACTAATCCACCATAAGGTGGGAAATAAACTACACCTACACCGCTTGCAAGCGGGATTGAATTCAAAACTTCTCATTAAGAAAAGATTTGTGATACCTTAGTCAGCTGATTGAACTAGGCCTCATAGGTAAAGACTTTTCCCCTCCCTTTTTAACTTTGTAAATTTATTGCCATAACTTTTAGGACAAATTTATTATTTCTACCACTTGTATTATGTAAGTGGTCCACCATATGATTTAAGAGTTGTGGCAATAAATTGTCAAATGAATATCAATCATTGAATTTAAGGGTGTGGATATTGTGGTTGAGGACCACATTCCTCATTGGTGGAAGGAAAAATACTTAGGCCCCTCTCTCTTGATAATGACTCCCCACATTCATTTTTCCATTTATTTTCCCTTATTGTCTCTTTAAATACTTACTTATCATTGCAACCCAATTATAGAAATAATTTTTTTACACTTTATAGAATTTTTCTAGATTTCTACTCTATTTGAAGATGATGATTCACGAGCTATTAAATTTTTATTAGATTGTCGTGGACATGGATTTTTCCATATACTTAGATATTTAGTGTCAATTTGGGAGTTTTTGTTTTTGTATAGTTTAATTATGTAAGTTGAGAAATATTAGAGATAGATATATGTGTCATTTTTCTCTTTTTGGTATTTGTTTTCATTATTTTAATTAAATTTAAACGGAGCAAATTGAGCGACAAATGTCTATAATTAGATATTGATCAATAGATTCAGTCCTCGTAGTATAGAGACGGACTAGTGGCCTAAAAAAATTTAGGGTGGATACCTATAAATTTTCAAACTTTTCGAGTTGTCGCGTTTTTTAAAAAAAAAAAATCTAACATGACACCGGAAAGTAGGCGTGGACATAATTGGGATGACGTCGTTTTAGAGCTATACTAACGACGTCGTATTGAGGATAATTGAAGCAAAATTCGATTCAACGTACAAATCAATTGAGGGCTACAATCGTTTAGCCGAAAGGGAATGAGACAACAACTCGTCGATTGAAAGAACACAACCCACAAAGTTCATGGCTAGTTCGTCATCGAATCTTCGATTGAACCTGGAGGATGTATGAATCAGTCGAGGGTTTGTATGTGAGCATAAAATTCCTGCAATATTGAAGACCTCCCAAACTCTCGAAAATCCTGAGAGAAGATACTATTGTTGTAGTCGTCGAGCGATAAGTCGCATAAATATGTCCAAGTCTGCTTTCCGATTGTCATGTCAGTTCGAAATTCGCCAGAAATCAAGTTGGATTGCAAACTCTAAAAAAACTATAAATTTGAAAATTATGATGCAATTTTTTTTTCTGAGGTGCAAAAACACGACAACCCAAAGAGTTTGGAAATTTAAAGTCGTTGTTGAGTTGGTTCGTATCATACACTCCAATTATCATTGAAGTTATTTTAAAATTTCATTATTAAACCGTCGTAGACTAGCTCTATATGCCTACGAAATATCTTCCATCAAAAAATTGCTTTTTATATAGTGAATGATAAATAATTTTAAATAGCGAAAAAGTAACGTAATTAACGTACGATTAGTAGGTCCTAACATTTACTCTTGGGGTCTCTGTATTTATTAAAGTGTTTCTTTATCTAGTAACAATAATTATCTAGGGGCCCCTTGATTTTTTCTAGTTTTTCTATTTTTATCTGTTGTTTTTTATTTAAACCATTTTTACTGATAAAAAGTACAGCCATATCACAAATAATTATTTTTCAGATAAAATCTTCTATATAAATTTTCTATTAATTAAATTCTTTAAAAAAAAACTAGAATTTGCACAGATTCAGATGTTCTTTAGTAATATTAGACTTTATTCAGAGTAAAAATAATTTATTAACCGCCTACACTATTTATTTATTTTTTTCAATAATTTCCATCTAAAAATAAACTAAGTACTGGAAATTTACGCTGACATTCGATGATACAGCAATTATTTTTACTAGATTTAGATTTTTGTGACCTTCAAGTACAATACTGGTACATTTTACTATTAAACTTTTGATAGTTAAATGTGAATTTCATCAAAAGAAAATATAAAGTATATATAGTAGTAATACAACAGAGTATAGACAGTAATATATAGACAAAAGGAGTAAGGACAAACGTAACAAAATATTTTTTACAAAATCCAAATATTTTATGGCGGGAACACAATACACAAACAAAAGAACCCAAAAAAAAAAAAAAAAGAAGCATAAGTTTTATTTTATTTCATCCTTTTGGGAGGGAAATAATGGATTAAATCTCGATCATACTAATAAAAGCGATAAATATCATCATATCACAAAATCATGGATCAAAATTTAACTACCTCGACTGCAAAATTGAAAAATAAATAAATAATCTTAATGTTGAATTAAATCTACCATCGAGAATTTGAAGTTTCCAAAATTAAGCTTCAAAACCAAGCATGCAGGGATTAAAAAATGCTTCAAACAAATCATACTTTAGCAGATATTATGAATATTCGAAGATTTAGATTCTCCAAAATTTTCATGTATTTTTCACTCAATCTTAGCCTTGTTATACAGCTTGATTTTTGGATCAAATATTAAGTTGGTGAAGAATATTAAAGCATCTCCTACCTCTTCCCCGATCTCATTAGTATTTAGTATTCTAGCTCCGTCACTGTATGCATGTGTTTTGTCGATCAACTATCATCTAGGCCGTAATTACTCTATGATGATTCAAAATGTCCCACTAGGTAACTAAATTGAAAATACAAAATAGATATAGTGATTAGTGATTAAAGAGGAATATGAAAAATACCAACTTATAGCGATAAAATTATCGCTCCACCACTAGACCATTCCGAACGGCCAGAAACACCAAAAATGTTTGATAGTTGGAGATGATTTTTGCCTTATTTATTGATTCACTCATTGATGGGATCATGCCTCATAATCTAACTTCTTCTCCTTTCCTTTTCAATTATTTAATTCTTTTTTTGCTTACATCTCTATGCAAAAGTTACAAAATTCAGTTTTGTAGGCCCTACGGTTTCAAGCTAATTAACAACTCGAAACTACCCCATTCTTTTTACTTTTTTTACCTTTCCCAAACCACAATATAACTTAGAAATTAATATATAGTATATTAGTAAAGACAAGCATGCCTAAAGAATTAGGAGAAGTAGACTTTTAGTGGCAAATCCAAATAATCCTAAACTCTTAACTACCCTACCCTACTAATCCAGCTGCATGCTTATTTGAAAATGGAATTAATCATAAAAACTAAGAATAGGATTCTAGGTCCTAAATTAATTTATGTTTACTTTAGGAAGAGACATGTTTTGTCCTAATGAGTAGAAAATGAAGCAAATATATTAATTAGTGGGTCATTATATTTTCCACTTTTTCCCATAGAGAATTAGGACTTTAAGCTTGGTTCAACAAAGGTGTAAATATTTCGAAAATCATGTCGTTCTTATTTTGAATAAAAATAGTTGTAACCCGTCAACATGTATTCAAAGATTTCAGCCTAAAAAATTGAGTGAAATTTGAGTTTAATATTCTTTCATTTATATAAATATTTCGAAGATCATGTCGTTTTTATTTTGAATAAACATAGTTGTAAACAGTCAACACGTATTCAAAGATTTCAGCCAAAAAAATTGAGTGAAATTCGAATTTAATAATCTTTCGTTTATATTTTTGTCACTCCATGAAATAAGCTAACGCGAAAACCGAATTTGAGATCGGATGATTGCAAATGAATGCTCAATTTTTATAACTTTGACAAATTCAACGTATCGTTTTACATGTCTATTAATGTAAAGTGTGTGTTTAATATAGTTTGATCTAAAAGATCTAAAGTCACCGGTACAATTAAGTTTATTAAACTAAACGAATTTTGTTTTGAGAACAATATATATTTAAATAATTAAGATTTACGATAGGCTATTAAATAATTATAAATTCATGTTTAAGTGATCATGTTACTTGCAATTTGAAAATAAATATAGTACGACAAACAAGTACAAGTTATCGTAACATGTAGTCCATGTGCATAAAACAACAATGGACCTCCAAGAATGGGCAAAGAGTCCATAATAAAATAATTTCATAGCATTTAATATGCCCAATTAAAATAATAAATACAAACGTCAGTAATTTTTTAGCATTAAAATTAAAAAATTGCCAAAATTGTTGATTTCCTAGAAACATGAATGCATTTACTACGAAATAGAATGTAGCAAAAGTCCGATCTACTCGGAGTATGGATCGTTTGTTATAAAATTATTATTTTTTTGTACATCGAAATTCATTATTTTTATGAAAATAACCTATTTTGATATTATATTCGTGCCCAAACTACACAAATATTTCGATAAATCAAAGATGTTTATTAATATTTGAAAATTTTAATTACCTATTTTGTGAGGTTTAGAGCATCCACACCATATCCCTTAAATACTTGCTCAAAAAGTACTTCTAAAGTCTTCACTATATTATTTATAGATCGTATTTTACAAATAGATACAATAAAGTCTCTTATTTTTTATTAATTATCCTATAAAAATTGTGGGCCCAATTAAATTTGTGAGATAGAAAAATATTTAGAGAGATGTAAATTTAAGGAGAAATATATGGAGACGTAAACTTTTTTGTAGGGGCCACCAATTTAGGAGATCTGATAGATGAACATTTTAACACACTTTTTGTTATGTTAACCTAAATTTAAAGTTAAAATCGATTTTGAGTGATTTGCTGGAAGTGCTCTTACACGATCAATCATTATTGTACATTCATTTGTTGATTAATGAGCCATATTGAAAACATAGTATATTATACCAACCACCAATAATTTTATTCGGACATATTATGTCTGGATATATGTGCTTGAAATATGAAAAAAAATGTCCGACTGCCTTCAAAATTTCTCTCCTACTCAAACTCTCTTCCGAAATATCAATCTCATGTACACCCGCTCCCAAATTTTACTCTCATTCACGCTCAACTCCTAAATTTGTGAATTTGAATAGGGATGAAACTTTATAATTAAAATTTAAAAAGTGTATGTTTATGAAAATAACCAAACTGTTGAAACTATGAAATTAAATTATTTGTTAAAAAATTTCGTCAAATCTCTATTTTTACCATCATATATCCAGACATAATGTGTCCAAATAGCATTACCCATTATATCACTTCAATTCTTAGCATATTTTATCTTATATTGAAAACATAGTTTTTTGTTTATCGAAGTACTCGTTGCTATTTATTCATATCGCAGATGAAATATATATATAAAAAAAATGACAGCTCGAAACAAATTAATATAAAAAAAAATTGGATTTTGTTTAATACATACAACAAATTATGTTAATTGAGCCACTCGAGGGGAAAGAGAGATTCCCGGAGAGCCATGCGTGGGCTTAATAATCAAATATTGAAATATTTTTCTTAATCTTAATTTTTAATGCTAAATATTCAACGTTACGTGCATTACAGCTCAGCATAATGTACTTAGTTGAGATTAAATAAAAATTAATCTAAATTCTTATACGATTTTTAGCCTTAATACCTTATCACGTAACTGCAATAATTTTGTGATATTAATTATCAAATGGAGTTTGAAGGTTTGGACGGCTTTTAAATATTGAATTTAAAACAAAATCAACATTAATGGTCTATCAATAAAATAGTACTCCATTTTTTATTATATTGTGGAATTTTAATATTCCAAGCTGGATTCCTACTAAGTACATTATCGATCATAATTATACATATATTTAATTTAAATTATGTTGTAATTTCCTAGAATCATATACGTCCTCTTAGTAAAATTTTAGAGCCACAAATAATTGCGCAAGTTAGTAATTTTCTTTTTTGAAGTTTAATCTAATCATATAACTACAATTTTCGTAATTTTTGTTTTTCTTTTTTGTGTGAACGTATTTGAAGCCAAGCGGCTACCACATTACCATAAAGAACAATATTTGGAGTTATAGATGAGTTTTAAATATTAAATATTTTGATTTTTTACTAAAGTAAATACGGATGGTTCGGTTATTGCTGCTCCGGGCAGGTTATGTGGAGGGGGAGTTTTTCGAAATTGTAGAGGTATGATTAGAGGTTGTTTTCATATAGAGGATGGAATTGGGTTTGTTTTTGAGGCGGAATTGCTCGCTGCTATTACGGTAATTGAGATTGCTAAGGATAATGGATGGAGGGGGTTATGATTAGAGTTAGATTCTACATATGTGGTTAAATCTTTTCAGGAATCGATCCGGCCAATTTCAAGAAGGTGGTTAAGCTAGTGGAGGTCTACTTTGAGCATTCTGCAGCAGCTTGATTTTAGAGCGTCACATATTTATTGAGAGGGCAATATTGTGGCGGATCAACTTGCGAGTTCAAATATGGAATGGCCTTATTCGCTCGAGTCTATAAAGGATCAAATTTATGCGGATATATTTTTATCTTTCGTTTACTAGATATGTATAGGATTTAAATTATGGAATAATGCTTCCATTGTTTTTCTTTTCTTCGATTTATTAATAAATTTCAATTAAAGAATAAAAAAAGGAAACACATAACATACTAGTATATCATTTTGAATTCTTCACCTATATGGAAGACAATAAACTAATTAAATTTGTATCATATTTAACCCTTGAAGTTTGTATCTTTTTTCTCGAGGAAGGGGGAGTGGTGGGGTTTGAACTTTAGACCTCAATTGTAGAGACCGAAGTCGCAAACTTGAAATTCTTTTGCAAAATCTAAAAATAACGTTTCTTTCTTTTTTTTTTTTTGATATTTGTAAGGCTTTAATGTAATAGGTTGAAGTTTAATATTTTTATAAAATTGAACCATACATTATTTAATAGTACTATAATTTAAAAGTAATTAAAATTCTTGAAAAATTGGACACATGAAATCAGCTTTTGGACATAAAAGGGACAACTCTATAGAGTCCATACTGAGACAGTGCCAACCCATTATACCATGTCCCTTTCATAGACTGCCAAATTTGCCCCTCATTTATTACAACAGATGGAATTTACTATCAGCTTGATCCAAGGGTGATTTCGTCATTGAAACGTCAACACCATTTTTAATGATGTGTATAGAGTGTCGTTTTTTGCGTTTATTTAGTCGACCAGGTCTTGTTCGAGAAACAAGAAGAAATAAAATATAAAAATAGAAAGGTTAATTGCATATAATTACATTCCTTTTTATTTATTTGTAATTTAAACTCATTTTTCTCTTTCATTGGCATATAATTCTGGTGACTGAAAAAATGACGTAAAACTTTTTTTATGTTGTGGCATTTGACTATTTTTAAGGTGACATTTACTCATTAGAGCACCCACAACCCGGGCGCTCATAGAGGGCGCATGTAGGATAGAGGTAGGACGTAGGTGAGATGGCGCGAGCGGCCACTTTTGGCGCCCTCGTAGGGTGGAGGAGAGGGTGGAGATGGCTCCTACGTCTCGCCCGAAGAGGGAGCAAGAGAAGGTTGACACGTGGCGATTTTTTTCTTTTTTCTTTTTTAATTCTATTTAATTATTTAAAAAAAATACTCCACCCTAAAACTTAAAACTCTACTATTGTAAACTATTTGCACCCTAGGGCAGAATTCATTATTCAAACCTTGGGACCCACCAAATACTAATAAAAAAATACTCCACTCTAAGGCTTTGTACATGCTCTTATTGAAGTGGTATTTTATTTATTTTCACTAGATGTTTTTTAGTCTTTCTTATAAAAAAATATTATACCTTCTTTTGTCACTTCAATAACGAGTATATGTTACATAAAAAATAATCAAATGTCACATCACAAAAAAAGTTTTACGTCATTTTTTCGGTCATCGGAAAATAAAGATATATTCATAATTACAATGACTTGAAAGGTCATACCTTGATATGCTAATGAAAAAAGATAGTGCTATAATTACAAATAGGTGAAAAGATAGTGCCTTTATATGCAATCAACCCAAATAAAAAGAGTGGGTTAATTGCGTAAAAATAATAATTTTCATCGAAATTGTATACTGGATTCACATTATAAATCTATGGAATAATATGATATTTTTCTTATTTGTTTGTTATTTAATATTTTTTCTATGTGAATATAGTTTATGTAAGCGACGTCGTGTGGAACATAATTTATCTGGAAAGAATCACAACTTTGTATTATAGTTACAAATTAGGCACTAGTGAAAAAGGTCTCAAAATCTTGTTCTCTGACGATAACGATAAGACACATGACACAATAACTAACGTAGTTTACGATTAAATTCTCGGCGGATTGTGAGGTATTTACAATACTAATTATTTTAAAAAATTATTATTATTTTATGCATGTGTTTACTTTGATTTCTTTTGGTTTCCTTATAGCTGAAAAAAGTTGGGAGAAATTGAACAAACCCTATATTTTCACTTGAATTCCTATCCTTGTATGTAATGTAACAATTCGTTTAGTGATTCGTCGTCATAATATGACTTTAAAAAAATTATTTATTTAATTTTTAAAATAAATATTATAATATTAAGTGACACCGGCGAATTTCGACGAATTACACACTAGTAATTTTCCGGAAAGAATCACAACTTTGTATTATAGTTACAAATAGGCACTAGTTTTGAAAATACTTGCAAATTCGGCACAATGTTCATTAAATTCTTGTACTAAAATGAAATGAAACTGATAAGTTCAAATAGTAATTTACGAAATAAATAAATAAATAAATTCGACATCAATTTCTTTTATATTTTCCTCCTTTTCTTTTTGAAAAATCAGTTCCAATACCATTCAACTGAAATTAATAATTAATAAAGGTTGTGTAGTTCAACTATTCTTAAAAATTGTGTCTATTTTACCACTATTCTCAAACCATCTAAGAATTTTTTTTCCCAACAAATCTATATCCACGTAAGAAATTAAATTGGCTACGTCAACTTTTCTTCATCGACGAGTTTTGGTGATGGGCAAATAAGTGAATAAACACAAATTGAATGTTTATGTAATTATTAAATCTAAAATTTGATGTCTATTTACAATTAATTATAGTAAAAAGGTACGATCTTTAACTGCCCCGGTCGTTATTTATGAATTTTGTTCCATTTTTTCAAAAAAAATTCTCACTCGAAAAGATGCAAAAGTTTTGAACTATTCAAATGTGGGGACATATCTCATCACCTTTTAATTTTATGATGATTATTTTATTATTGCAACTACTTCAATTGACAATTAGCATTGTTATTATGAATGAATGTTTTGGTAATTGCATGTGGAATTATAATTTCATTTCATCATAAAATTAATCACACCGACTTTCTTTTTTCAATTTTTTCTTACGTCTTGGGCAACTGCTATATTCGATGCATACTGGATAAATCTCTATATATACGTAAATGTGTCAAATCTGTACGATATTATGATCCATAACATTTCATAAATTATAGTATTGTTTTTTCATAATTAAACTACACATAAAAAAGTTATAGATTTTTTTAAATTATCGTAGCACGCCTAAAACTCATTTCAATCATTATAAGCTCTAATGCAAATTTAAGGAAATAGATTTTGAACTACTCAAAAAGTGAACCCACCCATTCTCATCTAAATCTCGTTCAATCGAAACAAAGTCAATATTCAACAAAAAATATTCAAAACAAAGTCATAAAAATATAGACCCCCTTTTCAATGACTCATCTTTTTATTGTCCCGACTTTAAGTTATTATTTTTGGCAATAATTTCACCAATATATAATACTCCCATGATCCATTGATATTGTCATGTTCGACATAGAAATTAAGAATAAAGGTAAAATAATAGAAAATGAGTATTTGTCATCATTTTTGAAGGAATTTGAAAGGTTTAGACTTTTCTTATTTGGAAGAAGACAATATAAGTGACACCTAAATAAAGAAATGATGACAATATGAGTGGATCGGAGGAAGTAATTATTATTAAAATAATTACATGTGAGGGATGAGTGTACTACATGTACACCCATTTAAGATTTCTCCATGTGGGTCTCCATTTTCAAGTATTTTGACCTTTTTAGCTGCTCGAAGTCACATTACTCGATAGTATAATCTCACCTTATCTAATGATGTAATGGTCTTATCTGGATGCAGTGTAATGGTTCCACCTATATGATGATATAGTGCTTTATTCCTATATATTATGTAATTCTTTCAAAAAAAGAAATTATATTACTCAGAATTCAAAATGAAATAATAACAAAAATGTGATCCAGATATTTTTTCTTTTAACTCAAAATGATAATGTCAATGACCCATCTCAAAAAGAGGCCTCAAATGGAAAAGTAGCTTTCGTTTCAATTAAGGATCGCAATTAAACATTCCATTATATACATGCTTTAAAAAAAATTGAAGTAATTGATGGCCTATTGGAAATTATGATCCTCTCCATTATTATTTTCATTATAGACCATTAATATAACAATTATTCGTGTTTTGGGTTTAAGTGTATTTATTCACTCTTATATATATACATTTTCAATATTTTGTTTCTTTGTAGATCATAACAAAACAAACTATACCGTAGTACCATACACCAATCATGCAATACTCTACCTACTCTATATGAAATTATTATTTTCAATGGATTGATTGATTGGATGAGTATTGATTTTATTTGTTGGTGAAAAAATCAATTCTTTGTTAAATAAATATGGGGATGATTATAGTGCATGGCCTTACTCTTCGAATGATTTTCAAATATAAGAATTTTGTAAAAATATATATTGGACAAAGTTTCAAACATGGTCGATGGTACAAGCTGATTCAACAGGATAGAAATACATGCAAAAATTATAAAAATCGATTATTGGTAAATGTGTCATATGTGGAATTTGAGCTCAAACTATATCAATTTAAACATTTTTAGTCTTTCTTGCTATAATTTGGGTGGTCGGATCTGCAATCCAATTCAATGTTTTGATTTTATACTGATATCTGTTCAGTTGTATCTTGAGCTTTGTAGTTTACTATGTATGTACACATCACT
Source organism: Schizonepeta tenuifolia (assembly GCA_029490685.1). Classification (NCBI taxonomy): domain Eukaryota; kingdom Viridiplantae; phylum Streptophyta; class Magnoliopsida; order Lamiales; family Lamiaceae; genus Schizonepeta; species Schizonepeta tenuifolia. Next base: position 1,006,567 of record CM055955.1, on the reverse strand, counting down.
CAATTATTAATCTCAAGGTTGGAGTGGAAACGTCTTCCCACTGAATTGCGATTCTTAGTCAAAACTTGAGCTTTTTTTACTTCTCGACTTTTGTTCAACTTGAATCCTATTTCTAATTAAGTTAGAGATTAGATTTTCCCTTTTGACTTGCTCTAATTTGAGTTGATTAATGAAGCTGTTCCTTTTTCTAGAGAAAAAAAAAATAGTAAAATTAAATATTTATTAATATATTTAATTAAATTTTACTACAAGAGAATAAATAATATGTGAATTCCAAGATGGTCCCTCCGCAATCAAATCCGTCAGATCCAGTCCTGATTTTAGAATCATGAGATTCCCTTACTACTTTTAACCCTATCATTTGTAATTTTCTTTTAAAATAAAATTAAAAATGAAAATGTAAATATACTCTAAACAATATAAATATTTAGCCACAAACAGTCAATTTTAATCACTAATTTACGTACAACTTATCTATGCTCAATACTTACTTAGACTTAAATGAGATTTAAAGCAAAGCTTAGTAATTATATTAAGCGTCAACCTTTCATAAATTAGCGTCTACAAAAAAAAAACTGTTATTTCAAAAATTATTATAAAAAATCAAATTATTATTAACAAACTCGATTTTTATTACAGCAAGATTCAAATGACATGTCTGATTATTAATCTAGATACTTATAAAATTACATTATCTAGTGTTATGATATCGAATTATTCTTAGTTAATTGACAAATTCAAACACCATATATACACGATTTCACAAATTCACATGATTTTTTCAACCTTTGGCGTTGTAATTTATATTTTATCCTCATTAATATTGACCATAGATATTATATTGTTTGTTCTTTTTTTTATATTGTGGAAACCCGCAGCCGTTACTTTCGGTGCGCACTAGGTAAACTCCGTCCTTGTATAGTAGTTTGCAAACCACATAGAGCAGGTAAACCACACTTTTTAAGTACAGATGTGGCAGGCTCGACCTATAAAGGCATATCATGAGGTTCGAACCTGATACCTTTCAATCTCAGGCGCCACTTTTACTATTAGGCTATCCCCAAGGGGACATAGATATATTCTATCATAGCAAAAGGATATTGATGGGCACAACTTAATTAATTAAAATATTACATATTTTCAACTATCACAATTTTTAATCATTTCTTAAGCACACCAAACACTTATAAACAATAAAAGGAAGGATATTAATTTAAATTCTTATTGAAATATTCAGTATTTTAAAGTACTAAAAGTATGTTGATTCCAATTTAACCTCAATATTTTCTCCTGTAAAATCTATCTCAATACAATAAAATAGTTTCACTAGAAGAAAAAGCAAGTAAAAAATCGAAAATGAATTATTACACGGTACATGGTAATATTTAATTTTTTTTAATTTTTAACAATATCACAAGAAATTCAAATACCATTTGACGATTGACTTGTAGTAATATTTAATTTTATCTACAATAAAATGAAAACAAAAGCAACAAATACTGGTAAAAGTATTCCCTAATTTATTACCGCGACAAGTTGTGAATTTACCGCATTTTATCTTCTCCTGGGCGCCACGTCACACACACAACACGCACTGCAATTTTCTACGGTCGCGCTTCGCTTCAAACAGATAACTGGCCCCACACCTAAACCGACGGCTGCGATCCGCCGAATCCACGTGTCGGAATCTGAAGTCGTTAATTCAAACCCTAGTTCAGTCATTAGCTCACCAAAGTTAAAAACCATCACATATAAAAACACTTGGGCCAAATTGCCTTATCTCTTCACTTCTTTACAATATTATTAGCTTTTCCTCTCTCTCTCTCTCTCTACTCTTCGCTTTCTCTCTCTATCTCTCTCTCGCTCTACTTCGCCATTGCAGGAATCTCTCAGATCCGGAGCTGAAACCGTCGGCTCGTCCCTCTAATGGCGTACTCGTTCCCGGAGGAGGTTCTGGAGCACGTTTTCTCTTTCCTGAGCTCCGACAAGGACCGGAACGCGGTGGCGCTGGTGTGCAGGTCGTGGTACGAGATCGAGCGGTGGTGCCGCCGCCGCGTCTTCGTCGGGAACTGCTACGCGGTGTCGCCGGAGATAATGATTCGGCGGTTCCCGGAGGTGCGGACGGTGGAGATGAAGGGGAAGCCGCATTTCGCGGATTTCAACCTCGTGCCGGAGGGGTGGGGCGGCTACGTGCAGCCGTGGATCAGGGCGATGGCGGCGGCGTACCCGTCGCTGGAGGAGATCAGGCTCAAGCGGATGGTGGTGACGGATGACAGCCTTGAGCTGATCGCGAGATCTTTTAAGAATTTCAAGGTTTTGGTGCTCTCTTTCTGCGAGGGTTTCACCACCGATGGGCTCGCGTCGATTGCTGCTAATTGCAGGTGATTCACTTTGAATCTGGAGTTATGAATTATAATGTGTGCGATTGTTAGTTTTTCTCTCTTTCTCTCTCTAAATTTTATTTCCCCCCTTTTGACATGGACTAATTATGGTAAGTTCTTTCCATGGGATTCAATGGAAATGCTGAAAACAGTAAAGAAATTTGTACATTTTCAGCTTTCTTCGGCTTTCAAGCTTGATTTCTGGTGAATTTTCATGTGTCTGTGCCGTAAATTCGAGATTTGATATGGATTTATTTGCAAAATCCTGCATTAGGATAAATTGAAGCTGCTATTAGTAAAAGTTTACTCTTTGATGCCTGCTATGGGTGGATTTTTTATGATTCATTTCTTTCTCACCTCATTGTTACATTCTCTTGCCTGTGGAATATTAGATCAAAAGATTAAGTTAGCTAGATTCTCGTCTCTCTCGTGGATTGCAATCTTGCTTAAGTGGTGGAGAGTTCGTTTCTTTTGGGAATATTGTTGTGTCAAGATGTTAACTTTGCTGATTACCTTTCATAATAGTCAGTCCATTGTATTGGAATAAACTTGATCTTTGAATGACACAGCCATTTTGGTTAGCGTGTCTGATGTTCTCATTTGAGGAAGATTCCTTGTCAGTTGTCCTTGGAATATTGTGACCTGTATTATTCTTTGGTGGATGTATGATTTTTGAATAATTGAGTAGATTCTAGTATTCTAACTTCCATTCTTTATGATTATAATTAAATCAGGATGCCCCCATCATTTCTTTGTCTTTGTTCTTTACTCATATTATTGGAGTTGCATTGTGTATGCACCAGAAAAGTTCAGCTTGAAGTGAAGTTCATTTACTTTAGTTAACTCCTGAATCCTGATCATGTTTATAAGATCGAATTGCACTTTTTTCTCCTTGGCTCTCGTTGGAGAGGTCTGCTCATCTGGTTGTCCAAATGAGTTCACTGCCTTTTCGTGACTTTGAGAACTGATTCAATTTACTGAAATGAACTTGTTATGGTATTTTATCTGTAGTATAACGGCAGCTTTGATCGACTGAAATTCTCTGTGACCAGCAATAATGTTTCAATTACCAAACTATATTTCTCCATTGCTGTTGTTTTTCTATGTCAGTCGTTCTTTGAACTTTGAAGCATCCAACAGTCTTGATAATTAGGGTATTGTTGCAATGCAGGAACCTTAGAGAGCTGGATTTGAAGGAGAGTGAAGTGGAGGACCTAAGCGGGCATTGGCTTAGCCATTTCCCTGACAACTGCACTTCACTGGTGTCGCTTAACATGTCTTGTTTAGGCTCGGAGGTCAGTTTCTCAGCCTTGGAGCGCCTGGTTGGACGGTGTCCTAATTTGAGGGCTCTTCAGCTGAACCGTGCCGTTCCTCTTGAGAAGCTCCCCAACTTACTCCACCGGGCCCCCCAGTTGGTTGAATTTGGTACTGGGGCCTACTCAGCTGAAATTCGACCTGACATCTTCTCAAACTTGACAGAAGCATTTTCGGTCTGTAAACAAGTCAAAGGCATGTCTGGATTTTGGGATGTTGTACCAGCTTATCTTCCTGCGATGTATTCAGTCTGCACCGGGATCACTTCTCTGAACTTGAGTTATGCAACAATTCAAAGTCCTGATCTAGTGAAAATTGTTACCCAGTGCCGAAATCTACAGCGTCTCTGGGTAAGCAACTCTTCCTTCTCTAGTTAATGCTGCATGCCATACTTTTGCAACTCTTGTACCCCGTTTCTAATGTTTATGTCTTCTGTTAGATAATTTATGTTTGTAATATTTGAAATTGCGTGACTTGATTTATCTGCCCCATTACTGCATACAGGTTCTGGATTACATTGAAGACGTTGGTCTGGTGGCCCTCGCTGCATCTTGCAAGGATTTGCAAGAACTCCGAGTCTTCCCTTCTGATCCTTTTGGGGCAGATGGTAACGTTGCTTTGACCGAACAAGGGCTTGTCACTGTCTCTGAAGGCTGCCCCAAACTCCAGTCTGTTCTGTACTTCTGCCGTCAGATGTCAAATGCTGCATTAGTTACAATTGCAAGGAACCGGCCAGAGATGGTCCGCTTCCGACTATGTATCATTGAGCCTCAAGCTCCAGACTACCTAACACTCGAACCACTTGATACTGGATTTGGAGCCATAGTAGAGAACTGCAAGGAATTACGACGTCTTTCCATGTCTGGCCTCCTCACTGATCGAGTTTTTGAATATATTGGAAAGTATGCCAAGAAATTGGAGATGCTGTCCATTGCTTTTGCTGGGGATAGCGACTTGGGCCTCCATCACGTGTTGTCTGGATGCGATAGCATGCGGAAACTGGAGATTAGGGACTGTCCATTTGGGGACAAAGCTCTCTTAGCGAATGCTGCGAAGCTGGAGACAATGCGATCCCTTTGGATGTCATCTTGCTTGGTGAGTTATGGAGCGTGCAAGCTGCTTGCTCAAAAGATGCCCAGGCTCAACGTTGAAGTCATAGACGAGAGGGGACATCCTGATTCGCGCCCAGAAAGCTGCCCCGTCGAGAAACTCTACATCTACAGAACAGTTGCAGGCCGAAGAGTTGACATGCCCGATTTCATCTGGACAGTGGGCAAAGATGAAGGGAGCCCAGCAGTTTACTTGAGCAACGGCGCAGTCGAGCAATAACCATTCCTCCAGTTGAAGCAGGTATTGCTCCTAATTTAAAATTATTCGACTTTTATATCAGAAAAGGGTTTATGTGATCGCGGTGCTAGTGGAAATGGGGACGGGCTCTGGAGTTTGGATGGTCGGGTCGCCTAAAGGCTGGCTCGTTGCCGTCGAGTTTTGCACTTGGCTGAGCTATTCTTTGCAACCTGTTGTATTTGTATGAATTTGTTTGTACAAGTAACTTGTGTACTAAAATTTAGACTTACAAATTGGAACCTTTAGAAGGCTGATTGTTTTTCTTTTACTTTTTCTTTTTCTTATAGAAAACTACTACTTTGGACTTTGTATTATTGAATTTGTTCAATTATTAGATATGTCCTATTTCATCAATAAAGTGTGTATTTACACCTTTGGTAAGTGTTTTTGTAGCTTATATTTGCATTTTCTTCAGATTTGTGTATTGTTACCAAATTTGATTTTCTTGATAAGTTGTGGGGTACGTTCATGCTAGGTCGATCTGAAAAAAGTGGTGAGTATATCTTAAAATATTTCTGGCAATATGAAGGAATCAAGAAAATATGTGGGCCCACCAATAATATATTTCTTAATTTTTTCATATCGACAAGTAAATATTATCGATTTTTCTCTTGTGTTAGAATTGCTTGAAGAATTGCCCCATAATACTTTTTCTATTTATTCAATTTTTTTTAAGTATAGACCTAGCATAATCATTTATTAGTATATTTTAGGGTTTTTCATAATTTGGCTATTTAGCCATAATTTGATTTATTATGTGAAAATTGACCAATTTAGTTAGATTTTTGATTTATTTTAAAGAGTACGAACATATATTTTATATTATTATTATCATATTCTTGACTTAAATTATGTCATTCATTAGTGTAAATGTATGATCTCATTCTTTAGTTAAAAAGCTTCGTATTTCCTCTACTATATTTATCGAAATTAATATTACCTCTAAATTTAAATTTATCAATATAAATTTGTAAAAATTTGAAATTTAAATTATTAGAATTCATTTAAAATCATAAATTAATCAAAATTTTCTTCTATTTGAATGAATTTATGATTAAACATAATGTGGCGGCATAAATTTATCATTTCTCAGAACCTTCAAATTTGAGTTTATAACCCATCATCATCCTAGTAAATCTTTGGTTGATAATTGTCACTTTTACCATGAGAGAGAGAGAGAGAGAGAGAGAGCATCGACTGCAGAGCCATGTGAAGATGCAGAGGAGAGTGTAGACAGCTTTTGTGAACACTTGGAAAAATTATTTATTCATTCAAATTTCATTCATCCTGAGGTGATGAGCGATGACCACTAGAATTAAGTAAAAATTCGTACAGAATCCATTCTGCCCTTTCAACTTATTCAACAGCCACAATTTTTCACAATTAATAAATAAATAATTGAATTATTAACTTTCTATTTTTTGACAGTGAAGTAGAGAGTGACAATAGATGCATAAATAGACAGATAGTAACATGACACAGACAAACAAACACTCCACCACTGGAAAGAAATAAATAAAGAAAAAGAAAAGTAAGAAAACCAAAAAGAAAAAGAAAAAGATTACCTCTCTCACTTTCTTTCTCTTTGTGGCTCTACAATTTTCAGTGACTTATCCATAAACATTTTCATCTTCTCAAAAATAAAAAATAAAAAATAAAAATTTATTGCCTTACTACTCCTAATATTTCCATTTTTGTCGCATTTTTAATTAATAATTTTTGCTCCCAAAAATAGAATTAAACTGACCAGTGGCATTAACGAATAGTTTTTTTTTCATTATTTTTTGGATACTTTTAGATTGATAACAATCTCAGTAATCATCAATAGATCGATCTATATTTTTGTATAATAGTTTTATTCGGACACACTGTCACCGACAACACGTGTAAAAAAAAGTTAATTATAAAAATAGAAATAATTACATTTTCCATTAGATTTAAACTCCTCAATTAAGGTATATATATATTTTTATTTCAAAACCTATATTACCCTTTTTAGCTTGTTGTTGGTCACCGTGTGCCCAAATAATATTACATTTTTGTATTATTGCACATTTATATTTGTATAAACACTTTAAGTTGTAAGAAAACATATATAGAATTCACTCTATTAAATTCGAGCTCAACCCAAACTATCAATAATTAAAACATGTAAACTCACAATCACACACTAATCTACCAGTTGATAAATTTAGTTATTCTCATTTCGGATTATAAGGAAAACCCGCAATCGCCAACGACACGCACTTAAACTCACATCGGTCGTATGTAATAGCTGTAAACGACACAAGAGAGACAAACTACGCTACGAAAATCATGTACAACGTTCTCAACAACCTCCTCACTTAAAAAATATTCTTCTTGCTCACATTGCTAAAAATGTAAGAAAAAGTAAAGACAATTTTAAACCTAATATTCAAGAATAAACACATAACAAACCAAAACGCAACCTGAAATGATCATAAAATGTGAAAAGAAGAATTACAAGGGACCGATATCTACTCAAATAATGCTCGATTACATTCAACAATTTTTTTACCAAATATCAACTTGAACAACAATATGCTACAATAAATCGAACCTGTTTTATGGCACAGTTACCTTCATTTTGGAGCTATTTAGCTGGCAAGTAAACTATTGAGCAAAAAATTGAAGAGTAGATGAACAAAAATAGAAGTTAATGTTTTATATTTTCACATTTTTTTTTATATATAGTTGATTTGCAGAGCAGAAAGAGAAGAATACCAACAACATAGATCTACATCCAAATTATAAGGCAATCCCAACATCACAAAAATTGATTACATGTATAAACACAGTTTTGCAGATTTATAGAAGCCAATTGATTTTGTTTCTCAAAGACCTTTCATCGTTGATGCTACGATGCACTAATACACTTTGATGAAAGTAAAAGAGCACGAGAAGTTGGCCTCACCGTTGTGATGCTCTTTACAAACAGGATCTAAAGGATAGTGCATGAACACGAGCCTTGTTTTTGTTTCCCTGATAGGTTCTTTTCTGCAACAGACAGAAAAATGAGGACATTAGAAGACCATGGCTCAAGATTAGACCTAACGGTGAAACAATCGCGATCAACAAATAGGTTTGATGTAGCTAGCCTAGTCTGAAATTGGGATCATCTGTAACCGGGCTAGGATGACATTAGATGGTTCAGCAAAACCAAGAACAGGTGAATTCAGATGTTTTTCGTATTTCGACAAATCTAAGATGCATATGAACAGAGTTCTCCTAAAATATCAATCAAATCTCAAGATGAAGCACCTAGGCTAGTCAATGTTTTAGTAAAACTCATAGAGAGAAGCACGAGAGCAATTCTAAAAAATAAGGAAGAGTTTCATATAAGCGAGTCTCCTACACAGAAAACTACAGTAGCAGCAAATAATATGGAACCATATAATCTGGTTAGATATTTCACGCCAATATAGCGAAACGAACCTGTCTTTTTCTTAACAACAGCTGGCTGTACAACAACATGCATCGTAATAACTCCACTGGGAAGGTCACTAACATGCGCTCTAGATTCAGCAAGTGTTTTTGCATTCTCCAAAACTTTTCCAGCATGGATTATTTTCATATCATTTACCGACTTTGGGACTACTGATTTATCTGTAAACGAAGACGGCGAGAGGCTCAATCAAAACCTTAGATAAAGTTGATAAAACAGATACATAGTCAAAAACAGCTTACTGATAAAGATCATAAAGTCAATAACTTTCAGCTGCTCATCTCATAAAACAACTCGAAACTGGTCCCTAGCTATCCTAAATTTTCTTGGAAATAGAATTAGAGCGTTGCTTCACACAGTGTTCAGGCATCCGAACATCAAAGCTAGAGAAACCAACTGGCTAGCATAGCCATAGGGACTAAAAGACTGCAGCATTTTTATTTTTTTAATAATAAGTACAAAAACAAATACAAAAACTAAAGCAACGAAACAGATTTTGAGACTTAGACTACAAAACACCTCAAGTAAGCATGAGGCAAAAAGAATCTTGTTATGAACACAAGTTAAGTAACACAAATGCAAGCACAAGAGCAGAATCAGAACCTTGAGGCCACTCAGAAAGAAGCCTTTGCTTAAGAGTCGCAACAGTGATGGATGATGAATAGGACCGATGACCTATATCTGTCCCATCAAAAATTCTGAACTTAACTTCAAGTTGCTCATCTACCTCAGCCATAATAGCCTCCCTCTACTATATTACTAGAACTCCAAGATGATAAATTGACAAGTTTATGCGTAAAAGAATTCAATTCGCCAAAATCCACCTGCCCAATAGGAATTCAGATAGCAATAAATCATTCATGACTTCTAAAGAGGAGTTACGCAATCATAAGTCCTATCCTCCAGATCAAAGTCTACTGAATTACAACAAAATTAAAGCAACATCATACACAAATTCAAGAAAACACACCAGCAAATGTACATCTGAATCACCCAATGAACCGAGTAACCACCTCATATGATCCAACAGCTACTCTTATCACAAAAACTCAAAGAGGCCCCTGCATCACAAACCACCGTAAATTCCCTCATTACTATGCTTCATTGAAACCATGTCTTCATCAGAGGAATTGTAAGGAAACCAAAAACACAGAAAACTAATCAAGGCCAAGGGCAGTGCTTTCTATCTTAGACACACACACACACACACACACACACACACACACACACACACACACACACATCTCCATTTTCAAGAATTTTATACATCCAGCTGAATTTTTAAGAAAGAAAGAAATCATATAAACTTCACTTCATGAAATAATCAAGGGCAGTGCTTTCTTACACACTCACACAAACACACACATATCTCCATTTTCAAGAATTTTATACATCCAGCTGAATTTTACAAAGGAAAGGATAAACTTCACTTTCATCAAATTTTGCCACAATTGTATTTGTACAGTAATCTGCTTTACATTTCTGCTCGAAACCTACTAATTGAAAATATATTCGCCAGAAATTATCAATTAAAATCAAACATCCAGCTCAAGAACCCTTCTCAATTAACCCATCTATCAAAAAATGCAACAAAAACTGAATCTAGATACCCAATTCCACGCTCCCCCATCTAAGAAAGATCAAAACCCTAATTCCCTAAATTTCAATTCGAACCGACGGAATTAATAGAAATAAAAAAAATTCTCGATCATATAAAAAAATCTTAGAAGAATTTCACACGGAGATTCTTCTCAATTAAGCCAATTAAAATCATAAAGGCGTAAAAAAATTTTAAAAAAAATTACAAAAGGAAATAGAAAGTGAAAAATTACCTGATCAAGACCCCATTTAGCGAAAGATCGGCGATTGAAGGGAGAAAAAAATTCCGGGAAACTGAGATTATGATACACCTCCGGAGACCCGGAACAACCGCTAAAGATTAGGAGGAGAGATTAGAGAGAGAAAACGGTGGTGTTTGACGCTTCGTTTTTGGTTGTTGTCAGCTTATCAGTCCTTTTCTTTCTTTATTTTCCATTTAAATTTAAATATGGCCTCTATTTTAGAAATTATACAAATACAAATATTATTATTATTAGTATTATAGTATAAATATGGCCAAATATTTAAATTTCATGTGCATATTTATGGATACTAAACATTGTGAAGAAATTAGATCACAATTAGCATTGCAAGATCCTCATGATATAATGACTGTTAAAAGGATTCCCCTAATTTGGTCTTTTTTAAACATCTAATTTTTGGATTTTCAATAGAAGTAATGATATTCGGACACACTACGGTCAGCCACACGCGCTAAAAATGGTAATATAGGTTGAGAAGCATAAATTCTAGGAGGACAATGTGATTATTTTCATTTTTACAATCAATTTTTCTTTCTTTCATGCGTGTGGCTGGCCACAGTGTGTCCGAATATCATTACTCTTTTCAATAAAAAAAATGACTCATATCATTTCACCTTTGATTAAAAATATTCTTTAGTAGATTTCATAAATCAATTTTAACTCTTGAAATTTAGGTTAAAATAACTAAAAGCGAGATAAAAAAACGCATTAAATAGATCTGTCAAATTATAAGCAAAATTTTGAAAATTCGGATAGGGTTGCTATTAGTGTCTAGGCGTATCCAAGTATCCAAAATCACTCAATAATATTACTAGTATATTTATAATTTATAATTATATTGATATTTGATCAATTATGATTTAATTAAAAGAATTTTTTGACGGATCTTGATTCGTGAGAGGGTTTAACCTAATTGTTGCTAAGAGAGAAAGAGTTGAGGTTGTGATGAGTTTGGTATCACCTAAATATTAGGTATTGGTGGGTGTATTAGATTTAGGGGTAGGTGGGTAGCCTCTTACTCCCTCCGTCCCGTTGTACTTATTTCTTTTGAGATCGACACGAAAATTAAGAAAAAGAGTGTTAGATTATAAAAAGTATGTTTAATGTATTTTGTGAAGAGACAACCAGATTTCATGTATCGAATTTTCACTCTAATGAATTTAATCAATAACATGAAAGTGTTTGTATAATTAATTGATGAAAACTTTTAGCCCCTTTCTAGGGAGATTTAAGGGGGAAACTGTCCCTTCTTAGTTACACCGAAATCTTGTTCTCCCATGTCGTGCAATAAGTGCCTTGTATTCCTTATCGGGATGTTCTATCATAAGTGATTCGTTTTTAAATAAGAAAATAATTATTCCTCCAAAAGTTGTTGGCCTAATACCACTTCAATCACCTCTTACCCTTCACTATAAATACCTATATTATCAAAAGTTTTGAACCACTTGTTGCTGAACTGAGGGAGTAGTTCACTTATAATTCATCTCTCATACATGCATGATACTCTATCGTCCCGGAATAAATGGCTCGTTTATTTTGAATACAAATATTAGATGAAGGGTGAAAATTGATTAAAGTTGTATATATGACCCACAACTTAAGAGGCAATCATTATATTATTAAAAGGAAAACGATTCTTGCTTTGAAAAAATCCTATGTGTCACCTCTCTTAATCCATCATCCTATTTATCTAAATTCTCAAATTTTTGAGTTTTTAAATATCTCTCCTAGATACAATATATATTTTCTCATCTTTTGCACCACCAGTTTTATTTGGCCAATTTATTTATTAGTCGGTTGAATAAATAAATATATTTTTATAGTTTAATTAATTAAATTTAATTTGGTCAATTTATTAGTTGGTCGAACAAATCATTATTTTTTTAGGGAACCAATTTATTAGATGGCCGAATAAATAGCTTCATAATAATTTGGCTAATTTATTGATTGGCTCAATTAAAATTTGAAATAGTATGATAAATTTTTATTTAATTTGATAAAAAATAATTAATTTTAATTAGAACCAATTCTCAACCGACGGGTACCTCAACTTGGGATCACATGTGACACGTCTCTATTCTTTATTCTAATTTATTTAAATTTTTCATTTTATGCATTTTTTCATGTATTTTCTAAAATTTAGATTCATCCTCAATGTATTAATTTTTACTACATTAGTCGTAGTTGAGTTTCCAACTTTGCATAATTCATAAATAAAATTAGCGAATATTACTATACATTTAACGACGAGAACGAATAGTACAATTAATTTTTTTAATTAATTTTAATTCAGTCAATTAATTAGGTAGACGGACCAATCCCAACCGACGAGCACCTCAACTCGGTATGTAGTTGGGTTTCCAAACTTTACATAATTCATAAATATAATTAGCGAATATAACTATACATTTAAAGAAGAGAAAGAATAATATAATCATTTTTTTTGGTTAAATTTTGAGTCTATATAAATTTTAAACGGATTACGCACTTATAAATCAAAACCGTGGTTAACGAGCCAATTCTGACCTGCAAAAGTGGTTGTAGACGGGCCAATTCCTAACCGATGGTTACTTCAACTCGGAAAATTTTTCATTTACACATTTTTCCACGTATTTTCTAAAATCTAGAATCATCATATTTTCAATTTTGCATAATTTTTAGTAGTAAGTAAAAATATTACCATACGGTTAAGGACGAGAATGAATGATATAATCAATTTTTTTTTATTAACTTTTGGGTATATATAAATTCTAAATGAGTTTCATCTATTACGCACTTATAAATCAAAGTTGTGGTCAACAGGCTGGTCCCGGGTTGGAACTGTGGCGGTAAACGGGTCAATTTCCAACTTACGGGTATTCTATAAGAATTTTTTTTAAGAAAGGAATACAGGATTTGAAACAAGTACGGGTATATAAATTTCAAATAAGTTTGAATAATTTTAAACATACCGTCTCAAATTGTTTGATTAATCATTTCCGTTGGAAAACGTTTGCATGCATTGGAAATTAGTAGTAAATTTACAAATGATTTGTCAACGGGCTAATTCTGATCCAAAATTGTGCACATTGAGGGATCGATTCAGTACCAACGGGGCAACTTTTATTTTTTTAGAATTTAGGGAGACAAGTAGATATCTGCTATAAAAAGAATCACCTCAATTCTCATACAAAATCAATACAAGACAATTTTTGAAAAGTAAATAGTTTTTGCCTCACAACAGTTTTGAGAAGAAATAGGGCTTTCAAAATTATCTATAAAAATAATAAGTGCGAATTAGATTTGAATTTTTAATGAGTAATATTGGAAAAAAGAATAATTAACAAACAATATCTTTCTTATACTATCACATAAATTTTATTAATTTTATTAAATAATTTCCCGTCGATTTTCGACGAGCAACACACTAGTTGTTTCCTATTTGGAAACGAGCCATTTGTTAATTATAGGACACCCAATATAAAAATGAGCCACTTGTTCTAGGATGAAGGGAGCACTAATATTGTCAAAAAAATACAAATTAAATATTTTCGAAACATATGATCAGATCAATCGAGAGTCTACAATACAAATTAAAGTAATTAAAAAAAAACTAATTTCATTTAAAAGGGAAATCAAATGCAACACATGATTAATCTGACATAGATATATAAATCTAGCTAGATATAATTGAGCTACAGCTAATTAACCCTAGATAAATTAAATTAATCAGTAGTTCACCACCACCATTAATGATGACCACCAACAATTTTTTATTCTTCTACTACTTATTTAAAAATCCCTTAAATATAGTATCAAACAACAATAATATACTATTAATTTAACATTAACAATATTATAAATTCCTCAAACTGCATTCTGTCGGAGAAGCTGTACGAGGTTGCCGCTGAGGTGGAGTGACATGACCTCATTGGTGGACCCCACGAGCTGGCCGCCGATGAAGACCGCCGGCAGAGGGCCGGCGCAGCCCATCCTCTTGAGCGCCTTTTCGATCTCGACGCCGTCGGGATCGTTGTCGATCTCGTGGATGCGAGGGTGCACCCTCAGCTCCTTGAACAGAATCTGAACTGCATAGCATAAGCAACATGTGCTCTTGCTGAAGATCAAGATCCCATTTTCTGATGCAAGTTTTACTATTTTCTCCATTTTTTTAGGTTTTGGAAATTAGGGTTTTAAGTGTTTTTCAAGAAAGTGTAAAGAGAGTTGTGCTTAGATGAAATGGGATTTTTTTGGTTTTTGTGTTGGAGAGAAGTAGGCAAGAAGAGAGATGTTTGGAAGATACAAGGTTTGTTTGTTGGCTTAATTTGAGCTGGATTTGTAGCTCTATTTATATAAGAGAATAATGGAAAAAGAGTGGACTACCTATTAAATTTTTTTTTTGGAAAAAAGAAAGAACATTAAAAAGTATGTGGGCTTCACTCTTTGATGCCCAAAAACCAGCTAGAAGGCACTTTTTCAAGATACTAATTTATTCGATAAAAATCTTATAGGTACTTGAATTCTCTTCGTTTGTTCTGCAAAATAAATATATTTATAAAATTGGAGACGACGACTCTAAGTGAAAAAGAACGGTATACGTGCGTTTACTTTGATGGAAATATTTGAAAAATGATGGAATAAAAAGATGAGAAAATATTAATATTTTCATCCTTTTTTTATCACATGTTTACTAGGATGAAAAAGAAAATGATCACACGGTCCCCCCACCTCATTCTCCATTTTTATGTCTTTTATCTATTGGAAAATATTATCACACCCCTCTCCCATATTAATATTTTCCACAATTGGTGAGAAATTGATGGAAAATGAGCTGCCCGAAAATGTTATCCATCATGCCCCAGGAAAATTAACTAACGTAGTAAACGTGTGAAAAGTATGGAAAAAGGGTGAAAATATTCTTTTTCCACCCTTTTACATCAAAGTAAATGCACCCTAAAGCAAATTTGCAAGAAAAAGAAGAGATAAGAGGCTATCTAATTTTTGTAGTTTAATTATAAACTCAAATGAAATTTAGATAGTTCTATACAAATGCGAAACTCACAAAATTAATCTTTATTAGTAAAAATGAAATTCCACACTGCCAAGGTTTCTATTAATTAATTATTTTTATTTTTGAAAATGAAGAAGTTTTCATGCTTATCCCTAATTAGTTCATAAACCATGCTGAAAAGCACGCTTGTAGAAGTTTTTATTTATTTGAATCAAACAAACATCATCAACATGCATGTTTCATATCATCTAGAAAAAGCATGTTTCATCAAATTATGACTAGAAACACCACCTTTTTAGCATGGGAAGCCTCGTCTCCCTTTTTAAAAAAATTTAAACTTAGGGTAAATTTACTTTGATGGAAATATTTCCATTAGAAAATGATGGATAAGAAAAAGATGATAAAATATTAATATTTTCATCCTTTTTTTTCATCACATGTTTACTAGCATGGAAAAGAAAATTATCATATGGTCCCTTCACCCCTTCCCCATTTTTATGCCTTTTATTTTATTGAAAAATATTTTCACATCAAAAGCTAAGGATAATATTATCCAACATTGAGAGAAAAAAAGTGAAGAAGAGCTGCCCGGAGAAAATTTTTCATCACAGTAAAGATGTGAAAATGATGGAAAAGGGGTGAAAATTTTCCTTTTCCACCCTTTTCCATCAAAGTAAACACACCCTTATAAAAAAGAATCGTGATTTGCAAGAATTTCCCATGCTTATCAAACTCCCTTGTGTACAATTAGCTTTTGAAACTGCAAAATAAGTATTTCAAATACTTGTGTAATTCTCAAAATATATCATCTAAGAAGAATCAATTTAAATTATTTATAGTAAAATAATGTCAAACTTCTCATTTTGCCTTGATCAATGCAAATTAGTTCTTTAGTATTCAATTTTCTAAGAAATTTTTTATGAGTAAAAAAAAGTAAAATTGTAAATTTCTTGGTATGCGAATTTTAAGTGAATTAGAGAACTCTTATTTAGAGAGCGGGAATATCGTACAATTATAAAAGTTTCCAATAAAACAAGAATATGACAGATTTTTCTCCTTAGACCACTCAATGATGAATAAATTCTTTGTCAAAGAAAGAACATCTTGACCGTATGATATGCAGAATTACAGATAAATAATATTCCTCCACAAACTCAGCAACTGAGAAAAAAATTTATTGGAGGAAATATATAATATAAAAATAACATTTAGCAATCACGTTGAGTGAATTGTGTCCATGCAAGATTGCACTTTATAGCAACAGAATTTAAGCAGAACAATTTGAAAAAAGGGTGGTAGATTTTAGTGTAGATTCTTGAAAATTTAGAAGAATAATATATTCTTTGGTCTTTGGAAGAAAGATTGCGAATATGAAGGCTTTCGGTGGGCTGTGAATCTGAGACCACCAACTTGTTCGTATATATGCATGTGCTTCACTCTCTTTGCATGCATTCTATTCTCTCTCTCTCTCTCTGTGTGTGTGTGTGTGTGTGTGTGTTTCAGTGTTGCCGGCTATATTGCATGAAGTGGCGGAGCTAGGATTTGAAATGTGACCACACGAGATTACGTTTATATATTTAGTCGTAAATTTGGGCGGGCGAACCTGCAATTATACATATAAAAGTGGAGAAAAAAAATAAAAAAATCAATAAAAATATAGTTATAAAAAAAAAATTGCCCGGGCGACCGCCAGGGCCGGGTGCTAGCTCCGCCTCTGATTGCATGGGTGCGGGTGCAGAGACAATACGATATGAGTACAGAGATATGAAATTTTGAAAAATTTAGGGTGCAATTTGTGAAGGAATATGACTAAATTATTAATATTTTATTATATGTAACAGTTATAAAATATTTAGAAATTTAAAATTCATAAATCAAATGTATGCAATTCACATTTTGTCAATCCCAAAACTTAAATATTCTTAGATGTAATATAGTTAAACAACAAAACAACAATTTAAATATCATTAGTCCAATACATATGTCATAATTCAAATAAAGTTCTCAAAATCAACCTCATACACTCACGAATCTGATGACCTTTTATTCTTTATTTGAAAGGATACACTGCATAGCTAATCAGGTGCAAATCCCACAACAAT
This sequence comes from Schizonepeta tenuifolia, assembly GCA_029490685.1. Taxonomy (NCBI): domain Eukaryota; kingdom Viridiplantae; phylum Streptophyta; class Magnoliopsida; order Lamiales; family Lamiaceae; genus Schizonepeta; species Schizonepeta tenuifolia. Next base: position 989,105 of record CM055955.1, on the reverse strand, counting down.
CCAACGAGAATCACACTCTAATAAGAATTCAATACGATAATATGATATTTTAACAAGAATCTGTGCTCTTATGTTGCCGGATGTTGAAGTTTCCCTTGTTTGTATCCCAACATTTTATAAGCCTTTTTAAGGGGTATAGGCCCAATTTAGAATTTAGAGTTGGTCCAACTTTATGATAGATTTGCGTTGTGGTCCAGATGTATTAGCATGATAGTTATACCGGCTTGCATGGAGGTCCCACATTTCGATTCCGTTTACGGGAGTGTACCCAATTCCACTAAGAATACTATTACCTCCGGTCCTTAAATAACTTCATATCTTTTTTTTTTTGGGATGGTCTCATATCTATTTTATCACCCCAACACAAAATTAAATGTTCTCTCATATTCTTACTTTTTCTCCACTCAGAACAACTTTTTCCTTAATTCGTGTTTCACTCCCTCATAAAAACTTATTTCAGGACCGAAGGTAGTATTTGATTATGAGAGCTTTTTACATAACAATTAATCACACTAAATACCAATATGTAATTTGATGATTTATATAAATAAAAGTTGTTTCACTTGTTTGGTGGGGGCCTAAGCCCCCCGAACCCGGACTTGGCCTATGTGGCCGCGTCTCGAACTCAAATGCCATCAATCAATATATTTATTAACTCAATGCACCGGGTATAAAACTTTCACAGAATGCCAATTTACAACATATAACTCGTTTTAAACATGATATCCTTTATGAAATGACATCTTTTTTTTTTTGACGCCCTTTATGAAATGACATCTTAAGCAGCCTAAAAAGAGAATAAAAACTATGTTTTGTCAGTCATCTCAACATATTTAAAATATAAAAACATACATTTAGTATATTTTACTTATAGCTTAAGCCTCTAGCTCATTCTATAGATATGAAGAACTAAGTTAATTCTGCCATATTACAATAATCAGTGAAGAGCTAAATACATGGGTATTGTAAACGATTTTTTAAAAAGTTAGTAACTTTTTTGAAGATATCAACGTATAAAAACTACTCCCTTTTGATAAAATGCACATGATATATAAATATACACATATATAACAAATTTGGGTTACTCCTTGCAATTTCACTTAGAGGGACTGTGATCTCCATATTATTTTTATTATTATAAGTGGGATCTCAAGTGATGGAGAGATATCTCTCCAATTTTTGTATTTGATTTTATTTTTATTCTAAGATTTTAGATTTTGCGAATAGGAGCCCGCCACGTAGCATAGATCACCACTCTCGTTGAGATCGCTGCAAGATCTCGTGATCTCCTGTGGGGAGCGATGCCACTCGGCAATTGATCGTGGGTGATCTCCGCTGTAGATGCTCTTACTTCTCGAGTGCAATAATTTTATGAATCCTTTTGGTATATTGAGACTTTATGAGGCCATTATTCCATGAGCTTTCAAGTGAAACCTTTTCAACTTTATAACTTTTTCGCATGTTCATGAAGGAATCAAAATGAAACTATGTTGTAATTCAATCAATAATTAATTTGTCTCTATAGACCATGCCATAATATAGTAAACTAAGATAGAAATTTATCATATATGAGTCATTTTCAATTGTGACTTATCATTATTAGGTCATATGTAGTGTGATATTTGGTACAAATAGATCGTAAATGAGTCACTTCGGTTCACAAATTACGCTAAATCAGTTTGATAGGCTAGCGAGCCTTATTGAAATTAACGTAAACGAGTTAATTCGACCCATGAATCAAATTTAGGGTTGTGGAATATTGTGTCAAACTTGAATTTCAAAAATTTTAGATGAGATCGAGTTTGAATCTGATACTTCATTCGTTCACGAAAAACATTTTTCGGAGAGAGTGACACGAATTTGACTAAAAGTTAGGTAAGTGGGTTGTGAGTGGGGAAAATGTCTAACATTAGAAGTAGTGGATAGTGTGTAACTTTGGTAAATAAAGTGTATAAAGTAAGGGTTAAGGTGAGAATAGATTTTTGGCGGGGTAGTGTTCAAAATAAAATGAGAATTTTTTTGTGGATTGGAAAGGAAAGCAGAGAATATTTTTCGTGGACGAAGAGAATATTATTTAATTCGATTCAACTTAATTTGATGTAGCTTGACGAAATATTTATATATGTAGACCCAAGAGAGTTGGAGTTATTTTTTCACTTTTTCAATTTGAAAATTCATGTTCGCAAAAATGACTCCATATGTAGTTGATAGGTCATTTTTTTTTTGAGAGAATATTAATTTCTATTTTGGATATAGGTATATCTTTCATTCATAAATCCTATATAGATTATGATTCCAAAACCTTACAAATCCTAAAAAAAACTCTTCGAGAAAAAAAAAAAAAAAACTGAATGTGAGTATAATGAGAACAATAAATCTATTCGGCCATAGTGTGACGCGTTAAGAAAAAGGAAATTTGACTGTAAATATGAAAATAATCACATTCCCCCCAAGGTTTATTCTTCTCCAATCAGGGTATAGTTTTAATTTCAAAAACCTATATTACCATTTTTAGCTTTTGTAGTAGTAATACTTTATTTTCCTTTTCAAATTCTTTTATTTTATTATATCAAACACATTAAAGAGTACAATTTTGTCTCTAAATAGATTCTCATGTCATTTTGAACATGAAATTTGCTTTCGAATAATTATCATACTTCACAATTTGAATTTATATAAAATATCAAAGTTACTCCTTTTACTTTTGTATTCAGCTACAAATTCTTTACTTGTTCGGTTTCCATGCACTAATAATTATGATAAAAAAGAGTAAACCTATCCTCCTTTTTTGTACACAATTTTTAACGGTACGAGACACCTATTCGGGGGACGTCGAGAGACAACGACGCAACGGAAGTGGAGATGATACAATATTTTACACGCGTTGATGGAGGAATTGACTGTAAAGAAAAATTGACTGTAAAAATGTAAATAATCACATTTCCTCGTAGGGTTTATGCTTCCATTTTCAACTAATTAAATAAATGTGCCAAATTATGCACACAAAATGACTGTAAAAATGCCAGTTAGAACCAAATAGCCTTAGCATTGATGAGAAGCTGCTTCAACGATCCATCAACATGGAGGGAGATCATATCTGTGGCGGAGCCGACGAAGGCGCCGCCTATGAATACGGCTGGGACAGCCGGGCTGCAGCCGAGAGCCCTCAAAGCGTACTCCATTTGGGCGCCATTGGCTTCGCGGTCAAGCTCGTAGACAGCCGGGCTCGCGCCTAGCTCGTAGAAGAGAGCTTTCATGCTATGACACATGCAGCATGAGCTTTTTGTGAAGATCACTGCAGCATTCCTCGATGCTAGCTCTCTCACAATGTCCATCGTTGGATTTCACGAGACGACGAAGATCAGAATAAATAGTTTGGAGAAATGTTAAGAGTTTATCTTGCTAGTTAGAGTGTGAGTGTGTTTATTTGTGCAAATTTGGGTGTGTTGGGAGAGTTGTCAATGGTCTATTTATAGAGAGAGAGAGAGAGAGAGAGAGAGAGAGAGAGAGATTGACATTATAGTTGCATTATGTGAGTGAGAATTTGATTTCTATTTGGATAAGAAAAATAGCTACAGAAAATGACTTGACTCTCTATTTGATATAGTTAGTGATCATATGATTCGACAATCGAGGAATAACATAAAGGAAAGTAGTCAGCGCTTTTATTTATAAACGAAGTGTCGCGATTGTGGATTATCCTCGTCAGTCGTCAGGGAAAAAGTGACGCTTTTTCTAATTTAATATAGGGTGATTGTCTTAAAAATCATTGACATTTCTACGTGATTGTAAAATTTCGTACGATTTTTAAACGTAGATAATTGAAACCATATCTTTTATCATCCCCAATTTTTTTCACAGTCGTTTGAGTCTTACAGAATGAAAAAACCTACTGTAATTAGCTCTTTTTATTTTTTTTAGAAATATAACATAGCTCTTTTTTTTTTTTTTTTTTTTTTTTGATATTGTGGGAACCCGCAGCCGCTACATTCGGTGCGCACTGGGTAAACCCCCTTCCCTTGTGCAGTAGCCTGCAAACCACATAGGGCAGGTAAACTATACTTTCCAAATACAGGTGTGGCAGGTTTGACCTATAGAGGCGCTTCATGAGGTTCGAAGCTAAGACCTCTCAATCTCAGGCGCTCACTTTTACCACTAGGCCATCCCCAAGGGGACAGAAATATAACATAGCTCTAACCTATATTAATCATGATGGAAATTTGAAATGAAAATTAAATAAATATCTACTATAAAAATCTTATAATGTCACACAATCTGCGAAAATTAATAATATGAATAATACAACTAGCACTATAAATCTCATATATAATCCCCATTATAATTCATCTAAAAGTAAAAAATGAAGTAAAATCTCTAGATTTTAGTCCTTATTTTTTTTTTCTTGTGATTTCTATTGTCGGATATTTCTTGCTGATGTGTAAGAATTTAAAAGGATAAGAACTACATATCCACTGCATTTTCCACTTTGGAATCTGCCTCCACACAAACATATTTTTTCCCAATTTCTTGCTGATCGATCATCAAACAGTTTGTCCGCAAAGAGAAACATAGTTTATACTTGTATTACTAATCATTTATGCCTCAACAATCTCTCTAAATCTTGATGATTCAACTGAAATTAATTAAGTTGATTGCTAGCCTTTCAAGAGCATCTGAGAGCTAGCTGTTATTTGAGAAAAGTGAGGAGAATCCTGGCTGTAAAGGGTTGAATTTGCTTGGTGTGATATATATATTCAGAGATGGCTACCTTTCATATACTCATCCTTTATTTCTCTGTGTGTGTGTGTGTGTGTGTGAGAGAGAGAGAGAGAGAGAGAGAGAGAGAGAGAGATCACATGCAATAAGATTCTATGTGTATCTATGGATCATGAATGATGATGCATGGTTTATGAGGTTTAGTGTGTGTTTGTGTGTGTGTTATACATGTGGATTAAGGTCCAAAAGATTTAATATCGACCCAGGCCCAATTCTATTTCTTGGGCCCAACTAGAAAAATAAAGCTTATTCCCACACATGGCCCGAAGAATTTGGCCCTATAAGTTTTTGGGCCGGCCCAATATACCCATTTAACAAAACTCTACCAAGAGTAGATTTGATTTTTTTTTCTTTTTTTCTTTTTTTTTGACAGAAGAATAAGATTTCATAAGTAAACTGGAGATTCAAAGGTGCCATAACATGGAAAATTTGAGTTTGGGATTGGTAGCTACACCAAAACTTGACACTTTTACAGCAGATCTCTCTACTTTTTTTTTGAGTAATATTACAAGAAATTTAAAGGCCGCATGACGGTAGACTCGAACCCGTAAACTTTGGTTCGGGCATTAACCTCACTACCACTAGACTACCACATACACACAAACCTCTCTACTTTTGTTGGAGTCGGAGTCGCCGTAAGTATATTATGAATCACCAACCTTTTTCTTTTCTTTTCTTTTATGAAATTTGATATCAAGTTAATTCTAAATTGCAGATTTCATTCGACAGCCTGAAGAATTTGATGATCAAAGGGATTGAAAATTCATTCTATCATCATAAAATTTCTGTGTCCCTATTCAGTGGGTTGGAAAGGTTAGAATTCTACGAGTATAGTGGTACAAGTTTATGAGATAATCTCCCCTCCGACCTGCCGCTTTGCCATACGATCGGGCTCGGGTCGGGTTGATCCGGTCAAAATTACTACAAATAGGAAAATGTGATGAGATGTTGGTAATAGTAACCGATGATGATGAGATTAATTCATTCTTTTTCATCTTGATTACTTACTTAGCTAGTGTGTCTACTTCCTTAGATAATTAGCTCTTATTATTAAACGGACTAATATAATCAGGAGAAGATAAAAGGAGGAGGAAGAATGAGAAGAAGAATGGAGGAGGAGCAAGAAAGAGAGGATGAAATAGAAGAGGAGTTGATCAAATATTGAAACTTGCTCAACAATATCATAGGTTAAAAAAAAAGAAACAAAATAAAAATAAAAAAAATCATATTTTGTCGCAATATTTTATCATATTTTCAAATATATATGCGACTACACAACATTTCAATACTTTTTCTGAAATGTCGTGAGGCTCAGATATCGGTATAGGAAAATCCATGTGGCATCCGAATGTGACGTGGAGAATTTGCAGATGAAATTGAATAAATATCTATAAAAGTCTAATACTACTTCTATCTTTTATTAAGTGTCCTATCACCAAATTTCCTTTGTTCCTTAATAATTGTTCCATTTCATAAATTTTGAAAAAATATTGCAACTTTTGAAAAAAATGATGCAAAACTTTCTATTTTATTGTTTTGTAAATGTCCTCAACCGTCAAAACAAACAAAGTGAAGAATAGTGCATTTTAGGGCGGGTTTTCCAATGATGTAAAAAAAAATTGCATTTACAAGCACTATAAATATTTCATATTTATTTTTCAATGCTCAAAGAAAATTTCCCCAGCCCAATTCCACATATTGGGCCGAACTAGAGCTTTTAGACCGGCCCAATATGCCCATTAGACAAAATTCTTCTCTACACACTCTCTCTCTTCACCTGTTATTCTCACCTCCCACAAACTTTCAATTTTCAAATAAATATACAAGCATTACATTTATCCTATTGTCCTACAATTTAAATTTTGGCCAAATTGAAGTTGACGTAGCAGCCAAAATTATTCATATAGACATAATGACATATCATCTCCATAGTAATTTTAATATAAAGGTTTAATTTACTTAAAATACACAATTTGCATTTTTTTTTTAGTTTTAAAGGCAAAACTTATCGTTTAAAGAGGATTTTTTCTTTCTATTTATAAACAAATTAAACCTTTCAACAAAAAAAAAAAGAAGGCGTCGAAGGATTTTTTAGTGTGGACAACTTTGGTTGCTCAAGGCCCAAGCACTTCAATTTGGCTATATTTGTGAAGTATGGAGAATTACAATAAATATAAAGTCCGCGTGATTCGAAGAAAGTTTATGGGTAAACCAAAAATTAAGCAAACTTTTGTGTATATTAATTAATAAATTATTTAAAGTGGAAAATTGCTGAATATAGATAAAGGGAAGGAAATATATTATTATTATATTATAATAATAAAGGAAGAAAAAAGAAGAAAATATTTTAGTACCGCCAACGGTGAAGTCTACTTTTTTTTTTTTTTTTTTTTTTTTCCAATAATTATTATGCCTAATTTTTGGAGCCACAAAATCCTTTTCTGCTGCAATAAAGCATCAAATTTTTTAGTAGATAATATTATTTCACTTCTATTCCTATATCAGATCTGCAGCCGCCTCTCCTTCGTAACAACTAACAACCACCTTCTTTCTTATAATCAAGGTACGTATATTTTATCATGAAACGCTCCTATTAGTCGAGACTGTGACACCTGTACTTAAAAAGTGTGGTTTATCTCTTCTGTGTGGTTTGCAGGTTACTGCACAAGGGACGGGGGTTTATTCAGTGCGCACCGAAAATAGCGGCTGCGGGTTCCCACGATATAAAAAAAAAGGTACTTATACTTTAATAATTAAAGTTGTATAAAAACTATCAATATTCATTATTTATTTTCATCTTAGCTGCATTTTTTTTCTCTTTTCTTTCCTCTCTTTGATCCATAGATCTGGATATTTATCTTAATAATTGATTTTTATATGCATTTATGTATCTAATTGACCTCTAATCCCATAGTATATTATTGTTCTTTCTTTAATCTTGTTCTTGTACATATCTGTTTATTTTATATATCTGTTAATATAAGATAGTAGTTCTTTTGCACATGAATCAGGAATTGTACATATTTGTTCCCTTGGGGATGACCTAGTGGTAAATGTGAGCGCCTGAAACTGAGAGGTCTCAGGTTCGAAATAAAGGTGTAATAATAGTTTTACTATTATTTATTTATTTTAAATTTTAAAAAAAGAGGATGTTTATAAAAAAATAGGGCTATGTTTTGAATTACCTTAAAATTTTTGTTTGTTTATTTGGCCGATTAATTTGACAGTTTTATACCAAACCTAATAATTGACCAAATTAATTTTTGTTACTTAAAATGGAACTATTTATTTGGCTAATTAATTAATTGACCAAATTATAATGGTTGCAAACTAATTGCTTGATGAGAAATTAAATATTGATTTTGAGTATTTATGTAAGTTCTCAGAAAAACAATGTGGGACAAAAGAAATTATATTAAATATAACACGAGATCACAAATTGAAGATATAGAAAAATGTAAATATAATAATCGTATAAAATACTACATATACTAATTAATAATTAATAATTATAATGAATATGAAAAATGTATACATACACGTATTTTAGAATAGGAAATCTATAAAAGTTTTTTTTAATAAAAAAATCTAAAAAAATTCTAAAATTTGGAATGATGAATTGTCACTCAAATAGTGGATAGTGGATAGTGCTTGAGCCATATTTTCCATCACAGACCAAATCATTCGAACCAAACATTTGATTAGATTGGATTATTTTATCAATCAATTCTTATCAAACATACCAAGTTTTGTACATGAAATCTCATTCTCGAAGCTAATATCCCCTAGAAGTCCTTATTTGGAAGCTCATAAAATGGGTTTGGATTTTTTAATGCCAGTTCTAAATTAATTAACCTAATCACAAGGATTTATAAATATTACATTAAAAATAAAACTAAAAAATATATCATATACTATAATATGCAAACTAAAAATATGACAGTATATAATATGCAACGGGTCCATGGGGTCGAATTTGGAAAGGAAATGGATCTCAAACATCCCCAATACGAGACCGTTTCTCAACTCACAACACACTCAACTACATTTTATCTACTTACGACCAACTCAACCACCTTGATCATAAGTAAATTCACTCTTATACATCTCATTGTGTTGTGTCACTACCTCTAGAAAGATTTTTCGTGGATGGATGGAGTGTTATTTTCATTCAAGTTTTCTAGACAAAAGTATTTTTTTTTTCATTGTTGTAACTAACTTCTCATTTCAAACAAACAGTTAAAAGAGCTGTACGTAGGAATGGCAGAAGTTGCGGCAGGTTTTCTTGGACCCGCTATAAAAGTAGTGAAATTGGTTGGCAGTCCAATCAAACGCCAATTCAATTATCTATGTTGCTTCACTACCAACATCGATAATTTGAAAGACGAAGCTGAGAAGTTAGATGATGAAACACAAGGATTGGAGAGGGAAGTTCAAACAGCAACTAACAATGTACAACACATTGTCCCTGCAGTTCAGACCTGGTTAACAAATTCCAACCAAATCAAAGACGAAACAACTGGGATTTTGAGTGAAGCTACAAATGCAGGAAGTGGTTGTTTGAAGCTTGGAGCTTGTTTTTCTCTTAGCAAGAGGGCTAAGAAAACAACTAGTCGTTCAAAAAAACATCGAGGCCGGAAAAACTTTGATGCCATATCCCAACCACGACCTCCACCAGCAACACTAACAGTTCCTGAAGGAAGGACACTTGAATTTGAGTCGAGAAATTTTTTTGAAGATGCAATCATGTCAACTCTTAGAGACAGGAGGGATGTGAGTATGATTGGGATATATGGGATGGGCGGTCTCGGAAAGACTACCATGGCCAAAAGAATCAGGAATAGAGTATTAACTGAGAATGTATTCCAGGAAGTTGCGATGACAGTCGTCAGCCAACAAGCAGACGAGTCCAAGATTCAAGTTGAGATTGGTGGAGAATTGGGGCTGGATCTCAAAGAGGAAACTTCACGGGGTAAAGTACAAAAGTTGCATGCCAGACTAAGTGGCACGAAGAGAATTCTCGTAATCTTGGACGATGTTTGGCAAGGACTCGAGCTACAGGAATTAGGAATACCTTGTGATTCTAAAGGGTGCACAATCCTTATAACATCATGGAATATTGATGCTCTGAGTGCAATGGAAATCGATAGCAAAATATTATTTGGAATGGAAATCTTATCTGAAGATGAGGCATGGTGTCTCTTTAGAGAGGGGGCTGGAGCATGTGTGGATGATCCAACCTTGAATTCTATAGCAAAAGAAGTCGCACGAGAGTGTAAGGGATTGCCGATCGCCCTTAAAACTCTTGGCCTGGCGCTAAAAGATAAGCATAATGCATATAGTTGGCCCTAATATTGAGTTACGATTTCTTGGAAGATGAGGCCAAATCCCTATTCTTGCTTTGTTGTTTGTTTCCTGAAGATGCAGATATTCCTAAAGAGGAGTTGACTTATTTCTGTATGGGGTTGGGCATATTTAAAGGCATCAGAAGTTTGGAAGAAGTGAGGAATAAGACGTTCTCACTCACTGACTATCTTAAAAGTCGGTCTTTGCTATTGGATAGCGATGACGAAGATCATGTGAGAATGCATGATGTTGTTCGTGATGTTTGCGTATTCCTTGCTAAACGGGAAGGATATATTGGTGGCAATAATTGCACTTGGATTTCTTCATCTCAGCTTGTTGGAGAAACAAATGAGCTTCTTATCGAGTCAAGATCCCCAAACTTACGTCTTCTCTCCTTGAAGCTATCAAAAGGGGAAGTATTCAGCAGTGCCTTCCTTGATGTGGATTGACGTCGCTCCCACACACAACACAGTCGCTTATAAATCTAAAGACTCTGCTCTTAGAATCGTGCTGGGAATTGAAGTCAATATCTGTTGTTGGGAAGTTAAGAAATCTTGAGATTCTCATTTGTCGTTATTGTACTTCAATTAAGGAGTTACCATCAGAGATGAAGGGATTAAATCGATTGAAATTGTTAGAACTTACATATTGTCGAAAGCTCCAAAGTATAGGTAGAGGCATCATATCAAGCCTAGTTGGGTTGGAAGAGCTGAAGATGTTGGAGAGCTTAAAGAAATGGGAAACAAAGGATAGAGAAGAGAGAGAGAATGCAGGGTTGAAGGAGCTGGATAAGTTGAGGAAGTTGAGATGCTTGGAGATTTAGATAGACGATCTTTCATTAGCTACCGAAAACTTGCACTCATCAAAATTGGAGAGATATAACATTAAGATTGGTGAAAATTATTCTTCTATAGAAGTCGGATTTCATCATAAAGCACTGAGTCTACAGTTGGAAAGAGAAAGTTGTTTAGGAGATTGGATTGAGATGAAGCTTCTAAGAGAGACGGAAGGTCTATATATATGTGGAAATGGTGGAAGTAATGTGGACTTGGCAAAATGTCAGAATATTAAGTCTTTGGAGTTGAGGGAATGTGATGGCCTACGCAATCTAGACCAGTTGACAATAGCAGGAAATAATTGCCTTGCACAACTCGAGAAGCTTTATGTCGGGAAATGTCAAATGATGGAACATGTATTTTTGTGGAACGAAGAATCAGGAAGTCATCAAATCACAAAAGTGTTCCCAAAACTGAAGGAGTTGGTGTTATCTGATCTGCCAAATCTGGAAACTTTCTATCGAGGAATTGAAGGCATTGAATTCCCTCTACTGAGGAGAATAGAGATTAAAGAATGCCCAAAAATGAAGAGTATTATCATGGCGAGTAATGAGAACAACAACTCGGGAGAGATAACAAGCAGCACTGCAGACATTGATGATGATGATACTTTCCATCTCTTTTGCCAACCAGAAAAGGTATTCCTTTACCAAAGTGATCATCATCAATTCATTTTTTTTTTAGTAAGATAGCGTCTCATACAATTAATTTTTGCAGTATAAGTGAGAATGCAAACCGTCAACTATTGTCAAAAATATGAAAAGAAAGAAAGAATTGGCGTCAAGTTTTTTTTATATCCTCCTCATAAAAAGACTAGTGCAGAAAACAATGAAAGAAAGTAACAAATTCCTTCTCAATTTGCAGGTATCATTCGGCAGCAGCCTCGAGGTATTAGGGATGAATCATAATCCATTTTGTGGTCATGAAATTCCTTCATCGCTCTTTAATGGATTGAAAGAGTTGACAATCAGCAAGTATGAGGGCATTATAAGTCTTTTCACGCTTTCAGTTGCTGCAAATCTCGTCAGCCTCATAGAATTATATATAATCAATTGTGATGAGATGATAAAAGTGATTGAAGACGAGCAGCCGCAAGAAAGGATTCTTCTATTTCCTAAATTGGAGAGGCTTTACTTGGTTTATTTACCCAAATTAGTGAGCTTCTGCGATTGGAAATGTAAAGTTGAATTGCCTTCATTGGGATTGGAAATGTTCATTCAAAAGTGCCCTAATATGGAAGGCTTTGTTACATATCTCAATACTTATGTTGTATTTCCTAAGCTGGAGTATCTTCTTTTGCATAATTTACCCAAATTAGTGAGGTTCTGCAAATGGAAATGTGATGTTGAGTTGACTTCATTGTCAACACTGGATATCTACAACTGCCCTAATATGGAAAGTTTCAGCATGGGATCCGTAGCTGCACCCAAATTGAAATTCATGCGTATAGAGGGTGAATACATTGATGCGCCCTTTCATGAGCCTAAGGAATTGAATGGCGCGCTGCAGAAATAATCCACGCTATGATTATGATTATGATTATGATTATGGCTACGCTATGTTATGTAATCAATTTTCGGATGTTTGTTTGCAATGTGACATCACTTTTTGGTATCATCAATTCATCATACTTTTGAGTGGCTGTGGATTTAATTTATTACAACAACATTTAATACAATTGCCAAATTTACTCATTATTAATATGTCTTTTTTTTTTCAGAGTATTTTGTAGCTCAACAATTTCCCTCATCATTCTTCTTCTGCAAATTTATTTAGGACAAGAAGCCACATTGCCATACATTAATTCTTCCTTTTATTTATTACATAAATAAACTGTATTCAAATACAATATTAGTGCAAACCAGTAACAATTAATCAAACCTCTCTTGGTTGAATATATATATATGTCACACCCAATTTTAAACAAACCATAACAATCATGCAACCATGTACGTAGTACAACACACACATACAGGATTTGATTCATATAAAAACCAATCCCTATGTAAAAACTAGAAACTGTCTTAACCATTGATCTTTGTATAATCAACGGTTGTTGAGAGAGAGACACAACACTTAATGAGCTTCTTTCACTATTGCCATGACCCCAAAAAGAAGCCACTTCTTTACATTTCTCCAGTTTATACAAAAATTAGCACCTTCACATTGAAAAATCAGGTACACATAAGTCGAGAGAAGGATGGTTTTGATACAGATTTCTTATCTGAAGTCCTTCGTCCATATCTTCCCCCAACGGCCTCCTTAAGCCAAGCGCCGTCACATTAGAAAACCGATGCTCAAAAATAGAGGAAATATAGTAATGCGGAACAAAATATACAAAGCTCTTCTCAAGAGAACTGATTGGATGCTTTCAATTTAGATCTTTTGGAGCCTCCCAAAAATCGGATTTTGAACTAGTTCTCTAGCAGACGGTCTACGAACAGGATCAGCGTCCATCATGGCCTAAAAGTTAATCATAAGTCAAGAAATATATGAAATGAAAAACTTGTATAAAGTTGAATGATTTACAGCTTCTAAATCTGCAGGGCTCTAGAAAACTTAATTCGAAACACTTGAGGTTCTCGAATGCTTGAATTTAATTTCTAAATCGAAGCAAAAGCACCAGGCAAAAAGAGCTAATTCCGAAAGAAACTTATTACCAAAAGAAAATGAGGATTCAATGCAATGATTTGCTAGCATGATTGAGGCACTCGAGCATTATAATTTAGCTACTAATCATGAAATGGACAAATTTGAAGCTGTAAAGCACGAAAACAGAGAAATCTGTTAGGAAATTAACACACACAATCACGAAAACAAAGAACACGAGAATTGTTTACCCAGTTCGATACGATATGTATCCATGTCTGGGAGCGATGCCAAGCCAGGGTTTTCACTGTATGATTTTCTGATACAATTTACAATGAGAGAACAGCTATATATAGCAACGAATTAAGCCCTAATCCTAGCCCAACTAGGAAACCGCATCTGGGCCCAAAATACACTTGTACGGCAATCCAAAAATTCGGGCATGATTCACTTCCTTTCAGGCTCCATACTCCAACAAAATCCACCAAGCAGGAACCTTCAATATCAATGAAGAAGCAGGATTATATATGTAGGTCTACATGTTAAATTAATAAGTCAATTAAAATTAAGTTATTAAGTCAAATTTTTTTATCGCAATAATCCATTGTAACTAATTGTCTTTTTAGGATAAAAATAAATCAATATATTCTTCTACATCTGAATTGAGGTTTATTATTGAATAAAAGAGAACGAAAATTACAAGAAAAGGAAAAACAAAGAAACAAATCAAATCAATAACTTTCCCATATCAGCAAATAAATCGAATCTGGTAATTACTATTTTAGAACTAGAGAAAAATGTAAAAATCTAATGGGCTTGAGAAGAAGCAGTACTATTAGGCTATAGCCCAAGACAAGCCCACAATCTTTGCTGCTTCCTCAAGAAGTGTTGATTTTTCTTATTCTCCTTTTCTACTTCAAGTTTCCAACAATATAAACATAAATAAATAATAATAATCAAAAACTAAACCGCATTATAAAGCCCAAATAAGCAGGTAATGGGCCATAACCAACCAACATGATAAAGATGTAGGCCCAAGCTACCTAAACCACCTTACTCTCCTCTTTCTCTTTTAATTCTCATTTTAATACTCCAACTACTGTATTAAATTTTAGGGCCCAACACATGGCTAGCTTCTCGCATCATCTTTGACAAACTTTCATTTTTCGGAAGGAATATGTTACTTTCTTTGATTCTGATCAATCACGTGACCGGATTAATATCGATGTCGTTCATACTATCTTGGATGGGGAAGGATCCTCAGCTGCTGCAATGACGTATCTAGGATTTTTGAATTTGGAGGTGCAAAATGCTAAGAGTATGGGGGGTTGCATGGGGCAGACCTAGGGATGCAAACGAATCGAATCAAATCGAATATCATTCTAATCGGATCGAATCTGTGCAAACTATTTACCGAACCGAATCGAATTCGAATTGTGGTCGAATCTTAAATTTGATTTGAATTCGAATACTTGAATGATTTCACGAATTCGAATCGAATACTCGAATCTATAGAGGAATGAGATGAAGAATGAGTAGTTGAAAATTTGTGAAGTAAGGTGATGAAGAACGATAGTAAGAACGATGAAATAGAGAGACTATGTAAAGTAGTGAGAGATAGAGGAAAAAAAATAAGAGACTATGACTTACTTTGCCCTACTCAAGAGATTAGACTTAGAGCAATATACATATAGTAAGGAAATGTTGACCTTATATTGGAATAGATTTGAAGATGGGCCAAATTAACATCAACACGTTTAATATATATTTAAAAATTTAAGTATATAATCCATAATCAACTTAAGAAAGTATATAATATAAATATATATTAAAATTTATATTATCATTTTAATATCTAATCGAATCTTTGCGAATATCGAATCGAATAACATAATTACTAATAAGTATTTGAAAACTAATCGAATCTATAAATATATTTGAATTCGAATTCGAATCGTAAAATTACAAATACGAATATCAAAATTCGAATACGAATCCCGAATCGAACCAAAATATTTGATTTGATTAGCACCTCTAGGTAGACCCCATGTTCGGGGGTTCCGGGGCGAAGGCCCCGAGATGGGGGACGATCCTGTGCTGTGCATACGTCGTCGTTCCCCTTGTGTTTTTCACCTTTTTATTTTAATTTCTTTTTTCTATTTTATTATTTTAATTTATTTTTTGAGGAATGTCGTCGTCGTTCCTCTCTCTCTTCTTAAGTGCGGTTCATCTACTCAGTAGAACTAGTCATATATCTCTTCTCTCTTCACTCTTCTCCCTCTACTCTATACTCACTACTCACCAACCAAGAATTATTAAGGCAGCAAAGCAACCACTCTCTTCCTTTCTCTCTCAGCTCTCTATTGGATAATTTTGTTGTGAGGAAGCTTTTGTATCTCAAAAATCGACGGCTTAATATTATCTATCCACTTTAGTCCTAGAAAGGAAAGGTTAGTCCCTCCACATTATTATTTGTACCTCTGAAGTTTTCACATATATATAGGTTTAAATAAAAACTTTTCCCCTTCAATTAACCTAAATCTAAATCTTGTTCGTCCATTTATTTCTCCTCAACGGTTGAGATTGGATCAGATTTTTTTTAATATTTACTACTTTTAGTATTTTGGATATTACACAAATTTGTTTTAGTTGTAACTTTCACCTTCCACTTTTTATGGGATCACTTTCCGTGATACATAACAAATTTAATTTGACTTCTTCTTCTTCTTTTTTCTTTATACGTATACTGAAACATGTACATTTTTATTCGAACTTTTTTGCTCATTTTTTTTTTTACTTAATGTATAGTTTAGAGATTTTAAATTGCATTGTATAGTATAGTACTTTTTAAATTAATTTCTTTGCTCAGTAATCATGTACATAAGCAATTTGCAATATTAATTAATATTGATGCATAAATATGCAATAGTTATTGCTTCTATACCAATTATATATTGCGATGTAGTTTATTTCCCATCTTATGGTGGAGTAATTGTCCAATCCTGCGTGATAGTATAGTGGTCCCACATTATTGTGTAGAGGTCCCATCTATATGGTGGTGTAGCAGTTTATTTGATTATATATATGGGTAATGATATTCGGCCACACTGTGGCCAGCCACACGAGCTAAAAATGGTAATATATGTTTTTAAAATGGAAATATACCCTAATTGGGAAGCATAAACCCTAAAGGGGAAATATGATTATTTCCATTTTTATAGTCAACTTTCCTTTTTTTATGCGTGTGGCTGACTATTCTATATAAATATATGCCTCATTTAATTAAATAAAAGGATTTAGTTGTGTATTAATTAATAAGTATTATTGCCTAAATATGTAATAATTATTGCTTATTTACTAACAATGTATTGCATTCGGAGATTATTTTTGCTCAAAAATCTTAAACATAAGTAATTTGCAATAGGATAATGTTATTCGGCCACATTGTGGCCAACCACACGCGTAAGAAAAAGAAAGTTGACTGTAAAAATAGAAATAATTACATTTCCCCCTTAGGGTTTATGCTTCCCAATTAGAGTATATTTTCATTTTTAAAACCTATATTACTATTTTTAGCTTGTGTGGTCGGCCACACTGTGACCGAATATCATTACCTTTTGCAATATTAATTAATAGTGCATAAATATGTAATAGTTATTGCTTATTTACTACTTAAATTAATATTGCATATGAAGTACATATAAATTTAAACAAGATATAGTTGTGTATGTATTACTAATTATTAATGCCTAAATATGTAATAATTATTGCTTATATACTAATTATGTATTAAGTATTTGGTGTGCATATTTTTTTGAATGGAACATTACTGCTTAATTTTGATATACGTGGTGCTTAGTTTATATATTTGGTCTATAATTTAATTAGTGCTTAATCCATATGTTACTTTATCAACAAAAAAATATCACTATGCGTGATGATTGATATATATAAATGAGAATAAAATATTATTTCTTAAAGATTTGATCTCAAGTTTACTGCCAGTTATCTTTTATCGCCTAAAAATCAGGATGAGAATGGGGTGAATTGAAATTACATGATGGGAAATATTATCCAAATCTTATTACTACTATTTAATCTCATTCCTAGATCGTATTAATATCAATGGTTCACATGACTCATGGGAATAAATTTTCATGTGAATTACGCCCTATATATATACATATAGGGATGCATTCCAGTGAAAAACCTCCTTATGCTAAAAAATGTGTATTAATATCAATCACACATCAACCCGGGTCAACACGGGTCAATCTGTTGACTTTTTTTTTTACGGTCACCTCATATGCACCACATCATGTATTCATATGCACCACACTATATAATGAGATGCACCATTTTTTTTTACGGTCACCTCATATGCACCACATCATGTATATGCATCACATTATATAATGAGATGCACCGCAAAGTGCATTGAGATACATATGATTTTTTTTTACATATTTTTTTCCCCGGCTCCTCCTTCGGCTCCGTCTTCGCTCCAATTACTAATATGAGGATAATCATCGGCCAACAATTTAGATTTTTTGGCTGCTCCGAGGCCTTTGGCTCCCCTCGCTCGAATATTGACCAAAGAAGAAGCGACAAACAAAAAACGAAGAGGCAAACAAAAAAAACGGAGGAAAATAAATCTGAAAATTAAAAAAAAAGACAGAAAAAAAAGAGGGAATGTGATAAAATACCCCTTTTTTTAAACAAAAGTTGCAAAATACCACCTTAAGTTTAAAAGTTACAAATTACCACTTTGAGTTGTAAAAAGTCTAATATACCCTTAATGAGTATACAAGAAGGCTAACTTTCATTTGAATTATACAAGAAGACTAATTTGATGTATGAACTTCCGGCGAAATTTTCCAGCGAAAAATTCCGGCGAAAAATTTTCGGCGAATTTTTCCGGTAAAAATTCAAATCATACATGAAGCCTAACTTCATGTATACATCATACACGAAGACTAACATTAATGTATGCATCATACACGAAAACTTAATTCGTGTATGCATCATACACGAAAATTTTTGCCTTCAAAAAATTCAAATTTGTAACATACATGAAGATAAGTTTTCATGTATGATACATACACGAAGACTGACTTTCATGTATATATCATACACGAAAATTTTGTCTCCAAAAAATTCAAATTTGTATCATACATGAAGATCATGTATGATACATACACGAAGATAATTTCATGTATGCATCATACATGAAGTTAGGCTTCGTGTATGATTCAAATTTTCGCCGGAAAAATTAGCAGGAAATTGTCGCCGGATATTTTTTGCCTGAAAAATTAGCCGGAAAAATTTCACTGGATTTTTTTAGCCGGAAAATGTCGCCGGAAATGCATACAAGAAATTAATCTTCGTGTATGATACAAATTAAATGCAATCTTCTTGTATACATGAAGGGCACAAAAGTCCTAAACAAACTCAAAAGGGTATTTTGAGTTTTTTTTAAAAAGGGCTATAATTTATCTTTTGTGTTTGAGAAAGGGTATTTTGAGTTTTTGCTCAAAAACAAAAACTCAAAAAAATTGAAAATATGTTGCATCTCAATGCACTTAATGGTGCATTTCATTATCTAGTGTAGTGCATATGAATACATGGTGTGTTGCATATGGCATGACGGTATTAAAAAAAATATATATATATCGAAAAAAAATCAAAAAAAAAAC
The DNA here is from genome assembly GCA_029490685.1 of Schizonepeta tenuifolia. Lineage (NCBI taxonomy): Eukaryota > Viridiplantae > Streptophyta > Magnoliopsida > Lamiales > Lamiaceae > Schizonepeta > Schizonepeta tenuifolia. The sequence continues at coordinate 969,862 of CM055955.1, read as the reverse complement.
CAAAAAAAAACCAAAAATATGTTGTATCTCAATGCACTTAATGGTGCATCTCATTATCTAGTGTGGTGCATATGGCCTGACCGTAAAAAAAAATCGAAAATATGTTGCATCTCAATGCATTTAGTGGTGCATCTCATTATCTAGTGTGGTGCATATAAATACATGGTTCGGTGCATATGGTAAAAAAAATCGAAAAAAAAAATCAACGAGTTGACCCAGTTTGATCCACTCCAATCTTGACCGTCCAACCCTCCTAAATCAATGGATGAGATCAATACACATTTTGTAAGATAAGAGTGTTTTTTTATCACAACTATATATATATATATAGTGGTTGGTTCACGTGTAAAATACTTTTTTTGTAAAAAAATAAAAATAATGCATTTTGTACATTAAAATAATGCAGTTTGTGTATTATTACAATACATCCTCATAATAATGCATTTTTGGATTACTATAATGCATTACTATGATAATGCATTCCGCGTTCAATTATAATGCATCGATCAATCTCAACCATAGATCTACACAAATCAATAGTCCAGATTGCTTCTCATTTCTTACGGGAAAATGGATTTACATATGATCTCTTCCCTATATAGTATATCTTTGGTGTCTAAAAGTAGTCTTCAGTTAGGGAAAATTAATACTACCTCCGTCCCACTTAACTTGTCTCACTTTCTATTTTGAGCGTCCCACTCTACTTGTCTCACTTTTCATTTAAGGAAATAATTAAAAAATCACTTTATTCACTTTATATCACTCCAAACCACTTTATATTACTTTATGTCACATCAAAAACACTTTATATCACTTTATCAATTAAAAAATATTTTATATTACTTTATTAACTACACTAACCACATCCTTTATATTTAATCTTTTTTTTCTTAATCTCCATACCGGGAGCAAATGAGACAAGTAATGTGGGACGGAGGGAGTAATACTATTAGTTTTTAACAAATGTATTGCCGGTCAAAATTCAAAGGTGATTGGCTACCAGTCTCTTGTCCGAAATTCATATAGAAGATCCTGCTAATTATATGAACTCTTTTAAATTAAAGAAGTATCTAATTAATTAAATATAAGCTGCAATTCTCAATAAAAACTCGAGCATTACAAAAAAACACATAAATAATAAATAGTACAAATAATAGAAGAATAGATGTTATATTATATATTTAAAAATTATACAATTTACAAAATTCATTTAGAAGTTATATATTCATATGCATTTTAAATATACATTCATCAATATTATATAACATAAATATAATAAATTAAGTTTATATTAACGTATAAATTAATTTTAAAATTATACATTCTATGAAACTCCTATAAATAATTTAACTACTTGTAATTGTCACAAAGCCTATTAAAAAGTGATTTAGTTAATTGTTCTCATCTCTATCAACTTGTTCATGGTCCAAACTCGTTTAGTAAACTTGTTAATTACTCAAATCCATTTTCAATATACCCGTACCCTTACAATTTGTTCTCGAATAAACTTGAAAGTTATAAAGCAAACATTTATAATTTATAGCACAAATATATTACAAAACTAAAGTTTAAAATTTTAATTGCAAGTATAAACTTGAAATTTATACAATCTACAAAACTCTTTTAAAATGGATATATTGGTACTAAAGCTAGAATAGTTTTACAGCATGTTCTCGTCCTAAACCCGTATAGTAGTACTCGATATGAACTAAGATAACCAGTATACTATAATTTGATTTATTAATTGATAACGAGTATACTATACGTCTTAAATTTCATTTTTATAAATAAATTTGAATTAAGATTCATTGTATAATTAATAACTATCTTTATAATAGATATAGTAAGATAAAAAAAATTAAATTAACACAAGGATATGCTTAAAAATGTAAAAAGAAGTGGATCCAAATTTGAAGTCAACACACAAATCAAATACAAATTCATAAAATTGGAGATGAGAAAAATGCATGTAACCACAAACTTTGGTCTCAGTTTCATTTGGTACACAACTTTTGCATTTTCTCCGTATAACCACCAACTTATAATATTGTTCAATTTTTCCATTGTTCGAATTAATATAAATGAAGTTATTAAAAAGAATTGGGCTACAAGTTTAATCAATATCTATTAATACCTAATTAATATTTATTAATTCTCAATTAAAGTATACTAAATATATCTCTATCTCTTCAGTCTTGTCTCTCTACTCTCCACTCACGAACCAAGAATTAAGGCTCTCGTCGCCAGAACTTGAGGTTGAATTTGAGCTTTTGTGGTGCAATTAAGCTTCGGAAGATTGTTCAATTTAAAGGTTAGCCCTTCCACTTTTGACATCTTGCAATTATGAATTATTTAAATACATACGAAATGAAATTTGGCTCAAACTAGTGCTCATCGTTATATTATTAAAAGGAAAACGATTCTTACTTTAAAAAAATTCTACGTGACACCCCTTATATTCTTTTATTCATATTTATCTAAATTCTTAAATTTTTAAAATTTTAAATGTAAAATAATAGATTTCAAATATCTACAATAAAATCTTGTGTCCCACATCGGTTTCTCAATGAAACTTCACCTATTGAAAAACCTATAAATACCTAAAATCAATGTGTATTCTCTCATCTTTTGGTCCACCAGTTTTATTTGGCCAATTTATTTATTAATCGGCTGAATAATTATATTTTATAATTTAATATAATTTAATTTGGTCAATTTATTAATTGGCCGAATAAATAATTATTTTTTGTAGGAGTTTTATTTGACCAATTTATTTATTAATCGGCCGAATAAATAACTGCTATATTTTAATAGTTAATTTAATTTAATTTGGTCAATTTATTAATCGGCCGAATAGATAATAGATAATTATTTTTAATAGGAAACCAATTTATTAATTGACAGAATAAATAGTTCCAAAATAGTTTGGATAATTTATTGGTTGATCGAATTAAATTTAGAAATAGTCTAATATCTTTTATTTAATTTGATAAAAAAATAAGTAATTTCTAATTTGTCAATTAATTAGGTAGATAGGCCAATTTTCAACTGTCATGACACATTTTCATTCTTTATTCTTATTAATTTTAAAATTTTCATTTTATTCATTTTTTCCATGTATTTTCTAAAATCTAGAATCGTCATAAATTGTGCATTTGTAAATCAAAATCGTGGTCAACGGGTCAATTCTGACCTGCAACCGTGGCGGTAGACGAGCCAATTCCCAACCGACACTCGAGAAATTTTGCAACCGTGGCGGTAGACGAGCCAATTCCCAACCGACACTTGAGAAATTTTTCATTTTATGTTTTTTTTCCATGTATTTTCTAAAATCTATAACCGTCATCTATGAAATAATTTTTACTTTATTTGTAGTTGGGTTTCTAGCTTTGCATAATTTATAATTTTAATTAACGAATATTACTATATGATTAAGAACGATAAGGAATAGTACAATCATTATTTTTATTAAATTTTTGGATCTATATAAATTCTAAATAAATTTTATAAATTACGCACTTATAAATCAGAGTCGTGATCAACGGGCCAGTTCCGACGCTGAATTGTGGCGGTAGACTAATATAAGGATTTTTTTTCAGAAAGGAACACAAATGACTAATTTTTTAATCGGATTTTAAACAAGTACGAGTATATAAATTTCAAACAAGTTTGAATAATCCTAAACACATCATCTAAAATTGTTTGATTAATCGTCTCCGTTGGAAAACGTAGAATATGTAGGAAATTGGTAGAAAAATTACTAACGATTTATCAACGAGTCAATTCCGACCAACTATCGTGCGCGTAGATGGGCCAATTCAGTACTTACGGGACAACTTTTTTTAATATATTATATAATTTTGAACTCATAAAATTAAGAATATTTATGGTCAACTTTTATCTTATATCATTGACTAAATAATTTTATGAATCACAATCATTCCACATAAAGTTTTGTAAAAATGAAAAACTACCAAGTACATAGTGAAATAATTCTTGAAATTCTATTCTGAGTTAAAAAAGTTATTCTCGAAGCTGGTAAAAAAGAAAACGAATGTCATTATTTATTTTTCTATGAATATATTTGGAAGATGATTATTTATATAATACTACAATTTATAATTAAATTTTTATTTATTAAATATTGTGTGAATATTTTTGGAATATAGTTATGTATATAATTAAATATTAATTTCAGGTAAAAAGAAAACAAATGTTATCATTAATTTTTTTGTGAATATATTTGGAAGATGATTATTTATATAATTTAAAATCAGTATTGTAGTCAATAGGCCGGTTCCAGGTCGGAATCGTCGGAGTAGACGGGATGATTGTGAAGCAGTGGTTTAACTTTTTTTTTTCTTAATATTGTGTTGAATTCATAATCCAGGGTATTAAGGGTCACTTTCATCTTATAGACAATCTTAACATCTATAGTATTATTCGCTATCTATATGTCTCTTCTCTCTCTCTCACTACATGCTCCTTCCCTTGCCTCTTTTCTTCATAAAAAACTAAAAAATTCAGCTTAAGAGTCGCTTTCCTTTGAGAGAGAAATATACTTTTGCCCACATCGGTTTGTAGAAGAACAGAGCTTTAACAATTATCGAAAGTAATGGGAATATATTAGTTATAATTTTTAACAAACATAACTACATGGGTTTGAGACGTAAACATGTGGTAAAATTACCTTTTAATTGAATTTGAGTTGTGTTCAAGGGATATAAATTCTAAGCGAGTTTAGTAGATTGCATAATCGAATTATTCAACGCTAAAATAATTAACAAATAATATTTTTTTAATCTAACACATATTAGTACTATTTAATAATTTTATTAATTTTTATAATTTTCCGTCGATTGTTATACGCTAGTTTTATATGGTTGTGTTATGTGTTTATAGGATTAATGAGTTTTCCTTGAATTGAACACTCAAATTCAATTTAATTTGCACTCTCATGCAACCGGTCGCATACTATACAACTGGGTGCTGCTGTCAAAAAATTAAGTTAAACATGCAAACAGTATTGGAATATTAAAAATAATGAGTATAGTTCATTCGGCTATTTGTCAGGCTAGAAACTTTTCATCAAGATGTTGCGGCTATTTTAATTTTTTTTTTACTTTCTTTATGATTTTCTTTATAATAACTTTTAGGTATATCCTACTAATATGTTTCAAACAAACTTTTGTGGTGATAAAAAGTAATAATTGTTGTGGAAAAAAGTAACATTTTTATAAGTAATAATTGTCGTGAACAAAAGTAACATTTTTTGCTATAAAAAGTAACACTTGTCCTGAACGAAAGTAATATTTATGACAATAAAAGTAACAATTATCGTAAACAAAAATAATATTTGTGTAAAGTAATTATTTTACATCAAACAACAGTAACTTTTGTCGGAATCAAATGTTACAATTATCGTAAACAAAAGTAACTTTTTTCAAAGTAATATTTGTCGGGAAATAAGTAATAATTGTTTTTAAAAAAGTGACATTTTTCTAGGTAATATTTTTTGATATAACAAGTAACAATTGTCCTAAAGGAAAGTAATATATTTCTAATTATGTCACATTTGTTGGGATAAAAAATTTACTAATTATCGTAAAAACATTTTTCAAAGTACTAACATTTATAGGGTTAAAAATAACGATTGTTGTTAACAAAAGTAATATTTTTCCAAAGTATCATTTGTCGGGATAAAAAGTAATATTTTTCAAAGTAACAATTGTCATATACAAAAATGAATTTTCTGAAGTAATATTTGTCGAGATAAAAAAGAACAATTTGTTATAAAGAAAAGTAACATTTTTTCAAAGTAACAATTGTCGTAAACAAAATTTCAAGTAACATTTGTTGTAATAAAAAGTAACAATCGTCATAAAGAAAAGTAACAAAGTAACCATCGTCGTAAGGAAAAGTAACAATTAAAAAGCAACAATTTTCATAAACAAAACAAAAAGCAATATTTTTCAAAGTAACATTTGTCGTGATAAAATATTATAATTAATAAAAAAAGTAATATTTGAAGATAAATACCCTAATTATTAAACTAGGTAACTAGATCTAATTATTTAAAATTTAAATAATAATATCCGATATAACATGCTTTAACTACTAATGAAACTAAAGAAATATTAAATATTGAAACCAAAAATAAAGGAAAAAATAAAAAAATTTAATTCTATTAATTAAAGGAATAAGGTGTTCAATACCCCTTAAGGTCTTATACGTTTTGCAATTACACCCCCAACGTTTGATTTTGGGCAATCTGCCCCTCAACGTTTTGAAATAGGTGCAATTACGTCCAGCCCTTAACGGATGTTATACCGTCATTCCGAAATGAGATATTTTTATTTATTTGTTTACTTTTCTACTGAATTTCTCTATTATATACTTCACTTATTTGAATCCATTTTCTCAATTTGGAGATAAACAATGCATTACAATAAGGCACATCACACTTCCGTTTAACTAAATTCTATATATACCAACTTCGTACCTTTTTGACCGTAATGCTACCGGATTATATCTGCCGGAAGTTTTAGGGACCTCGTCCAACCACACAATCGCAACCGATGGTTTCCAGGTACAGACCTCTTCAGCGACACTAAGCACAACCTTCGCTCATTTCCTACCCGAGGCATAGGGTATTGAGTCGATACACAAAGGAAATTTAAACACTAGAATGGATGAGCAAAAGCCCAAGCTTTTATTTAGGAATTATATAGTAATTATTACAACATAAGTATATCTCCTTTAAGGAGGAGACAAACTTATTTAGCAATCTATGTTAGCGACACTTAGATACATGAACTAAAAGGAAAAAGCTATTAGAAATTTTTCATTTTGAAGGAAGCAGAGAAGATGTTGTGTTTCATCTGATCCATTCTGTTTTTTTCTATCCACGTTTATATATACGTCTGGAGTGACCTCCCCTTTTTCTATTATTGCCTCGGATTCTTTATCCTTGGCTATCTCTTATTTTCACGTGAAACAAGTCCACCTTGTCTTCCATTATTGCTTGCCATCTAATTAATCTAACATTTCGGGCTTAGATTTTATCTTGTTTTTTAAGAAAACTTTAACATGTGTGTTATCAATTTTCAGAGTAAATTTCTTTGCTAATAAAAATAAAGGTCATTTCTTAAATGCCTTTCACACTGCAAAGAATTCTTTCTCATTGATATGTCATCGCACAGTTTCGTTTTCTAGGAATAAACAACTACAGTATCTGATGCTTCTTCCCTATTAAGGATGATCGTGGTTAGGACAACTGCTCACCAATAATCACTTGCATCTCTATACAGAACCAAGTCATCTTCATAGTTTTGGGAGATTTTGGCAAACCTCTTTTAACTCTCTCATTCCTTTTCTAAGCACGTTGTCCAGATGAACAAAACATCCTTTTTCACTAATGAAGTGAATACTTTCCTGTATTTTGCAAGGTTTTTGATAAATGTAAAACTAACTACCCCCAAGAAACTTTGAAGTTGTTTCTTTTCTTTTAGATCTTCAGGAAAATTCTAGACCTTTTGTACGATATGGTCTATAGCACAATTCTTGTTTCATCAATCTCGATACTGAGAAATTCTATTTTTCTGGTTGCAATGACTGCCTTTTTTTCAGACAGTACAAGACCTTGATTATTCCTGGTTCGATTAGTCTCAAATCAAGGTGTTCCTTGATTATTTCCTTTCTATGCTGTTGATCTTTATGATTCAATAGGATTGGTTTGTATCTAACAAACTCATGCTTCTTTCCTGGTTTCACCTTCAAGGTTGCTTTGAGCTGGTTCTTGTCCCACCATGCCAAAGAATTCACATTGTAACTTCTTTCGATCTTCATCTTGACATCTTCTAGGGACACTTGTCTCTCTTTCCTAATATTTTAATTAGATATTAAGGATACTTTAAGGATCTAGATCTCTTCATCCTTGAGATTCTCTTCTCTAATGCAACTTAGAACTGCCTCGTTGAACCTTCTTTGATCCTTCATTTTTGGGTGTCGAGTTTTTCTTCATCGCCACGCTTGCTGCGAAATGCTCTTCGCATCCTCTCGATAATGATTTTATGATCACTATTGGTTGTGAACACCAATCTTATATTTTCATTATCCTGAGTATACCTCTTGAACATCTGTAGAAAGTTATTTCCTAACAGAATATCTGTACCGGTATGATGGAAATAGATTGGTGGAGTTTTCACCTTATACAATGATGTATCTCATACTCCTCCAATCAAGATTTCTGTTTCTTTTACTTCTTTTGATAAGAGTAAAATCTTTTTTTGAGAAATTTCACTACAAAAAATGGGTCAATTACCGAGGGGATATACCGTCGCTAATTCACCAAATACTGTGAGTAATAACATTACCAACGGGAAACACTCGTCGTTGAAATGGTCGTTGGTGATGACATACCGATGGCGGTCCGTCGGTAAATGTGATCGGCGATTCGTGGTGGAATTGCTAGTTAATTACTGGTAGAAATACCGATGGCAATGCCGTCGATAATTACCGATGGTTGGCTAAAGATCCTTACGTTTGAAATCTTGATACATTGTCAAGGCCTTACTGAAACTGGTGGCATCATTAAGATTATATGCAATCTTTGGATATATTATAATCCCAACCACTTTCCCAGCACAAAGATTCTTAACAATTGTTTCCATTACAGAATCTCCCAACCACTTTCCCAGCACAAAGATTCTCAACAATTGTTTCCATTACGGAATCTATTAGACTTCTGACACGTTTATCGCATATTGTGATATCGAGTGGTGCATCAACTCTCAAAAACAAAGTTGATTTGAGCACCAATTGAATTGCTCCTATGTGAATCCAGTTCATCTTTTCAGCTATGTCTGGCTTCATTCTTCCGATGATCTTCCCAAATATCGCTGGCTGGAATTAGCTGTATTTCCACTTGATTCCCAATAAGCTTAATAGGGACATGCATTTCTCGTCTAGTGATGTCATAGACGATATGTTGTCTCCTATTTCTTAGACAGAAGTTCTGAGGAACTTGGTTGAAATTTCCTGTTGTAAAGCCTTGATACTTTGTATATTTAGGCTTTTTCTTCATGATTTATCAATCACGCTTTGCGAAATAATTGTCCGACTTGAAAATCTGGTCCTATCTTCGCTTTCCTGATGGAAGATCTCGGAATCAGTCTAATTTAGATTTTGATGTTCCATCGGACCAATCAGAATATTCTCCACTGAGAATTTCTTCTTGCTCGTATATACTCTCATATGAGGATATATCTTCGAATGATATACTTGTCTGGAGTTGACTTAAATCTCGTGATACCTCTTCTCTCATTGTCACGACAATTTGTTAAAATATGTCTCTTGGCACTGCACGTCTAGCCATTGCAATCTTTAAAACTTTCATTAACTCTAGTGTGAGTTTGTCTGAAAGTTTCTTTGCTAGTATTCGTCCTTGGGATCTATTTAAACTAGATCCTCGGGATGAAAACTTGTTTGGACCGCTTCTCTGGACTGATTTGTAGAATCTTGCCTTCTGTCGTGACCATATTATTCTTGGTTTCCAAGAACTCCTTCTTGGAATTCCACCTTTGTAATAGGGTTGAAACCTATTCTTCTTACTTCTTTTCACCTTTGGTGGTTCCCCTCTAATGTTCGTTGGTAGATTATTGTCATCACAACCTAAAGGAGCAGCTTTGTTGATTCTCCTTAATTTTTTCACATTTTTCAGAGTTGTGGCTTGTTGGCATCTGAGAGCTTTTTTGTTTTTTGAACAATATTATAAAGAAATTTAAATGCCGCGTGATGGAGGACTCGAACCCCTGACCTTTGGCCCGGACATTAACCTTGCTACCACTAGGCTAACACACACACACAATTCTGAGAGCTTTTGATGTACATATGATATCCTTTGTGCTACGTTATTGAGATCTCCTGGTATGTAATCTCGAATTAGCATCTCTTTCCATGGACTTGGAAATTTGAGAAAGAAAATTTCTAACGCGATCCGATCATCAGCTTTTGATTATATAAAGGGTAAAGAGTTGTAGAAACTTGTTGAGCGTTTTTTTTATTTAAGATTGCAAGTCTTAAATTGTATAATGCCATCAAGTATTTTTTCTTTTTTTCTTCATTGAATCCCTCGAAATATCCTTCTCCAAGGAATGATTTTTAATGACCATTGTCATTTTATTAATCATTTCAATGAAGGCATCGATGTCAGCAAAGCATAGATTTTTGGTCTCCAGTGGAATACCTTACCATGCTATCTTCACAACATTTGCAAGGCTTGTCTTAAGGATTTTAATAAATCCCATTTTGTCTAGATCAAGTGTTGCTGCTACGATCCTCATTGCCGAAGCCCATTCATCTATTACAGATTCTCGATCTTTGAAGTCTACTTCATCGATATCAAGCATTAATCCGTATGGATGAATAGGACCAAAGGTGGCCTTTCCAATAGGTGTATTCTGTATTTTGGGTTGCCTCCTTCTCGTTCTCCTGGCTATCATGTGGTCATCATTTGGTATGTCTGCATCAAATCTTGCTCCAGCATGATAATCACGAGCATCTCTCATGTATTCCTCGTGGGTTTATTGTCTCTCGGGGATCACCCTCGATTGTCCTTGTTGTCCATGAACTTCAACTATTGCACGATGGTCATTCTAATTCATCTTCAGATCAACCACCTTCATGTTAGCAAAAGATTTTGCTAACTTCTGAAGATCTTCAAGATTGAGTCTTTTGGGGTTACTCATGATTTTTCACCTCGAAGCATTCTTGGAAAAGCTTCACTTCGTGGATCCTTCTTCACTTCTTCCACCGGTAATGGATAGGTGGGTTCGTTAGCAAAAGGATTTCTTCTTATTCGACTGGAACGGGGTTGTTCCAGTTTTTCAATTTGAGTTTGGATATCTATGAGGATGTTTTTGATTTTATCCAGCATAGATTCTTGTATAGATCTCGAGGTACTCCATAGAGGCAATTGCCGTAATTTTGTACATTCTTTTGTATCTCTCTTAGATCCTTTTATATTTTAGACGTATCACAGATAATTTCTCTGAACTCGAGAACATTGGCTATTCCCTTGTCCTTGTGGTATCTTTGTTCCATCAATTGGTTTTGATGGTCTGTGATGACATAAGATGTTGTAATGTTTCTTCGAGATAAGCATTTATTAGGAGAAGTTGTTGATGCCTCTCCATCATATGATGACACTAGCGAAGATTGTTGGTGACTCCATCTTTGACCGCTTGGTCAAAAGTTTCCTCCCAAAATGATAAATCATCCTGATGACTTGTTTTTTCTTTCTCCAACTTTCAGAGACAGAACGTGTAACATTCGCATCTCGGACATTCGTCCAGATCCCTATTTTCTTGATGTTTCATCCGTTAAGAAATAATATTTACATTCAATAACAAATAAAATATAATTCCTAAATAAACCTAGGGCTCTGATATCATTTTGAAAGCGTGGATTTCTATGCAAAATGCATACATAGAAATACATAGCATAGAAGGGCATTTAAATAATTTTTATGCATACCATACTTTTATAAAATAAAAAGAAAATGAGAAAACAATATTTTATAAACGGAAAAACTTTTTCGTTAGGGACTGGACCCATCTGCACTAATTATAGGACGTTAAAGGTGTATTTGCACAAATCCAAACGTTAAGGGCCTAAAAGCTTCACACCCAAAAGCTTGAGGTGCTATTTGCACCTTATCCCTTGATTAAACAATAATTGGAACGTTCTCAAATGTAAAAACAAAGTCAAGTAAAAGGAAAATGAATAATTGAAAGTTTAAGAAGTCTGCTACTTGTGGGATTTAATCCCGCGCCATACAAGGAAAAGAAAAACATTACGTTAAAGTTTCTCCGAGTAATTATTTATCCTAGCTAGTTTGACATGCGGGTCAGGCACAATTCAGACGAGGGTCCAAAGCAGGTCGACGTGGATCCGACCGCACCCATGCGACCGGTCGCATAGGAGTTTTTGTAACAAATGTCCCCACCTTTTGATTTGAAACAAATTTGATGTACGACCATTTCATTTTATATCGTAAAAGTTTCAGCTCTACTTTCAGAAGCTAGAGGCTTTTTCAGGACAATATTTTATACTATAGTTCGAATTCAGGACAATTTCCTCGCGGGCTTCGATTTAAGGACACTAACTTGTTAATTGCCAGTCCGTAGGACAAATTTTGGCCCGAATTAACAATTCAGGACACCAAATTTTGGCCCGAATTAACAATTCGTCGAACAGTTGGTGTCGTGAATTGCTAATTCGGGCCAAAATTTGTCCTACGGAGAGGCAAGTAACAAGTTAGTGTCCTTAAATCGAAGCCCGCGAGAAAATTGTCCTGAATTCGAACTATGGTATAAGATACTGTCCTAAAAAAGCCTCTAACTCCTACTACTTTCGGTGCACCTTGTAAACTTTATAACATATTATCCTTAGAAATAAAAGAGTACAGCGTTTTTTTAGGACCGTAACTTTTACTGTTTTTCAATTATAGGCCAAAATTTTGCGGGCTTTCAATTTTAGGACAATAACTAAAATAGTGATCATATTTAGGACAAATTTAAGCCCGATCGGGCTAAGTCGCACATGAGCTCAAAAATTCGGCCCGGTGCATACTTGATGTTTTTACAAACACTTGGCGTATAAAAATCTATAAATCAATTCATTGGAAAAATTCAGAATAAAGTTGTTTGTAAGGAAATGAGACAAGTGCTCGGTCACCAAATGGCATGAATGTGTTGTCGAAACAAGTTTAGAGATTGGAATTGCTTTTTAATGAATTTGGTGGTCTTGCCCTTGAAGAGTTGTTGAGAGAGTAGAACACGTGTGCAACCTTAAACTAATCTAATCTTCTTTCAATCCCTCAAAAGATCGTTCTGTCAATATCTAATGCAATGGTCTGAAATCAATATAAGCTTCCCAGCATCCAATGAAAGAGAAGCGAAGCTGTTGTTAAATAATGTCACGGAAATTTTTGAAGCAGAATTTCATATGCACACTCCAGATATGGCTCTAAAATGTTTTTCTTCTTCACAAGCATCTTACTAATTTTCCTAAGTGCATATTATCAACATAGATACGCCCTCCAACCGTTGGTGAAACGCCGAAAAGAGAAAAATGAACCTGCAAAAAATTGATTTACAGATTTCTGTACGCCAACTGTTTGTAAAAACGTCAAGCAGAAAACGGGCCGAATTTTTGAGCTCATGTGTGACTTAGCCCGATCGGGCTCAAATTTGTCCTGAATATGATTAATTTTTAAGATATTGTCCTAAAATTGAAAGCCCAGAAAATTTTGGCCTATAATTGAAAAACGGTAAAAGTTACAGTCCTAAAAAAACGCTCTACTCGAAATAAAATTGAAGCTATTATAAAAACATTTTGAAAGTTGAAGTGTATCACAAATATATAAGTTGAACTCCTACCGTCTCCGGTTCTAACTATGTTTTATGATTAGTTATATATGCATTATTGCTTAAGATTTAAATATTTGCTAGTTATTTATTTAGAGTGAGAGCTTTGATCTTCCTGCGATATATGAATCATGCTTAATTTTCAAAGTAAAGTAGCTAATACTTTGTTAATTGGAACAGAAACTGTGGAAAAGGCATTATACGGAATGGCGGGTATTGTGTCTTGCCTTACTCAACCAGCTAAAGTAGCAGTTACATGGATTGGTGAACAAATCTTTCAACAATTCACTTTTCTGTGGTGCTTCACAACCAACATCAATAGTTTAAAGGAAGAGGAGAAAAGGTTAGATCGTGCAAACAAATCATTGCAGTCCAGAGTTGATGAGGCAACGGCTGATGTTAAAGTCATTGACCTCGATGTCGTGGATTGGTTAGAAAAGACCAAGGATATCCAAGATGAAACGTCTAAGATTTTGAGTGAAGCAGAAAGTGGTCATTTAAAGGTTGGAGATCGTTTCTCGCTTAGCAAGAGAGCTAAGAAAATGACCGATCGTGCCAAAAATCATAGAGAAAAAAATATTAGCGCCATATCCCACTCAGGACCTCCACCAGCAACACTAACTGTTCCTGGAGGAATGACAGATAAATTCGAGTCGAGAAAAATAATTGAAGACGCAATCATGTCAACTCTCACAGACAGGAGGGGTGTGAATATGATTGGGATATATGGGATGGGCGGTCTCGGTAAGACTACCATGGCCGAAAATATCAGGAATAGAGTATTGAAGGAGAATGTATTCCAGGAAGTTGCGATGACAACCGTCAGCCAACAAGTAGGCAAGTCCAAGATTCAGGTTGAAATCGGTGGACAATTGGGGTTGGATCTCAAAGCGGAGACTTCACTGCAGGGTAGAGTTCAAAAGTTACATGCCAGACTAAGTGGCACCAAGAGAACTCTCGTAATCTTGGACGACGTATGGGAAGAAATCAAGCTGAAGGAATTAGGAATACCTTGTGATTCTGAATGGTGCACAATCCTTATAACATCTCGAAATAAGGATGCTCTGAGTGCAATGGGACGCGAGGTTGAAAAAAAAATATTTGGAATGAAAATCTTATCTGAAGATGAGGCATGGTGTCTGTTTAGAGAGGGAGCTGGCACATGTATGGATGATCCAAACTTGAATTCTATAGCAAAACAAGTAGTAAAAGAGTGTAAGGGATTGCCGATCGCCCTTAAAACTGTTAGCTTGGCTCTAAGAGATAAGAATACTGCATCTATTTGGAACGCTGCACTACGAGATTTGAGACAATGTGATGCGGATATTCCAAATTATATCAAAGAAGTTTATACTCCCCTAAAATGGAGTTACGATTTCTTGGACTCAGAGAGGGCCAAATTCATATTCTTGCTTTGCTGTTTGTTTCCTGAAGATTCTAATATTCCTCTCGAGAAGTTGACCTATTTCTGTATGGGATTAGGCATATTTGGACGCATCAGAAATTTGGAAGATGCGAGGAATAAGACGTGCTCATTGACTGACAATCTTAAAAGCCGGTCATTGCTATTGGATGGTTATAATGAAAATCATGTGAGAATGCACGATGTTGTTCGTGATGTTTGCACATTCATTGCTAAACAGAAAGGATATATTGGCGGCAATGATTGCACTTGGATTTCTTCATCTCAGTTTGATGGAGAAAGGATTGAGCTTCTTAAGTCAAGGTTCCCAAACTTGCGTCTTCTCTCCTTGAGTTCTGCAGATAACTTTGGATTCAGCAGTGCCTCGCTTAAAGGGATTAAAGATCTCTACGTGTTGCGTATTGAAAATAATTGGGGATTGACGTCTCTGCCACGCACAACACATTCTCTTATGAATCTAAAGACTCTGCTCTTAGATTCATGTTATAAATTGAAGTCAATATCTGTTGTTGGGAAGTTAAGAAATCTTGAGATTCTCATTTGTCGTGATTGTGGTTCCATTGAGGGGTTACCAGCGGAGATGAAGGGATTTCGACTGAAATTGTTAGATCTTACATCGTGTGGAAAGCTCCGAAGTATAGGTAGAGGCATCATATCAAGCCTAGTTGGGTTGGAAGAGCTGAAGATGTTGGGGAGCTTCAAGAAGTGGGAGGATAGAGAAGAGAGAGAGAATGCAGGGTTGAAGGAGCTGGAGGCGTTGACCAATTTGAGATGCTTGGAGATTCAGATAGAAGATCCTGCATTAGCTGCCAAAAACATGCACCTTTCATCAAAGCTGAAGAGATATAACATTATGATTGGTGAAAATGTTTATTCTACAGCAGTCGATTTGCATCATAAAAGAATGAATATACGGTTGGAACGACATAGTTGTTTGGGAGATTGGATGATGAAGCTTCTAAGAGATACCGAAGGTCTGTCATTGAGACGAAACGGTGCAAATAATGTGGGCTTGGCAAAATGTCAAAATATTAAGTCTTTGGAGTTGAGGGAATGTGAGACCATGAAGAGCATTAGTGTTCCACATTTCAGCAACCTCTCCTCCATTAGTATCGAGGAATGTCATGGCCTATGCAATCTAGGCCAGTTGTCAATAGCAGGAAAGAATTGCCTTCCACAATTCGAGCAGCTTCATGTTCGGAAATGTCAGAAGATGGAATATGTATTTTTGTGGAACGAAGAATCAGGAAGTCATCAAATCACAAAAGTGTTCTCAAAACTGAAGGTGTTGGAGTTAGTTTCTCTGCCAAATCTGGAAACTTTCTATCGAGGAATTGAAGGCATTGAATTCCCTCTACTGAGGGAAATGAAGATTGAAGAATGCCCAAAAATGAAGATAACAAGCAGCAGTGCAGACATTGATGATCATTCTTTGCATCTCTTTTGCAAATCACAAAAGGTATTCCTTTGCCACAGTGATCGTCATTTTTAAATTTTTTTTTTCTGTAAGATAGTGTCTCATACAATTAATTTTTTTATATCCTCTTCATAAAAAGACTAGTACAGAAAACAATGAAGGAAATTCCCTCTGTATTTGCAGGTATCATTCGACACCAGCCTCGAGGTATTAGGGATGAATCATAATCCATTCTGTGGTCGTGAATTTCCTTCATCGCTCTTTAATGGATTGAAAGTGTTGACAATCAACAAGTATGAGGGCAGTATAAGTCTTTTCAAGCTTTCAATGGCTTCAAAGCTTGTCAGCCTCACCGGATTACGTATAGAAAATTGTAAAGAGATGATAAGAGTGATTGAAGATGAGGAGCAGCAAGAAAGGATTCTTATATTTCCTAAAATGGAGAAGCTTTGGTTGGAAGGTTTACCCAAATTAGCGAGGTTTTGCGAATGGAAATGTGATGTTGAGTTTCCTTCATTGACTAATGTTTTCATGTGTTACTGCCATAATATGAAAAGTTTCAGCATGGGATCCGTAACTGCGCCCAATTTGGAATTCATGTATACAGAGGGTGAATATATTGATGATGCTAAGGAATTGATGCGCGCTGCAGAAATACTTGGCTAAGAAAGATGTATGTAATGCAAGAGCAACTAACGTTAAACTTCATTAATTATCAACTTTCCATCTTATTTAATTATCTGTATCCTTAGCTGTTATTCTTTGATGGCCAGGAGAGGATAAGAAGAATGAAGGAGAAAGAAAAATTCGAAGCTGGAAAGCACGAAAACAGAGAAATCCACCAAACAGGAATCTTCAATATCATCAAGAAGTTAATGTACCTTGATTAAATTCTGGAACTGCACCGAATGCCCCGGAAGAAGAGGCAGTTCTCCTTGCCTAAGATGGAGAAAATGGGTACCCGATTCACGAGTTCATAGATTGAAGCTCCTAAGGAGAATATATCAACTTTGTCTAGATTCACGAGTGCATGCTTGAGTATATTTAAAGATAAAAATATTAATTCTAGCAATAACTTTTAAAAGTTATTAATTATAGCAATTCATGACTTTTTTACCCTTATTCGAATTCTCATTATTCTTCATGTGAATTCCAAGTATTTTTCATGTGAATTCTCAGTATTTTTATATCCTCTTCATAAAAAGGAAAGACTTGAAAGAAAGTAAACACCGCAAATTCCTTCTCTATTTGCAGGTATCATTCGGCAGCAGCCTCGAGGTATTAGTGATGAATCGCAATCCATTTTGTAGATTTCATACATTGAAAAACCAGGTACACATAAGTCGAGAGAAGGATGGTGTTGGTACAGTTCCCTTATCTGAAGTCCTTCGTCCATATTTTCCCCCACTGGTCTCCTTAAGCCAAGCGCTGTCACATTAGAAAACCGATGCTCAAAAATGGATGAAATACAGTAATGTGGAACATTTCCTTCATGAAGTCCTTTTTCCACATCTCCTTCTACCTAGCTCCTTTCAGCCATGGCCAAAATATACAAAAGCTCTTCTCAAGAGAACTGATCGGATGCATTCGATTTAGATGTTTTTTCTGATCCTTTGGAGCCTCCCGAAAATCAGATTTTGAACTAGTTGTCTAGCAGACGGTCTACGAACAGGATCAGCATCCATCATGGCCTAAAAGTTAATCAATCATAAGTCTAGATATATATGAAATGAAAAACTTCTATAAAGTTGAATCATTTACAGCTTCTAAATCTGCAGGGCTCTAGAAAACTTAATTCGAAACAGATGAGGTTCTCGAATGCTTGAATTTAATTTCTAAATCGAAGCAAAAGCACCAGGCGAAAAGAGCTAATTCCGAAAGAAACATATTACCAAAAGAAAATGAGGATTCAATGCAGTGATTTGCTAGCATGATTGAAGCACTCGAGCATTATAATTTAGCTACTAATCATAAAATGGACAAATTCGAAGCTGTAAAGCTCGAAACAGAGAAATCCACCGAGCAGGAACGTTCAATATCAATGAAGAAGTAGGATTATATATGTAGGTTTCTATACCTCAATTTCATGGAAATCTGTCCGATAACGTGAAAGGCCATCACCACCGATACCTGCATAAGAATAATTGCAAATTAATGAAATCACTCTGCCTTCTAAGATAAGTGATGCATCAAAATTGTATAAAATGCTTCCTCCGCCCAAAGGCTCACCATCAAACATGTTTCAAGAAAAAGAGCATTCAAACTAATTGAAACAGAGTAATTAAAGAATAAAGAAGATTGCACTGGCAGCTTCAGTTTTTTACCTTTAAAGCATAGGGAAAATACCATTAAATGTCCCAACGTTTGAAGTTTTTTACGATAGCATCCCAAAGTAAGTATAATAACAAATTAGTACCCAACGTTTCAATTTCTTTAACAATAGTGTCCCACGACCAAACGTTGGGACACTATCGTAAAAAACTTCAAACGTTGGGACATTAAATGGTATTTCCCCTAAAGCATATGGTCTTTACATAGAACATAAATGCATACCTGGCGTGAAGTTCAATCTTAAGGCCTTCATTGCCGAGTTCCTCTTGTTCCTCTTTTATTCTTCGAGCAGAATCCACCACAGAATCACTACAAGATCGCACCTCAATTGATCGAAGTGTTGGTATGTCTCCGATGCTCAAAGGAATCTCCGTCAACCTACTTAAATGGCGAAGAACGAGGTGCTCAAGCCTTGGAAAGTGGGTGTAGCTGTCTGTCTTCCAGCACTCTAGATCTCTACAATCTTCAATGAGCAAGAATTTGAGACTAGAGAATTGGCCTTCAAATGTTTCCCACTCAGATCCAATGACTGACTTCTTTTTGAGTTTGAGAACTTGAAGAAGGGACAACGAACCTATCTTTGTCTGCATGTCTTCCCACCGGAGCTTAGTCCGTTTTAATCTCAACTCCTTAAGGGAATGTGGGAAGTTTACCGAAGGGGCAAGTGCATATTCCTTTGAGTAATAAAGGCTGAGAGATTCGAGAACGTGGAGACGAGAAAGATTGTTGAGAGAGTACTCACTGCTTCCATGATAATGTAACATCAACTTTTTTGAATTGGGGATTCTTTTAAGCACCCCCTCACTAAAGTTGAGATTGCTCACTATGCAAAGTGTCTGTAGGTTTTTCAAGACTACGACCTCGTCATCCGATTCCATATGCATATCATTAGCACCACTGGGAGGAGGCGGATGAGAGAGATAAAGTGTCCCATAAGGGGTAAATACATGCCTCAGTTGAGGCATCTTCCAAATCTCAAAAATGTAATCATGACAAAGGACACCTGATAAGACTATTGTCTGCAAATTCCAAAAGGAATAGACCGAAGAAGGAATTCTGTGTGACAATCCATCAGCAGCAAAATCGACATCCAGAAAAAGAAAACGCAAGTTAACTAGCCCAAGTAAAAAATCCTCATCATTTTCACTACTTTCTTCCTCAATGTAGCGTAATCTTTTAACCAAAGATACCCTCAGGAATCTAAAATTATATGATAGAGAATTAAAAAATTCCCCTGTCAAAGAACGGACGAGTGATGCAGATTCTACATACTGAAGGAGTGGAGTCGAAGGATATTGAGACAACGTGCTTGCAATACGGCGTTGAGAAGTTATGCTGGCATGTGGAATATCATGAATTTTCTGCTCTCCCAACACACATAGAAACTTTGCTTTTTGAGCTTCTCTCAAGGATAAGTCCCTCAATAGATCATGCATTTTGCAATATGTTACTTTTCCACAATGGTTGCGTATTTCAACTAGAAGAAGATTTCTAGCAACAAGTTCTTCGACATACTCTTCTGCTACCTCTTCCAGACTTTTCCCGCGAATTGGTTTTAGAAATCCCTCAGCAACCCATAGTGTGATGAGTGTAAAGATTCTAATCTTAGAGTCTTCTGGAAACACTCCCATATAGAGAAAACATGGTTTCAAATAAACTGGCAAATTATTATAACTCATGAATAATATTTGCAAGCAAGTTTCATTATCCTCTAAATTCACAATTGAACTCAAATTTTCTTCAATCATTTCCCAAGTCCGTCGTGTTTGTCCAGTCTTTGCTAAGAGTCCACCGACCACAGCAATTGACAATGGAAGTCCTTTACAACCCTGCACAATCTTTTTTCCGATGTCCTCCAACTTAAGAGGGCAAATTTCTTCCCCGAACACAGTTTTGGAAAACAAGTTCCAACTATTAGTCTCATCCAAAAATTTCATCTCAAGGCTATTGGAGTTGTTAAACTCAGAAGCCAAATTTGATAGCCGAGTAGTTATTACTACTCTGCTACCATTTTCATTATCCGGGAAGAATCTCCTTACACTATCCCATGCATCAATACTCCACATATCATCCATCACTATTAAATACCTTCTTCCTATTAAATATTTGTACAATTGTTCTCCTATGCTTTCTAGTTCACTCAAATCCTCCGTATTGTCCTTGCCTACTTGGACAAGAACTTGTCTAAGAATATGTTTTGCATTATGCTGTTGAGAAATTGTAGACCATGCACAAAAATCAAAATGTTCCTCGACTAGTGGATTGAGATAGATATTTCGAGCAAGAGTAGTCTTACCTATCCCGCCCATCCCAACGATGGGGATGATTTGGAGATGAGGTCGCCCTCTCGTGATCTTCTCCAGCATTTGATACAACACATCTTCAAAACCAACCATGCTAACTTTCTGAGCAGTGGAAGTAGAAGATCTAGACGAACCGGCATCAACCATGTGCAGTTGTTGATGTTGGACTCCCTTCTTTTGTTTGATCTCCACAACCTTCATCTTTATCAAATTCATTTCTTCTATCACCTTCTGCAAACCTGTTGAAATTAACCAAATGATCACCACCCACTTAATTAAATTTTCTAGAGGGATATCAGCAAGCAAGCTAACTAAATAATTATAAACTTCATTCTTGTTTAAAAATTTCTTCAAGACCTTGATAAAATTCAGCTGAACTGAACTTCTCATCATGATTTGTGGATCGAGCAAGAATATTTTCCACGATACAGGACATGGTCGTCTGCAGGCATCTATAGAATCCAGAGCAACCTATGTTTTCACCATGATCTGTGGAAGGAGCAAGAATTTGATCCGTGATGTAGGACTCGATCACATCTTCAGCCGCGTAAGCTGCTTCTGCAATGCGACTCTCCAACGGATCTGCTTCTTTGGTGTAGGTAGAATGGGGATTGTAGACTTCCAGAAAATGTTGGAGGAAAGTAATGATATGAGTAAGAGATGTAACTTGTTCTTGGTGAAGGGAAATAGGAGGGAGAGGATGATCCTCAATTTGATCTATAATTTGCATAACAGATTCTAGAGCTGCATAGGCCGCCATTTCCCACTTTTCTTCTTCTTCAACTTCTTCTTCTTCTTGTAACTGGTTTTCAGAAAAACGACAGAGATTCTTGAGAAGCTGGTAGGTGAAGAAGCTAGACTTAATTTGATGTAACTATCAACATGATTACACGTATGCATGTGGTCCCATTTTGTAGCTAGGAGTTCCACAATTATTTGTGGAAAGTAATACTCCGTACGTTCACCATAAATGTGGTCCGATTTACTTTTTGGGTCATTCACGATAAATGCCATCATTTCATAAATGGAAATGACCCCACTTAAAATGTTACTCGTATATGCTTTATTCGATTTATTTGTATTTACTTTTAGGGGTAAAAGGGTACTAACACATTCTCCACTCACAATATTTCTACTACTCACGCTCACGGCTCACCAACTCTTTATTTCTTAAAGTTTTCGTGGAAGGAGGGAGTATGTTTGAATTAAAATTCATGATTGGAGCTTGTATCTTTAATAGGTCATCATCCACCACGTATACAAAACTTTCTTAAAAGAAAAAGATGCCAGCTGTGAGAAGGGACACTAAGGTTTTCAATAATTGATGCAAATTGAGATAGAATCTATTATTAATTAATTTAACAACGGACGAAATATATTTGGAATGAGCTTGATGAATGGAAAGAGAAGGACAAACAACACCATACGTCTAAAATGAGTAGGTCGTATATATATATACTAGTAAGTAGCTCGACGGGAAATTATTTTATATTTTCATCTATATAATATATTTTAAAAATAATTTTGTTTTATAAATAATAATGTATTTCACCAATGTGACTAAGAGAACATCTTGTAAACGATAAAAACAAAAAAACAGATCGCACCATTATAACTTCGAAAAAATTTATTTTTCTCTCTCAACGCTTCCCCTTCATTCTCTCTCTAGAATTTCTCTCGAAAAACGGACTTATATTTAAAAATAGTTTTACATCTTATTTAGAAATTGTTACTAATGTTGTTTGCGTTAATTATACATCAACTTAGTAAATTAATTATATTTCACATATCTAAATTTATAATTATGAATGACAATAAACCACATACTCATTCATTATGTATTTTTCAAAATTTGTTTTAGAATTTTTTTTACATCTCAATTAAAATAGTAACTTTATTTTATATACTGGTCACAAACCTGTTGGGTAATAGTACTCCATAAAATCTGAACACTACAAAGTTAATATTAACTAAAATTAACAAAAAATCTTCTTTTTATGTCTATTTGAATTGTCTTGTTGGTTTGAATCGTCTAGTTGGTTTATAATACATTAACATTTCTAATTTTAGCCAAAGGCCGAGAAATATATATTTGCATTGTGATTATAAATTTTTCAAATCTAAATTTGTTTATAGTTTTTCTACATCTCCATTAAATTTGTGACTTTATTTTATATACCCATCGCAAACTTGTTGGGGAGTATCCGATAAAATCTTAACAATACAAAGATAATATCAACTACAATAATAAATTGATACCTTTAATCTTAGCCAAAGGCCGAGAAAGATATATTTCTATTTCCCAAAAAAAAATTATGTCTATTTGAATTATCTCGTTGGTTTGAATCATCTCGTTAATTTATGATAAATTTATAGTATCTCTAATCTTATAGCCAAAGACCGACAAAGATATATTTATATTTTCAAGATGTGTTCTTTTTCCTTTTTTAGCTATCTATTAATACATTAGATTCAATGTGATATGAGTATTGCACACACTATTCGAAGATTTTAGAAAAATATGAACGAACAATAAAAAGAATTTCATGTAGATATATTGGTTAAATATATTTATTTAGTTTTCATACATATTTTCGATTACAAAATTTCAATTGGTCTCTTAAATGCTAATTAACTTATTTTGTTGCTTTAAATTTTATTATTGGCGCTAGTTATAGATTAACCTAAAAAATAATTTTACTTTTTATAATTATTAAACATATAATTAATGATGAAAATGAGGTTATATAATTTGTATTTAGAAATTGAGAATATATATCTATTAAAAATTAAAATATAGTACAATATATAATATTAATTATGAATTTTTTAGAATAATATTATTAATAATATTATTTAGAAATTGAGAATATATATATATCTATTAAAAATTAAAATATAGTACATAATATTATTAATAAAATTATAAATTAATAATACACAAAGCTTTAAGTAAGTGGGAAGAATAGAGATAACGATAGTAATAATAGATATATATGAGGCATGAGAAATTATTATATGAATATAATAAGTAATATATGTGTATTATTATGAATTAATAATGAGTCATGAGAAATTATTATATGAATATAATAAGTAATATATGTGTATTATTACGAATTAATAATGTAAAAAATATGAGAATAAAGGAAAATCAGAACGGAGCATCGTGGGAGGAGCACCGTTTATTTTCCTATTATTAAATATAATAAATAATATATGTGTATTATTACCAATTAATAATGTAAAAAATATGAGAATAAAGGAAAATCAGAATGGAGCATCGTGAGAGGAGCACCGTTTATTTTCCTATTATTAATAAGATATATTGGTCCAATGATTTAGACACTTCTTATTTAATTAGAGAGCTCAATAATTTGGCCCATTATTGAATTGAATAAGGGCCCATGCAGCGTAAATTGCAGCTTACTTATTTATTTAAAATCCACTTAGCCCTTTTAGTTTTTCATACTTCAATTATTCAACAAGTGTGAGACGATGGAAAGAGTGTTCTTGGGGAATTAGTAGAAGAATTTCACCTTGGGGAAATCTATCCGATAGAGTGAAAGGCCATCACCACCGATACCTGCAGGAGAATTAATAAAATAAAGTACGTGTGATTCCAAGAAAATTTGAAAGGTGACAAAAACTTGGGTGCAAATGTTGCACCGTGCAACACCCACCCATTTGACCTGACCCGATCCATTTGACCCGGGTTTGACACAAGTTTGACCCGGTCAACCTTCTTTGACCAGTTTTTTTTTTTCAATTTTTTTCCTCTTTTTTTTTGCCGCTTCTTCTTTGAAGCCGAAAAAAATCTAAATTGTTGCCCGACGATTAATTGTTGCCTGCAGATTATCCTTAAATTAGTAATCGGAGCAAAGGCGGATCCGTAAAATCGGAACTGAAGGCGGAATTTTTTTAAAATTTCCACATTTTTTCCCTCTTTTTATTTGTTTGTCACTTCTTCTTTGGTGCCGAAAAAATCCAAATTATTGCCCCACGATTAATTGTTGGCCGTCGATTATTCTTATTTTAGTAATCGGATCGAAGGCAGAGCTGGCTCTGCCGAAAAAAAAATCTGAAATAAAAAAAAAATTATTGTAGCGCATGAGACCCACGCACAGGTCGGGGCTGGCTAGTGGGCGGGTCAGGCGGGTCGGGTGCTGTGCATATGTGTGCATATGTATGCACCCAAGTCCATCTCTTGAAAGTTTATGGGTAAACCAAAAGTTAGGCAATGTAAACCAAAAATTAAGCAAACTTTTGTGTAAATTAATTAATAAAATTAATTCTTATTTATACTTTAAAATTGCTGAATATAGATAAAGGGAAGGAAATATTATTATAATAATAAAGGAAGAAAAAGGAAGAAGATATTTTAGTCCCGCGTTTGAGTGAAGAAGGCCAAGATGATATGGGTCAACGGTGAAGTCTACTTTTTTTTTTTTTTTTTATAATTATTATGCCAATTTTTTTGAGCCACAAAATCCTTTTCTCCTGCAATAAAGCATCAAACCTTTAGTCGATAGGAAGAGCTTAATATTATTTCACTTCTATTTCTATTTCAGATAGATCTCTGCAGCCACCTCTTCTTCGTAACAACAACCTTCTTTTTTATAATCAAGGTACGTATACTTTAATTAAAGTTGTATAGAAATTATCAGTATTCATTATTTATTTTCTTCTTAGCTGCTTTAATTTTGTTTTTCTTTTAAATATTACGACCTCTTCTCTTTGATCTATATATCTGCATATTTATCTTAATAATTGACTTTTATATGCATTTATGTATCTAATTGACCTCTAATCAAATAGTATATTGTTGTTCTTTCTTTAATCTTGTTCTTGTACATCTCTATTTATTCTATATTTCTGTTAATATAAGATAGTAGTTCTTTTGCTCATGAATCAGGAATTGTACATATCTGTTTATTATGATAACCAAACATATTATGTTTAATAATTTTATTAAATAATTAATGAATTCCCATCGATTTTCGATGGGTTATATGCTAGTTATAGTTTAATCAATTGTTTTTTTCTTTTACATGTAATCAATTGTTTTTATGAAGCAAGTCTTGTTATGAAAAGAAGACCGCAGAGAATAGGAAAAAGACCACAGAGAATAGAAATTAATTAAACAACCAATCTATATATTCTCTGGTTCACTTCTACACCTAACTTGTAGTACAATGTAAGGACCGAATCCTATCTAATTATAAATGCAACGCCTCATATTTTACACCATTTATTCCACTAATAATTAATCTCCCTCTCTTTCTTCATCCATCCATTTATAATGTCCATTTACAGAAATGGAAGCAATTAATTTCCAGAAATGATGACACTTACAGCTTTTTTATCTCTTTACACTTACTTCTTAACTCAATAATCGTGCCTAAACAGTATGTAGGAGACAATTTATTAATTCACAATTAAAGTTTATATTAATTCCTAGGGTTTACTATTCCTTAATTAGGTTTCTTGTCCGTCAACTAGAATTTATTTCAATTAGAGCTTGCAGCCTAGCCCGAGCCCACCGGGCTTGGGGGAAATCGGGCCGGGTCGGGCCACTCCGAAAATCTGTCGGGTCTAAAATTATGCAGCCGAAGTCCGCCTGGAAAGTGTTTTCTAGTGTAAATTTTTAGGGGCAAGTCGGGCTGGACCGAGCCCATCGGACTTTTACACCTTTTAGGCTAACCCGACCCGGCCCGAAATCACTCGGACCTAATATTCTTGAGCCCAAGCCCATCCAAAAATCGGGCCAGCTCGTCGAGCCGGGCTCATTTTGCCACCTCTCATTTCAATCCCCTAGAGTTCATTAATCTCAATCAAATTTATATTAATCAATTCAAAAATTCTATAAATAGAACAAAAAATGAGGTAAGAAGATAAATAAAATAAAAATGACGCAGATAGTGATCGCGAGTGATATTGTGAAGCCGTCATCTCCAACTCCACTTAAATCCAAAATCCACAAACTATCATTTCTTGACCAAATTGCACCGCCGGCTTATGTTCCCCTGATTTTCTTCTACACAAACGATGAATCTAAGCCGCACGATGAAATCTCGCGGCGTCTGAAACAATCTTTGTCGCAGATCTTAACCATCTTCTATCCTTTGGCAGGTACACTTAATCATAATTCACACGTTGACTGTAACGACACAGGAGCAAAATTTTTGGAAGCTCGAGTTCATGCTCGAATCCAACAATTTTTAGAAAACCCTAAAGTGGATGAACTGAAACAATTACTCCCCGGCGACAGTTTATCCCACGACGACAGCGCGATTTTGTCCGTGAAAACAAGTTTCTTCGACTGCGGAGGAATCTCCATCGGTGTCTGTTTGTCGCACAAAGTTGCCGATGGTTCATCTGCGGCGGCGTTCATGAATGCATGGGCGGCCACGTGCCGCAGTGGCGAAGCTTCTGGAATCATCCATCCTTCCTTCGATTTGGCACTCCATTTTCCTCCCAGAGACTTACCTCCGGCGTCTGGATTCGGCTTGGGAAGTACGAAAGAGAAGATCGTGACGAAGAGGTTAGTTTTCGAGAAGGAGAAGGTGGAGAAGCTCCGGAGAGAAGCATCCGTTGGCGAGGTGAAGAATCCGAGTAGAGTGGAAGCTGTATCGGTTTTCATTTGGCGATGCTTCATCGAGGCCAATAAAAGAGCGGCAGAAACGACGTCGTTTGTAGCATCTCATGGCGTGAACTTGCGGCCGAGAGCAGTAGTGCCCCCAATTCCAGACAACACCTTCGGGAACTGCTTTACGGGTGTGTCTGCGGTAACCTCGTCGTCGGAGGAGGAAGACGATGGGACTAATAGTGGCTTGCTGGTTTCCAAGCTAAGGGCCGCCATAAG
Organism: Schizonepeta tenuifolia; assembly: GCA_029490685.1. NCBI lineage: Eukaryota > Viridiplantae > Streptophyta > Magnoliopsida > Lamiales > Lamiaceae > Schizonepeta > Schizonepeta tenuifolia. The sequence goes on along the minus strand of CM055955.1, from coordinate 942,093 downwards.
AGCGGTGGACGATGATTACATCAAAAATGTTATCAACGACGATGACAAGATTAATCGCTTAGTAAATGAGGCCGGCGATATGTTTAGATCGGGGAATTGCATTTTTACAAGTTGGTTAAGGTTTCCGGTGTACGAGGTTGATTTTGGTTGGGGGAAACCTGTTTGGGTTTGCACAATGACAATGCCATACATGAATCTAGTCATTCTGATCGGAACTCCGTCTGGGGATGGTGTCGAAGCATGGATTAACGTTCCTGATGAACACTTTTTCCAAATTTTCCAACACAATTACAATCACCTCCTTGCTTAGTTTTTTTTTTTGAACAATATTGCAAGAAAATTTAAATACCGTGTGACGGAGGACTCGAACCCGTGACCTTTGGCTCGGGCATTAACCTCACTACCACTAGACTAACACACACACACCTTGCTTAGTTATTTGTACAATAGTGTTTTACCCGGATCTTTTGTATATCATCACAAAATATCGCAGCACCAGAATAATGACGATGTTGCTCCTCATGCAGAGCAGAGTCGTACGAGTATGTAAGAAATTTAAGTTTTAGTCACATTATAAAGTGGGCACACACATGGCCGAGCTACGATTTGGAATATGGCCGAGCGAGATTACGTTTATGTATTTAGTCGTAAATTTGGACGGGGAACCTATAATTATTAAACATATAAAAGTGGAGAGAAAAATTAAAAAATCAACGAAAATATAATTATAAAAAAAAAATTACCCGGACGATTGTCGGGGTCGCCCGGATATTGGATCCACCTTTAGGCACACATAATACCGTGCGATATATATATATAGGGTAGGGATCTGGTGAGAATGAATTTTATATGAGAACGTGAGAATGGTACATTTTAATGCATTTTTATCATATTCGTAATGCATATATCGCAGAAATGTAATGCATACACATCCTAATGCATAAACTGCAGAAACCTAATGCATAAACATTATAATGCATAAATTACCACAACGTAATGCATCGTTAAATCTGAGCTATTGATCAACAAAAATCAAGGGTCCAAATTTATTCTCATTTCTCACCTAAAATAACATTCTCACATGATTCCCTTCCTATATATATAAAATTTAACTAATTAGTTTAGACATCAAAAAAACTTAAATAGACAAAATGTGGAGTGCCAAAAAAGGAAAAAAGAAATTGCCAAAAAGGGTGACATATGGCACGATCATGTCAGCAACAGGCCCTTGGTGTTACCAAAAGTCCAAATAATTTGTTTTGGGCTCGAATGCGAAAAATGAAAGTTTTAGTCCTTATTTTTAAATTCCATAAATTATAATCCGTCCGTTTTCTAAAACACTGAAAGTTACAGTCTTATTTTAACAATTAGCTCCGATAACTTTTTGTGCAATTTTTAATTTTGTTTAAAAGAATTATTTGACATTAAGTATAGGGACCCACATAGATGTCAAACAGGATTTTCTATTCTCATTAAGTATAGGGACCCACATAGATGTGACCATATTCAAATCGGGTTTAATTTGACCTAGTCTTGCCAAATCAATACTGGGAGTTGATTATAAACAAAAGTTACTTTTTGTTCAAAATCTTAATTGATTAGTATTTATTTAATTGGTTAATAAACTTTAGGAATAAATTTAAATTCTAATTTGAGAATAAAATTGTTAATTGGATTAGTGAATGCTAGGAGATAGATATTAAAAAAATTCAATTATGAATTGTAGGTCAATATAACAAAAATTAATTAGCAGCCTAGCTACTTAGCTAGCTATATTTACTTATTTAGGTAGTAATTAAGTTAATTAAGATAGGAGCTTATTGTAGTAATTGGCTTGAAGCTACTACAGAAATTAGTTAAAATCATTTCAAAGTTAAAATTTCTGTAGTGGTTAATAACTCGCTAAGTTATGTGTCCACGATGGAATGATTTTAAAATTTAAATAACTCGCTAATATCGAATTGAATCTGCTCTAAGTTATTGTTGGGATTGATTGAACTCCAGACAATATTTCTGTTCAAATAAAATTTGTTACCGCTTAAAATATCTGAATGGACATTAATCTTTTTTAATAATAATAATAATAATAATACATAATATTAATATAATGGTTAATTACTAACCAAATCCTTTGTATTGGATTAAAAATTAGTAACAATATGATACTTTGTTCATCAAGCTTTTGAAAATTGAATAAGAGCAATTAGAGCTATTTTTAACTCATCAAAATAATCATTTTCTGAAAAGGATTTAATGGATCGGTAACCTCCATGCATGAGCGACGCGGCGGCGGCGGCGGAGAGATCTACTATGTTGTGTTGTAATCATATGCGCCCGGTGGACGTACCAAAGGTCATTACGGAGCAGGACACCGACTCTTCACCATCGTGAAGTTCAATATCTAGAAGCTCGCTTCCGTCGCCAACGCCATGGCTGCTGAATCATTAGTGACCTAATGGGACCCATAGAAAATTACAAAAAAAAGGGAAAAATAGTTAATTTGGAACTATCGTTAAAACTCATGTTAGAAATTACATCAATTTGTACCATTTTTAAAACGTTGAGAGGTCGGATACCCCAAACCAAACGCTAGGAACCTAATAACAAAATATGCAACACCCTAAGAGGGTATCAACACTTTATTTGATCATATTTTGAAATATATCATGCGACTGCACAACATTTCAATATTTTTTCTGAAATGTCGCGAGGCTCAAATATCGGTATAAGAAAATCCATGCGGCACAATTTGCTGCAGATGAAATTAAATAAATATCTATAAAAGTCTAATACTGCTTCTGTTTTTTATTAAATGTCCTATCACAAAATTTCATTTGTTCCCTAATAAGTGTCCCATTTCATAAATTTTGAAAAAATGATACAACTTTTGAAAAAATGATGCAAACTTTCTATTTTACGTAAGTAATACTCCCTCCATCCAGTTTATGTCTACCTACTTACCACAAAAAATTTGTCAATTTTATGTCTACCTAGTTTAAGAATTTTACATCTATACCCTCATCCCTTTTGCCTATTTACTACCCTTTGCCATTGATGACCCCACCTCACATCAACTTTATTTGAATTTTTTTATCATTCCAACAACTTTATTCTTAATTTTTGGTCAATACCACTTCTTTATTGTTATTACCACTATTTTTTTGTCATTATCTTAGTATCCCTCAAATACATCTTTATTACACCAATTATCACTTTATTAGCTTTCTTAAAACCCGTGTCATACCCCAAATGGGTAGACATAACTTGGACAGAGGGAGTAAATGCTAATTATATACTCCATCAGTCCCACCGAATACGGTCTGTTTTTCATTTTGGGACGTCCCACTATACTTGGCCTATTTCCTTTAAAGGAAATAATTAGTGTATATTTAGCATTATAAAATGTTGCATTCACACTACATGTGGCCCACCATTCCATCTAAACTCTACTAATCTACTCCCGCTACACACTATTCACCATCTCATCTATAACTTTATTAGCATTATAATATTGCATTCACACTATACTAAACACTCTCTTTATACCCAATACCATTTCTCTTAATCTCCGTACCCATATGAACTAGGCCGTATTCGGCGTGACGAAGGGAGTACTTGTTATTCTAGGCGATAGTTATAGATAAAAATAGTAATATATCACTTATCTTGATATGTGTATTTTGATGACTCAGATCACTTACAAAATAACAAAAAAAAAAGTATAGAATAGTGCATTTTAGGGCGGATTTTCCAATAATGTAAAAAGAAAAGTTGCATTTACAAGCACTATAAATATTTTATATTTATTTTTCAATGCTCAAAGAAAATTTCTCCAGCCCAATTCCACATATTGGGCCGAACTAGAGCTTAATTCTACATTCAGCCCACTGGTTTTTTAGACCGGCTCAATATGTTCATTGGACAAAACTCTTCTCTACACTCTCTCTCCTCACCATCTCTCATCTCTTCTACTCTCCACCTTCCACACACTTTCAATTTTCAACTAAATATACAAGCATTACATTTATCATATATTGTCCTACAATTTAAGTTATGGCCAAATTGAAGTTGACGTGGAAGCCAAAATTATTCATATAGACATAATGACATATCATCTCCATAGACCATAGTCATTTTAACATAAAGGTTTAATTTACTTAAAATACACAATTTTGCATTTTTTTTTAGTTTTAGAGGCAAAACTTATCGTTTAAAGAGGATTGTTTTTTCTATATTATAAACAAATTAAACCTTTCAACAAAAAAAGGCGTCGAACGATATGTTAATGTGGACAACTTTGGTTGCTCAAGGCTCAAGCACTTCAATTTGGCTAAATTTGTAAAGTATGGAAAAATTACAATAAATATAAAGTCCGTGTGATTCGAATTTCGAAGAAAGTTTATGAGTAAACCAAAAATTAAGCAAAATTTTGTGTAAATTAATTAATAAATTATTTAAAGTGGAAAATTGCTGAATATAGATAAAGGGAAGGAAATATATTATTATATTATGATAATAAAGGAAGAAAAAAGAAGAAGATATTTTAGTGAGTGAAGAAGACCAAGAAGATATGGGTCAGTCAACGGTGTAAGTCTACTTTATTTTTTTTTTCCAATAATTATAATGCCTAATTTTTTGAGCCACAAAATCCTTTTCTGCTGCAATAAAACATCAAACTTTTAATAATATTATTTCACTTCTATTTCTATATCAGATCTGCAGCCGCCTCTCCTTCGTAAGAGTAACAGCAACCTTCTTTTTTTATAATCAAGGTACGTATACTTTAATTAAAGTTGTGTAGAAATTATCAATATTCACTTTTTTATTTTCATCTTAGCTGCTTTTTTCTTTTTCCTTTTCTTTTAAATATTACGACCTCCTCAATTTGATCCATAGATCTCTGCATATTTATCTTAATAATTGATTTTTATATGCATTTATGTATTTAATTGACCTCTATATCCCATAGTATATTATTGTTCTTTCTTTAATCTTGTTCTTGTACATCTCAATTTATTGTATATTTCTGTTAATATAAGATAATAGTTCTTTTGCACATGAATGAGGAATGTATATTCTATTACTCTCACTGTCCACGAAATGGTTGCCACTTTTACTAATTCACTTAAATTTATTATCGAACTCTTACAACAATACTCACTGTTACCCACTACTACCTACTATTTTTTTAAAACCAGTGCCGTCCACAATGTGGCAACCATTTCGTGGACGGAGGGAGTATGATTTTTTTTTCAGTTAAAATTTTTGTCTTACTTTGATATATTATTAGCATTTCATGCCGTTGACCAAAACATACCTCTTAATTGGTATAATTGGTATAATATGTAAACATTTAATCTTATTTTTCTGCAGAAATAAAGCATCAAAACTTTAGTAGATAGGAATAGCTTAATATCATTTGACTTCTATTTCTATATCAGATCTGCAGCCACCTCTCAATTCGTAACAACAACCTTCTTTTTTATAATCAAGGTACGTATACTTTATATTAAAGTTGTTCTTTGTATAGAAATTATCAATATTCATTAATTTGTTTTCATCTTAGCTGCTTTTTTTTTCTTTTCTTTTGAATATTATGACCTCCTTTATTTGATCCATAGATCTTTGCATATATATCTTAATAATTGATTTTTATATGCATGTATGTATCTAATTGACCTCTAATCCCGTAGTATATTATTGTTCTTGTTCTTTTGCACATGAATCAGGAATTGTACATATCTGTTTATTATGATTTTTTTTTTGTGCTGGACTCCGGTACATACTTATGTACCGTGGAAATATCCACATGACCCGACCCACGCGCCCCAGTTTTTTTTTTTTTTTTTTTTTTTTTTTTCAGATTTTTTGTCCCCGTCGGAGCCTTCGGCTCCGATTTTACGGCTCCGCCTTCGCTCAGATTACTAAAATAAGGATAATCGGCGGGCAATATTTTGGACTTTTACGGCTCGCTCCGAGGCCTTCGGCTCCCCTCGCTCGCGTCTTGACCATAGAAGAAGCGGCAAAAAAAAAAAAACTGGAAATTAAAAAATAAAAAATAAAGAACTGGTAAAAGGAGGGTTTGACCGGGTCAAACAAGTCGGGTCAGGGGCGGGTCGGGTCAAATGGGAGGTGTTCTACGGTGGAACAGTTGCACCCAAGTTTTTGTCTTCTTTTTTTTCACCTAACGATTTGTCTTATTTTGATACTACCTCTGGTCCCCAAGTCTCTTCCTAGGAGGAAGTGGCACGGGTAAGTAGAGAAAACGTAATTGAATTTGTTGTGAGTGGAGAAAGGGTCCCACATTGAGGGTAGTGATATATTAATTAATTGAGATAGTGGTATTTTAGGTAAATAAGTTGATAAAGTAAGGGTAAGAGATAATAATTTGTTGTGAGGTAGTGTCCAAAAGTAGCTAGGAAGAAACTTGGGGACCATCCCAAAAAGGAAAGATAGGAAAAAACTTGGGACCGGAGGTAGTATAATTTTAGCATTAATAATATATACAAGTGTGCAACCCGTCAAAAATTGACGGTGATTCATTATTAATTAATATTATTAAATTATTAGATGCAATTTTTTTGGTAATTATACAAATTTGTTTTGAAAGTGAAAATCCTTAATTTCTAATTAAGTGCAAGAAAATTATTTTGCGATTTTCCCGCCTTCATTTATTCTTATTTTTTAATCCTTTTAGTTAAATTTTAATCCACCTGTTTCATTAAGATGATCAAAATTATTATTTAATTTATGTGGTATTATAGAAATTTATTTTGAAAGTAAAAAGTTTTAGTTTCTAATTGAATTCAAGAAAATTGAAACGATTATCCCGTCTTCATTTACTACTCCCTCTGTCCCACTCCAGTTGTTACTTTCTATTTCGGGCGTCTCATTCCAGTTGTCATACTTCCTTTTATAGAAATAATTAGTTGGTTAATTACACTCACTTTACACCTTTCAATCTACTTTTCTTCTCATTTTCTGTGTCATTCACTATTCTCCTTCTCTCTCTACTCACTTTATTTCACTTTACTTCACTATTTACTCTCTCTCTACCTACTTTTTCACTTTAATAATTCCACTAAACACACTTTCTACCTTTAATTATTTTCTCCTTAATTCTCGTGCCCAGAAAAACTATGACAACTGGAGTGGGACGGAGGAAGTATTTTTTTATCCCTTTTGTTGAATTTTAATGCAAATGCGCTTGAGAGTAGAGTTTTATTGGAGAATTATGTTGGGTAAAAAAACAAATTAAATTGGTTATGCAAAATAATATAGCAAAATAAAAAAATATGCGTTAATTTATATAGATTTTAAAAAGTGAAGTTTTATGTGAAAAACAACATGGGATATTCTTGTTTTGTATATAATGGAACATATGTGAATGAAGAGAACCCTATATAGGACTTCTCGAATTAAGAAGAGAGTTCGAATCTGATTTTCGAAGTGGAACCATTTCACTTTTTAATCTATAAGGAGAAATTAAAAAGATAATATATATATATATATATATTTGTTTGTTTTTTTGAACTATAGCATTTGATAATTCTTGATAAGTGTTATAGAGCAAATAAAAATAATATAGAAAAAGAAATTGTGAAAATGTAGCAATGTCCGAGTAGTGTTGTGTTGTTGATCAAACTTCAATTTGCAACCCACATTAAGGAATTTAAGAATTTAAGAATATGAGGAGGAGAAAAAATCAGATTTACCACGCCGCCTAAAGATTCAAATTGGTTAATCTCATTTCTGAAAATACCACATAATTTGAAGTTGAACATTTTCATGTATCAGATCTTCAACCACATCCACAAATATTGTACGAATATCTTTGAAGGTTTACAGCTTTTGAAAGTTTAAAGTTGCTTGGCTATAGAAATTAAACTATTATTATTAGTAATATAATTTGAGGGGTTTATAAAGATTTAATAATAATTTTACTATTATTTATTTATTTTAAATTAAAAAAAAAGAGGATGTTTATAAAAAAAATAGGGCTATGTTTTGAATTACCTTAAAATTTTTGTTTGTTTATTTGGCCGATTAATTTGACAGTTTTATACCAAACCTAATAATTGATCAAATTAATTTTTGTTACTTAAAATGGAACTATTTATTTGGCTAATTAATTAATTGACCAAATTATATTGGTTGCAAAATAATTGCTTGATGAGAAATTAAATATTGATTTTGAGTATTTATATAAGTTCTCAAAGGGTAAAGTCTCATTGAAAAGCGTTATGGGACAAAAAAATTATACTCCCTCCGTCCCGCTCATTTTGTCTCCTTACTATTGGGCACGGAGATTAAGGAAAGTTGTTTGTTTAATAAACTAGTGGATGAGATTGGAAAGGGATGAGAGAGAAACTCTTATAGTCACTCATTATGTTGTGCACACGCCCTTTTTTCCGAATTTTTTTCTTTGCAACAAGTCCATATGCACACCACCGTATATTCATATGCACACCACTTAATGTTCATATGCACACCGAGGAGTATCAATATGCACCAACTTTTTCCATATTTTTTTGTCAACGGAGCCTTCGGCTTCGATTTTACGGCTTCACATTCGCTCCGATTACTAATATAATGATAATCGTTGGACAACAATTTGGATTTTTTTTGGCTCGCACGAGGCTTTCGGCTCCCTTCGCTCGAATCTTGACCAAAGAAGAAACGACAAACAAAACAACGAAGAGACAAAAAAAAAGTGCAAAATAAATTTGGAAATTATAAAAAAAAAAAAAAAGTTGGTGCATATCAAAATCAGAAGGATCTAAAAATATTACATTAAAAATTAAACTAAAAAATATATCATATACTATAATATGCTAACTAAAAATATGACAATATATAATATGCAATGGGTCCATGGGGTCCAATTTGGAAAGGATATGGATCTCAAATATCCCCAATATGAGACCATTTCTCCACTCACAACACACTCAACTACATTTTATCTACTTACAACGAGCTAATTGTCAAAAGAGGACCGTAACTTTGAGTGTTTTTAAAAAGAGGACCATATCTTTCGTTTTTTGAAAAAGATGACTATATCTTTCGTTTTTTCGTATTTATACTCCTATTTGATCATAAGTTAATTGACTCTTATACATCTCATTGTGTTGTTTTCATATAAGTTTTCTAGACAAAAGTATTCTTTTTTTCATTCTTGTAACTAAGTTCTCATATCAAACAAACAGTCAAAAGATTTGTAGGAATGGCACAAGTTGCGGCAGGTTTTCTTGGACCGGCTATAGAATTAGTGAAATTGGTTGGCAGTCCAATCAAACGCCAATTCAACTATCTATGTTGCTTCACTGCCAACATCGATAATTTGAAAGATGAAGCTAAGAAGTTAGATGATGAAACACAAGGATTGGAGATGGAAGTTCAAACAGCAACTAACAATGTACAAGTCATTGTCCCTGCAGTTAAGACATGGTTAACAAATTCCAACCAAATCAAAGAGGAAATAACTGGGATTTTGAGTGAAGCTACAAATGTAGGAAATGGTTGTTTGAAGGTTGGAGATCGTTTTTCTCTTAGCAAAAGAGCTAAGAAAACAACTGATCGTATCAAAGAGCATCTTGGCAAAAAAAGCTTTGATTTCATATCCCACCCAGGACCTCCACCAGCAACACTAACGGTTCCTGGAGGAAAAGTACTTGAATTCGAGTCGAGAAAAAAAATTGAAGAAGACATCATGTCAACTCTGAGAGACGGGGATGTGAATCTGATTGGGATATATGGGATGGGAGGTCTCGGAAAGACTACCATGGCCAAAAGCATCAGGGATAGAGTATTGAAGAAGAATGTATTCCAGGAAGTTGCGATGACAACCGTCAGCCAACAAGTAGACAAGTCTAAGATTCAGGTTGAGATCGGTGGACAATTGGGGTTGGATCTCAAAGAGGAAACTTCACTGCAGGGTAGAGTTCAGAAGTTGCATGCCAGACTAAGTGGCACGAAGAGAATTCTCGTAATCTTGGACGATGTTTGGCAAGGACTCGAGCTACAGGAATTAGGAATACCTTGTGATTCCAAAGGGTGCACAATCCTTATAACATCACGGAATATTGATGCTCTGACTGCAATGGAAATCAATAGCAAAATATTATTTGGAATGGAAATCTTATCTGAAGATGAGGCATGGTGTCTCTTTAGAGAGGGGGCTGGAGCATGTGTGGATGATCCAACCTTGAATTCTATAGCAAAAGAAGTCGCACGAGAGTGTAAGGGATTGCCGATCGCCCTTAAAACTCTTGGCGTGGCGCTAAAAGATAAGAATAATGCATCTATTTGGAACAATGCACTACGAGAAATGAAATGGTGTGCTGCAGATATTCCAAATTATCAGAATATAGTTGATAGTTCCCTAAAATGGAGTTACGATTTCTTGGACTCGGAGAAGGCCAAATCCCTATTCTTGCTTTGCTGTTTGTTTCCTGAAGATTCTAATATTCCTCTGGAGCACTTGACTTATTTATGCATGGGGTTAGACATATTTGAAGGCATCAAAAGTTTGGAAGAAGCGAGGAATAAGATGTGCCATTTGATTGACGTTCTTAAAAGTCGGTCTTTGCTATTAGATAGCAATGATGAAAGTCATGTGAGAATGCACGATGTTGTTCGTGATGTTTGCACATCCATTGCTAAACAGAAAGGATATATTGGCGGCAATGAATGCACTTGGATTTCTTCATCTCAGTTTGATGGAGAAAGAATTGAGCTTCTTAAGTCAAGGTTCCGAAACTTACATCTTCTCTCCTTGAGTTTTGCACATGAATTCGGATTCGGCAGTGCCTCCCTTGAAGGGATTAAAGATCTCTACGTGTTGCGTATTGAAAATGATTGGGGATTGACGTCTCTGCCACGTACAACACAGAATCTAAAGACTCTGCTCTTAGATTCATGTTATAAATTGAAGTCAATATCTGTTGTTGGGAAGTTAAGAAATCTTGAGATTCTCATTTGTCGTGATTGTGGTTCGATTGAGGAGTTTCCAGCAAAGATGAAGAGATTAAATCGACTGAAATTGTTAGATCTCACAGGGTGTGGAAATCTCCAACGTATAGGTCGAGGCATCATATCAAGCCTAGTTGCGTTGGAAGAGCTGAAGATGTTGGGGAGCTTCAAGAAGTGGGAGAATGCAGGGCTGAGAGAGCTGGAGGCGTTGACCAATTTGAGATGCTTGGAGATTGAGATAGAAGATCGTGCATTAGCTACCGAAAACATGCACCTTTCATCAAAGCTGAAGAGATATAACATTATGATTGGTAAATATGTTTCTTCTACAAAAGTTGTTGAATTGCATGATAAGAAATTGAATCTACGGTTGTTGGAAGGAGAAAATTGTTTGGGAGATTGGATTGAGATGCTTCTTAGAGATACCGAAGGTCTGTCATTGAGAGGAAATGGTGCAAACAATGTGCAGTTGGCAAAATGTCAAAATATTAAGTCTTTGGAGTTGATGGAATGTCATGGCCTACGCAATCTAGGCCAGTTGTCAATAGCAGGAAAGAATTGCCTTCCACAACTCGAGCAGCTTTGTATTTGGAATTGTGAGATGATGGAACATGTATTTTTGTGGAACGAAGAATCACGAAGTCATCAAATCAAAAAAGTGTTCTCAAAACTGAAGGTGTTGAAGTTAGTTTCTCTGCCAAATCTGGAAACTTTCTATCGAGGAATTGAAGGCATTGAATTCCCTCTACTGAGGGAATTGATGATTGAAGAATGCCCAAAAATGAAGATAACAAGCAGCATTGCAGATATTGATGATCATTCTTTGCATCTCTTTTGCCAATCACAAAAGGTATTCCTTTACCACATACATCATCATTTATTCATTTTTGCAGTATAATATGATAATATATAGTAAATGAGAACGCAACTATTGTCAAAAAAAGGAAAAGAAAGAAAGAATTGGCGTCAATTTTTTTTATATCCTCTTCATAAAAAGACTAGTACAGAAAACAATGAAGGAAATTACTTCTCTATTTGCAGGTATCATTCGGCAGCAGCATCGAGGTATTAGGGATGAATCATAATCCATTTTGTGGTCATAAAATTCCTTCATCGGTCTTTGATGGATTGAAAGTGTTGACAATCAACAAGTATGAGGGCAGTATAAGTCTTTTCACGCTTTCAATGGCTTCAAAGCTTGTCAGCCTCACCGGATTGCGTATAGAAAATTGTAAAGAGATGATAAAAGTGATTGAAGACGAGAAGCAGAAAAAAAGGATTCTTCTATTTCCTAAACTGGTGAATCTTTGGTTGGAAGGTTTACCCAAATTAGTGAGGTTCTGCGAATGGAAATGTGATGTTGAGTTTCCTTCATTGACATATGTGGAGATCTTGTACTGCCCTAATATGGAAAGTTTCAGCATGGGATCTGTAGTTGCACCCAAACTGAAATTCATGCGTATAGAGGGTGAATACATTGATGATGCTAAGGAATTGAATGGTGTGCTGCAGAAATACTTGGCTAAGAAAGAGGTATGTAATGCAAGTTCAACTAACATTAAACTTCATTAATTATGAATGAACTTTCCATCTTATTTAATTATCTATTTCCTTAGCTGTTATTCTTTGATGGCCAGGAGAAGAGCCTAAGAAGAATGAAGGTGAAAGAAATATTCGAAGCTGTAAAGCACGAAATCCCTTCACGAATCTTCAATCACATCAAGAAGTGGAGAAAGTGGGGACCCGATTCAGATTAGGGCGACCCCTTCACGAGTTCATAGAACGAAGCTCCTAAGGAGAATATATCAACTTTTTCCAGATTATCGTAGTTCTCATTGAGGATTTCTTGGGGCATATAGCGTGCACCCTCTTCAACCGGCAAGCTCTTATCAATCGTAGTTGCACAACCAAAATTATTATGAATAATATTTGCAAGCAAGTTTCATTATCCTCTGAGTTCACAATTGAATTCAAATTAATTTTCTTCAATCATTTTCCAATTTTTTCTTGTTTGTCCCGTCTTTGCCAAGAGTCCACTAATCACAACAATTGACAATGGAAGTCCTTTACAACCTTCCACGATCTTTTTCCCAACGTCTTCCAACTCAAGAGGGCAAATTTCTTCCCCGAACACAGTTTTGGAAAAATTTCATCTCAAGGGTGTTGAGTTGTTAAACTGAGAAGCCAAATTTGATAGCCTAGTAGTTATTATTACTCTCCTACCATTTTCATCATCTTACACTATCCCATGCATCAATACTCCACATATCATCCATCACAATTTAAGACCTTCTTCCTATTAAATATTTGTACAATTCTTCTCCTATGTTTTTTTGTTCACTCAAATTCTCCGTATTGACCTTGCCCACTTGACCAAGCACTTGTCTAAGAATATGTTTTGCATTATGCTGTTGAGAAATCATAGACCATGCACAAAAATCAAAATGTTCCTCAACTAGTGGATTGAGATAGATATTTCGAGCAAGAGTAGTCTTACCTATCCCACCCATCCCAACGATGGGGATGATTTGGAGATGAGGTCGTCCTCTCGTGATCTTCTCCAGCATTTGATACAAGACATCTTCAAAACCAACCGTACTAACTTTCTGAGCAGTGGAAGTAGAAGATGTAGACGAACCGGCACCAACCATGTGCAGTTGTTGATGTTGGACAGCTCCCTTCTTTTGTTTCATCTTCACAACCTTCATCTTTATCAACCTTCTGCAAACCTGTTGAAATTAACCAAATCATCACCACCCCACCCACTTAATTAGTTTAAATTTTCTAGAGGGATAACAGCAAGCAAACTAACTCATTATAAACTTCATTCTTGTTTGAAAATTTCTTCAAGACCTTGATTTCCCACTTTTCTTCTTCTTCATCTTCTTCTTCTTCTTCTTTTTGTAATTGGTCATCAGAAAAACGACAAAGATTCTTGAGAGACTGACAGGTGAAGAAGATAATTTGATGTAACTATCAACATGATTATACGACAAAGTAAAAAAAAAAAAACCAACTTACACGCAATTACTTTGTTGTATAATCAGGTTAAACCAATTTACTTTGAAATTTACTATTCAATTGTGTTATTAGTGATGCTATTATGCATAATTTTTAGAGTATAACAAATTAGGACAAATATAGATTAGATTTATATGAATTATTTGAATAGTAATTTTATTATAAAATTTATTTAAACTTGATTGGTACTCCTTGTGTCTCAGTGATAATGACTCTCTTTTCTTTTCTGTCCGTACCATTTATGATGTCTTATTTCATAAATGAAAATATTTAACCCTTCAAAAATGATGGAGCCTATCATTTCTATAATTGTTCCTTAATCGTGCCCAAATAGTTTAGGACATTATCAATGGAAGAGAGAGAGTATTACTTTTTGACCCTTCTTATTTAAAATCTTGCGTCCGCCCCTAGTTATACTCCATCCTTCCACCAAGATTGTAGCTAGTTTTCATCTCTTTCTCTACTCACAATGGTGGGTCCATTTTTTCACTCACTTAACCTCTATCGTACTTTTATCAAATTCGTGCCGCAAAAATTTCCTTATAATTTTCGTAGAAGGAGGGAGTATGTTTGAATTAAAATTCATGATTGGAGCTTGTATCTCTTTATAGGTCATCATCCATTACAAAGACAAAACTTTCTTAAAAGAAAAGGATGCCAGCTATGAGAAGGGACACTAAAGTTTTCAATAATTGATGCAAGTTGAGATAGAATCTATTATTAATTTAACAACGGACGAAATATATTTGGAATGAAGCTTGATTGAAATGAGTAGGTCCTATATATTGGCCCAATGATTTACACACTTCTTATTTAATTAGAGTTCAATAATTTGGCCCATTATTGAATTGAATCAGACCCCTTACACAGCATAAATTGGAGCTTATTTTATTTATTTAATCCACTTAGCCCTTTTAGTTTTTGATACTTCAATTATTTAACAAGTGTGAGACGATGGATTTGAATGGCACGTTGAATCCTCTATACCGCTTTTGATGTCTCATACTTGCCCCGTTGTTATTTTAATAATTTTATACTATCTCCGGTCCCCAAGTCCCTTCCTAGGAGGAAATGGCACGGGTATTAAGGAAAAAAATATTAAGTTAGTTATGAGTAGAGAAAAAGTGATTGAATTTGTTGTAAGTAGAGAAATGGTCACACATTTAGGGTAGTGATATATTAATTAATTGAGATAGTGGTGGACCATATGTGGTATTTTAGGTAAATAAGTTGATAAAGTAAGGGTAAGAGATAATAATTTGTTGTGGGGTAGTGTCCAAAAGTATAGGAAGAAACTTGGGGACCATTCCAAAAAAGAAAGATAGGAAAAGACTTGGGGAGCGGTTGTAGTAACTATTATGCACTTTTTCAATTATAATTGAGTATTAATTCCTACATGAATTAAATCTTAATTGTTCTGATTTACATCTAAATTATTTGTCTATATTGCAATTTGGATTGACTAGGTTTGGCTCCTATGTAGACAGATTCATTATAAAGTTAATTGCTTGTGATTTGTGAATACACAAACTATTAGCGAATTCTGGTTTTGGACACGTACTCTCCGACCATTGCATGATAAACTTTTTAAAATTTTGGAATCCGCCCAAAATGAACATCCATCAAAATTAAAACCGCCTCTTTTTACATAAATAGGTGAAGGATTACGGAATCGTTAAAAGTCAATCTAAATCATTGATCTTTGTGTCATTTTTTGATCATCATAAGAAAAATCATACTCCCTCCGTCCCGGGATTAATGGCCCGTTTCATGTTAGTACGGAGACTAAGAAGAAGATAATTAGGTATAAAAAAGTGATGTCCCATATGTTTAGTGTAATTTTATTGAATATCTAATTCTTATTAATAAAGTGCTTTACAGGTTCATAAAGTGTTATATAAGTCCATAGAGTACTTTATAGGTTCAATAAAGTGGTTTTAGGTATGATGTACAGGAGAGAGAGTGAATAGTGTAGGACTTAAGTAATGATGTTGAATGATTAACAAATTTAATTACATTCTAATTTAGTCCAAAAAAGAAAACAGACCATCAATAGCGGGACACCCAAAAAAAGGAAAACATACCCTCAATACTGGGACGGAGGGAGTAATACATAAAATTTGTTATCATAATAAGTGCATGTTCGTTAACTTAGTAGTAAAGTGACTAATGTTAGAAACTAAAAATATCGGGTTCAAGTCCACCATAAGCTCTAAAATATAAGATTGTTGAAATCTGTAATATATAGTATGAAATGCATTATTTATTTATGCAATGATTTGGAAGAAGAAAGTTAATATTCCATGGGCACTGAGTCAAATAAGGAGGCTCTTGTGGGCCCCTCATCCTCCCTACACCAATTTTTAGAGAGAGAGTGTGTAATATATATAATTGCTTTCTTTGTGTCCAACAATTGTGTTTCACAAACTTCATTACCTTCAAAATTAAAGCAGAGTGTGAATATAGTTCATTGCCATAGCATCTGAGTTATCTGCAGAAGACCAAAACAACCATTTTACTAACGGTATGTATGCTTAGTTTATGAATATATAATATATATAGATCATTGATTGCTATAAAAATAATTAACATTTACAAATCATTGTCATTTGTTAGTTTATTTGATTCACTACCCTATTTGATCCATGGAAAGTATTCTATATCGTATATAACTGACCTCCAATTATAGGTTTTTTTGTGCTTTATTTATTGTGTTAGATCTATGTCTTTATTTCATGTATGGTAGTAAAAGATGCTTGCTTTGCACATGAATTATGTTTATGTAATTATTATACATTAATTTTAAGTAATATAGGCATTTATCATAATTAAATTATAATTTAACATCAATAAGCCACACAAAACCAAGTAAATGAATTGGATCGGTCCGGATCGGGTCCATCGAGTAGTTTTTAGAAACCAGCTAGTCGGACCGGATTCATTTTTTGGCGGTCCGGATCGAGTCCATCGAGTATGTAATAAACCTTAATGAATAATGCGAAGTTGAATGCCTCGAATGGTAACTTAAGGAAATAAAAAGTAAAACGGTAAAAAAAATTATTTTATGCGAGTTAGAATAAATGCATGAGCTGAGTCGGAAAAAAAAAAGAACGGCGAGTTAACTCGGCCCAGCGCAATCTCAACATGATGTTCTTACAGTTATGGATCAAGAATTCAAGATTTGTAAAGCGTTACACAAAGATATCATCTTTAACTAAGATTTACTTTTTGTCGAGTTTTAAATTAAAAAAAATATTTGTCATAGTACGGATCCAATTTAAGAATCACATCACAGAGCCGTCTACGTAATTTTATTTAGTTTTATATTTCCTGAGAAAAAGAACTTGAACCTATATTTAAGTTGCTAAATATTATTGCTAATGGAATAAAATAAGAATGATTTAGTAACGAAAAATCTTCTGCCTGAACAACAAAAATTCCCAAAACTATCAAATTCCAAAAATAACACCCCCAAATCGTCACCTCGGCGAAACGGAAATTGGTGCTAAAAATCTGTATATATGTTATTAAATTCATAAAGGCCATTACTCAAACAGTTTGTGTGTTTGCATTTGTCCCTCTCCTCTCCTCTCTCCAGTCTTGTCTTTCTACTCAGGCAGGAAGGAAAGAAACCACTCTCTCTCTCTCTCTCTCTCTCTCTCTCTCTCAACTTGAGAAGTTGGAGGTTTTAATTGCAAGGAAGCTTGTCGTTGAAAGGTTAGTCCCTCCACTTATTTGTAGCTCTCACTTTTCTTTTTTGCTAAAGTTTTTTTATTGAGATAAATAATTTGAGAGAAAAATCAAAATACCGACCATGGGGATAGTGTGTACTACCATATCTATTATTTTAAATATGTACTTCTCATATCCACTTGCCCCACTCATTAATAATTAATATTAAATTTTGTGTAGGAAATATTATATTTAAATTCAAAGGGAAATTAATACAAGGAGTTAATTGTATGAACATGCAAATTATACGATTTTGTATAAGAACATGTATGTTTATTTTGGATATTTTACCCTTCTACTGAATTTCCCTATAATATACTTCGCTTATTTAAATTCATTACAATTAGGCACATCACACTTCCGTATAAATAAATTTTAAGTATGCTGACTTTGTACTTTTTTTACCATAATGCTGTCGGATTATGTTTGCCGGAAGTTTTAGGGACCTCGTCCAACTACACAATCGCAACCGATGGTTTCCAATCACTGACCTCTTCAGCAACACTCAGCACAACCTTCGCTCGTTTCCTACCTGAGTCGTAAGGTAATAAGTCTATACACAAAGAAAATTTAAACAATGAAAGGGATGAGCAAAAATCCAAGTTTTTATTTAGGAATTATATTAAATTTATTACAATATAAGTATATCTCCTTTAGGGAGGATTAGAGGAGACAAACTTGTTTAGCTACTTATGGTAGCAACACTTAGATACACTTAGATTTAAATAAGCAAAGTATATAATAGGGAAATTCAATAGAAGGGTAAAATATCCAAAATAAAATCGCATACATGTTCTTATACAAAATCGCATAATTTGCATGTTCATATAGTTAAGTGCTTGTATTAATTACCCCTCGAATTTAAATATAATTTTTCCTACACAAATTTTAATATTAATTATTAATGAGTGGGCCAAGTGGGTATGAGTAGTACATATTTAAAATAGTGGATATCGGGAGTACATACTATTCCCATAGTGGGTATTTTGATTTTTCTGTCTCTCTCTCTTTTTTTTTGAAGCACTTTTTTTGCTAAAGTTAAGTAGACTTCACTTGGTAAAAGTAGGAATATTTAATTGATACCATACGTGGAGCCTAGGTGCCACAATAATTAATACTGTAGATAGTGCAAAGTACACTGATTACAGGAAAATAGTATCGGTCATTAGCTCAAAATCTCCAGACCAACATATCGCACAAAATACCCTCTCATCAACTTCAACAACGGCCATAAAATGGGTTGATAGTGCGGAAAACATGTCTTATGAAACCTTGAGCATGTCCAATATTATTTCAAGCCCACCTCAATTCTATCGTATTAATTATTATCATACCTTACATAGCTCAGATATAATTTATCACATAAAGGTTATTAGTCTATAAGGCTATCCATACAATAATGTCAATAATAAAATAAGAAAATAACAAAACAAGAATTGAAATAGATGAACTTACATAAATATAAACTCTTATTCCAACACGTGTACAAACTTTACAAAAAGAAAAATATGGGAAGTATTTCTAAGCTCTAATTAAGCTCTCTACTCCGAGCTCTCCTCTCTCCTCTATTTATACAAAAGGAAAACAAAGACGACAAACTTACAAATTAAAATAAGTAATGATGTCTTTTTGGATTCAAAATAAGCCATCATTATAAAAAAGAAAATTGCAAAAAAAAAAAAGACATTGCAGCAAAAAAGTATATGGCTTTAGGAAAATAATTCCTATAAGAGGTGAGTCACCAAAATGTGTACAAGAAAATTTCTTGTCGTATCTTCAATTTCTATCTCTGCTAAAAATGTCGAGCTGTCTTGTACTAGTTTTAGATGGTAGAAAGGGAACAATCTCCTTTATTATTTTTGAAGTTTTCTATGATAATCCTTACTCCAAACACATCATCTATTGACGGATCTTCTTTATTCGGATCTTGGGCTTCATGAAAATTATTTTGACTAGCTAGTAACCATAGAAGCATTTGATTTTCCAGATTTTTGAGACATTGTCTCATCTTCGAATTTCGATAATAAATGTTTCTTCATCTCCTTAATATATGTCTCAATCATTGAATAAAAAAATGTCCTTTCCCAAGGAAAAAAAATCAAAATAATGTAATGCAATGGGTTTTTTGAGTTGATAGCAATGATTTGAAAGAATAAAAATTAATATCCCTTGGAGGCATACAGTCAATATATGGTTGCTCTAACTTTTTTTTTTTTTTTTTTGTGGCCAACATTTGTTACCCATAAACTTCATTTCCTCCAAAATTAAAGCACAGTGTGTAATATACATAGTTCATTGCCATATCATCACAATTCCATCTAAGATAACTACAGGTATGTATGGCGTGTTTTTTGGGGATACACGTTAATCCACATAATGAAAGAAGAAAAGAAGAGATCTTACAACGAGAATGCTTTATATCGAGATAGGAGTATGCACAGCGGAGATAAAACTAACTCTTTTTTTATTTATTTATATATATATTGGGATATATTATATGAACTAGGAAGAGTTAACTATTAGCTAGAAACTAAGATGGAGAGAATTTAGAAGAATATTTTCTTCATTACTACAAAGGTGTATGCGTGAGGTGTTGTGTATTTTACAACAAAGAGCTAAGCTCTTTATATAGGTGTCATTTCTAATACTATTACAAATTATTGAATAAACTAATACTAACATTTTTACTAACTTTTGCCATATGGCCGACAAAGACAAAAATGGAAAGAAAAGCTAGAAAGATAAATAAGGCTAAAGATAGATATAGCCTAAAAGTAATTTACTTTGTAGATTACATATAGCCTTATCTATCTTTAGCCTTATTTATCTTTCTAGTTTTTCTTTCCATTTTTGTCTTTGTCGGCCATATGGCAAAAGTTAGTAATAATGTTAGTATTAGTTTATTCAATAATTTGTAATAGTATTAGAAATGACACCTATATAAAGAGCTTAGCTCTTTGTTGTAAAATACACAACATCTCACGCATATACCTTTATAGTAATGAAGAAAATGTTCTTCTAAATTCTCTTCATCTTAGTTTCTAGCTAATAGTTAACTCTTCCTAATTCATATAATATATACCAAAAATATATATATAAATAAATAAAAAAAGAGTTAGTTTTATCTCCGTTGTGCATACTCCTATCTCGATCTAACTAACTTGGATAGCTGCTCGTTCTGGAAGCATTCTTGTTCTAAGATATCTTCTTTTCTTCTTTTATTATGTGGATTAACGTGTATCCCCAAAAAACACTTCATACCCTCCCTTTTGGTATATATATATAGGGATCTGGTGAGACTGGATTTTATATGAGAACGTGAGAATGATACATTTTAATGCATTTTTATCATAATGGTAATGCATATATTGTAGAAATGTAATGCATACACATTCTAATGCATAAACTATAGAAATTTAATGCATAAATATTGTAATACATAAATTACTACAGTATAATGCATCGTTACTGAGCCATTGATCAACAAAAATCTTAATGCTCAGATTTTTTCTCTGAACATTGAGATTAAAAATTTTAAAAATAAAGAAGATTTATTTCCTCAGAGAAAATTTGAAAACTTTGCAAGAATGTTTGATCTCCCTTATCAAGAAGTCTTAAAACCTCTTTTTGATAAAGTTCCTGAATTGGATCAAGTAATTTTAACAAAAGCCTCGGTAGGAATGATAGAAGATTTGAAGAATCTCCAAAAACAAATAATAAAAATTATATTTGGAGAAATTAGAGTCGAAGGAGTAAAGGTTATTCAACCTAACAAACCCACCCCCCCCCCCCCCCCCCGAGTAAAGGTTATTCAACCTAACAAACCCACCCCCCCCCTCCTATCACAGCCTTCGAAGATTTTGAGGCCTTAAAGGTCAGACTTAGTAAAGGTTGATGTGATAGCATAAATCCTACTTATACTAAGAACTCGCCAGAATGAAAGATTAATTTTCTTTAAAGGCACTAGTATTAAAATGGAGATGATAGTGTGTTTTTTGTTTTATTATCTTCTAAAGAATCTACATAAATTTTGTGTTGTTTTAACATATTTGGGATATGTTTTATCTTCAAAAAAGGAAGGTAACTAAAAGCGTAGAAACTAAGAATATTTCATTATTGATAAATTCTCTTAAACGACTTGAATTTCTTGATCTAGAATATTCAACAAAAGAAAGTCATTTTGTTTCTATAGAAAACTTTAAGTTTAATTGTAAATTTAGGACGGTTTATAATCATATTCTTCATAGTGAAAATATTCATTTAAATAGTATTACAGATGTTATTTTAAATCTAGGTTTTGGACTAGAAAAAGAAAATAATAAAAATTTCAACATTTTAACAGAATTAATACAAAAAAATCTTGAGAGAGAAAATTATATTACTAAAATT
The DNA here is from genome assembly GCA_029490685.1 of Schizonepeta tenuifolia. Classification (NCBI taxonomy): domain Eukaryota; kingdom Viridiplantae; phylum Streptophyta; class Magnoliopsida; order Lamiales; family Lamiaceae; genus Schizonepeta; species Schizonepeta tenuifolia. The sequence goes on along the minus strand of CM055955.1, from coordinate 919,980 downwards.
ACAGAAAATTTAGATTTTTAAAAAAAATCAAAATAGTTTACATAATTAGTAAAGCTTAAAATAAAAGAAAAAGAAAATTCAGAACCTTTCGATTTTACTAAACAACTTTATAAATTCAGAACCTTTCGATTTTACTAAACAACTTTATATAACCATCATATCCTTTTGTTTGTAATCCTATTTTTAAATTTTTTAAATCATTTATATCTTTTAATATTGCTGGTAAACAGTAAAATATTGCACTATTTTGGCTCATATCTACTTCCATTCCTGAAATAGTAGCTTTTTTCATATTAGTACTCCGAGAATTATCCATTATTATTGTTAAAACTTTAGTACCTAACTCTCTTCTTTCTAATCATTTTATTCCTATAACGACTAATCCAATATGGACAAATCGTTTTTTAGAAATTTTAATTTTTGTTATTGTTTTCGGTGAAATTAAATCTATAATTTGAGTATTATCAACTATCCTCAAACTTTCCTCTCTAGTGCTTCTTATTAATACTATATTGATATTCATTATGCTTGTTTGATATAAAATTCTTAGATTTAAAATATCAATTTGATGATTATCGTATAATTTTAAATTTCTATCTATATTAATTTCATCTTCAATTTGAATAACATTTTCTGAAGAACTGCTTCTTGATCCTCTTGTAGTTATTCTATTTAAAAAGGAATTTGAAATTATGTCATTAATATTTGAAGTACTATTTCTTCCTTATTGTATGGTTCTAGATCTTCCTGTAAAATTATTCATTTTTTAGCTTTCCCATGTTTGTAAATAGGTGGAGTTATTTCCTTTAATAGGACCTAAAAAATTTTGATTTTTTTTTTATAAATTCTAAATTTTCTGTAATTTTAGTAATATAAGTTTCTCTCTCAAGATTTTTTTGTATTAATTCTGTTAAAATTTTGAAATTTTTATTATTTTCTTTTTCTAGTCCAAAACCTAGATTTAAAATAAGATGTGTAATACTATTTGAGTGATTATTTTCAGTATGAAGAATATGATTATAAACCTTTTGAAATTCTCAATTAAACTTAAAGTTTTCTATAGAAACAAAATGACTTTCTTTTGTTGAATATTCTAGATCAAGAAATTCAAGTCGTTTAAGAGAATTTGAATCAATGATGAAAGATTCTTAGTTTCTCTATTCTTTAAGTTACCTTCCTTTTCTATAGATAAAACATATCCCAAATATTTTAAAACAACATAAAATTTATACAGATACTTTAGAAGATAATAAAACAAAAAACACACTATCATCTCCATTTTAATATTAGTGCCTTTAAAGAAAATTAATCATTCATTGTGGCGGGTTCTTAGTATAAGCAGGATTTATGCCATCATATCAACCTTTACTAAGCCTGTCCAGACCTTTTAGGCCTCAAAATCTTCAAAGGCTCTCTGATACCAAAAAGGGGGAGGGGGGTGGAGGGCGTGTTTGTTATGTTGAATAACCTTTACTCCTTCGGCATTAATTTCTCCAAATATAATTTTTATTATTTATTTTTGGAGATTCTTCAAATCTTCTATCATTCCTTGTGAGGCTTTTGTTAAAATTACTTGATCCAATTCTATTTCTATTTCACATCGATGGAAAGTATTCTACATAGTTTTATAAGGGCAAAACTTTTCGTTTGAAGAGAAAAAGTATGTGTGTTTTAAACAAATTAACCATTTCAATATAAAAAAAAAGGACGTTGAAGGATATGTTAATGTGGACAACTTGGGTGCTCAAGCAGTTCAAGTTGGCCAACTTTGTAAATCGTGGAAAATTACAAAAAATATAAAGTCGGTGTGTTTAGAAGAAAAGTTGGAAGTTTAAGTGAAAAATTAAAATTAAGCAAACTTTTGTGTATATTTTATATCAGATTCACAGTGCTTTTACATTCTTTATCAATAAAATACTCCACTAAATATACCAATTACCCTTAATCCATTTTTTCTTAATCTCCGTGCCGGAATAAAAGAGGTCATCTTTCGCGGGACAGAGATGGTAATTAGTTCTGATTTATAGTGGAAAATGGCTGAATATTAGATACAATAATGGGAGTAATAAAGTAAGAAAAAAGAAGATATTATGCTAAACGAGGACGAAGATGTGGGACAATGGTGAAGTCTACTTTATAGAATTATTATGCTAAAATTTGTGAGCCTCAAAAACCTTACTTTCCAACAGAAATAAGCATCAAAACTTTAGATAGAAAGGAAGAAGAAGAAGAAGAAGAAGAGCTTATTCTATTTCTATTTCAGATCTGCAGCCACCACTCCTTCGTAACAACCTTAATTATTTATTATATTTTTCTAGAAAAATATTCTTGTCATCTTTAGTTTATAATTCTTGTAACTAATTAAGTTCTCATTTCAAACAAACACTTAAACAGAGTTGTAGGAATGGCAGAAATTGTGGCAGGTTTCCTTGGACCGGCTATAGAAGTAGTGAAATGGTTTGCTAAACCAATCATACGCCAATTCAATTATCTTTGTTGCTTCACTACAAACATCAATAATTTGAAAGACGAAGCTAAGAAGTTAGATGATGAAACACAAGGATTGGAGAGGGAAGTTCAAACAGCAACTAACAATGTACATGACATTGTCCCTGCAGTTAAGACCTGGTTAACAAATTCCAACCACATCGAAAAGGAAATAACTGGGATTTTGAGTGAAGCTACAAATGTAGGAAGTGGTTGTTTGAAGCTTGGAGATCGTTTTTCTCTTAGCAAAAGAGTTAAGAAAACAACTGATCGTATCAAAGAGCATCGAGGCCAAAAAAAATTTGATTCCATATCCCAACCAGGACCTCCACCAGCAACACTAACGGTTCCTGGAGGAAAGACATATGAATTTGAGTCGAGAAAAAAAATTGAAGATGCAATCATGTCAACTCTGAGAGACGGGGATGTGAATTTGATTGGGATATGTGGGATGGGAGGTCTAGGAAAGACTACCATGGCCAAAAAAATCAGGAATAGAGTGTTGAATGAGAATGTTTTCCAAGAAGTTGCAATGACAGTCGTCAGCCAACAAGCAGACAAGTCCAAGATTCAGGTGGAGATTGGTGAAGAATTGGGTTTGAAAAAACTCAAAGGGGAAACTTCGCAGGCTAGAGCACAAAAGTTGCACGCAAAACTAAGTGGCACGAAGAGAACTCTCGTCATCTTGGATGATATTTGGGAAGGACTGGAGCTAGAGGAATTAGGAATACCTTGTGATTCCAAAGGGTGCACAATCCTTATAACGTCCCGAAATATTGATGCTTTGAGTGCAATGGGATGGAAGGTTGAAAACAAATTTGGAATGGAAATCTTATCCGAAGAAGAGGCCTGGTGTCTGTTTAGAGAGGGAGCTGGAGCATGTGTGGATGATACAAACTTGAATTCTATAGCAAAAGAAGTTGCACAAGAGTGTAAGGGATTGCCAATCGCCCTTAAGACTCTTGGACTAGCGCTAAAAGATAAGAATATTGCATCTATTTGGAACAATGCACTAAGAGAATTGAAACAATGTGATGCAGATATTCCAATATTAAGGAAGTTTACACTCCCCTAACATTGAGTTACAATTTCTTAGACTCAGAGAAGGCCAAATCCCTATTCTTGCTTTGTTGTTTGTTTACTGAAGATTCTGATATTCCACTAGTGCACTTGGCTTATTTCTGTATGGGATTAGGCATATTTGAAGGCATCACAAATTTGGAAGATGCGAGAAACAAGACTTGCTCATTGACCGACAATCTGAAAAGTCAGTCTTTGCTGTTGGATGGTTATGATGAAAATTATGTGAGAATGCATGATGTTGTTCGTGATGTTTGCACATTCATTGCTAAACAGAAAGGATATATTGGCGGAAATGATTGCACTTGGATTTCTTCATCTCAGTTTGTTGGAGAAAGAATTGAACTTCTTACCAAGTCAAGGTTCCCAAACTTACGTCTTCTCTTCTTGAGACCAGCAGAGGAAGAATTCAAATTCAGTAGTGCCTGCCTTGAAGGGATTAAAGATCTCTACGTGTTGTGCATTGAAGGATATTGGGGATGGGGATTGACGTCGCTGCCACACACAACACAGTCGCTTATAAATCTAAAGACTCTGCTCTTATATTCGTGTGATGAATTGAAGTCAATATCTGTTGTTGGGAATTTACGACATCTTGAGATTCTCATTTGTCGTCATTGTAGATCAATTGAGGAGTTACCGCCGGAGATGAATGGATTAAATCGCCTGAAATTGCTAGAACTTACAGGGTGTAGAAAGCTCCAAAGTATAGGTCGAGACATCATATCAACTCTAGTTTCGTTGGAGGAGTTGAAGATGTATTGGAGCTTCAACAAATGGGAAGCAGAGGATAGAGAAGAGAGAGAAAATGCAGCGTTGAGGGAGCTGGAGGCATTGACCAATTTGAGATGCTTGGAGATTGAGATAGAAGATCCTGCATTACTTGCCAATAATATGCACCTTTCATCAAAATTGGAGAGATATAACATTATGATTGGTAAAAATGATTCTTATACAGAAGTCGGATTCCATCATAAAAGAATGAATCTACGGTTGGAAGGACAGAGTTGTTTGGGTGATTGGATTGAGATTAAGCTTCTAAGAGATACTGAATATCTGTATTTGAGTGGAAATGGTGCAAATAATGTGGACTTGGGAAAATGTCAGAATATTAAGTCTTTGGAGTTGAGGGAATGTCATGGCCTACGCAATCTTGGCCAGTTGTCAATAGCAGTAAAGGATTGCCTTCCACAACTCGAAAAACTTCGTATTTGGAATTGTGAGATGATGGAATATGTATTTTTGTGGAACGAAGAAGAAGAAGAAGAATTAGGAAGTCATCAAATCACAAAACTGTTCCCAAAACTGAACGAGTTGGTGTTATGTAGTCTGCCAAATCTGGAAACTTTCTTTCGAGGAATTGAAGGCATTGAATTCCCTCTACTGAGGGAATTGAGAATTGAAGAATGCCCAAAAATGAAGAGTATTATCATCGGAAGCAATGAGAACATCCCTGGAGAGATAACAAGCAGCAGTGCAGACATTGATGATCATTCTTTGCATCTCTTTTGCCAATCACAAAAGGTGCGTCAATTTTTTTATATCCTCTTCATAAAAAGACTAGTACAGAAAACAATGAAAGAAAGTAAACACCACAAATTCCTTGTCTATTTCCAGGTATCATTTGGCAGCAGCCTCGAGGTATTAGGGATCAATCATAATCCATTATGTGGTCATGAATTGCCTTCATCGCTCTTTAATGGATTGAAAGTGTTGACAATCAACAAGTATGAGGGCAGTACAAGTCTTTTCACGCTTTCAATGGCTGCAAAGCTTGTCAGCCTCACCGAATTACGAATAGAATATTGTGATGAGATGATAAAAGTGATTAAAGACGAGCAGCAACAAGAAAGGATTCTTCTATTTCCTAAATTGGAGAGGCTTTACTTGGAAGATTTACCCAAATTAGTCAGCTTCTGTGATTGGAAATGTGAAGTTGAATTGCCTTTATTGAGGGAAGTGGAGATTAAAAAGTGCCCTAATATGGAAAAGTTGGAATTGTTAGCTGCACCAAATTTGAAAGCTTTTACAACAGATCTCAGTACTTATGTTGGAGTTGGAGTTGACGTAAGTATTATGTTTTGAATTGCCCACCTTTTCTTATCTTTTCACTATGAAATTTTATTTTGTTATCAAGTTATTTTTAGAAGAGGTAATTTGAATTGCAGGTTGCATTGGACACTTTGAAGGAACTGAATATCTTTGAGAATGAAAATCCATTGTATGATGATAAAATTTCTGTATCCCTCTTCAATGGACTGGAGGTGTTAAGATTCGATTGGTATAAGGGCAGTATGAGTTTATTTTCGTCTTCAGCCGTTGCGAATCTTGTCAATCTCAGAGTATTGAGTATATATGGATATGATGAGATGTTGGTGAAAGTAATGTTGAGTGGTGGTGAAATTAGGAGTAGTGTTGTATTTCCTAAACTGGAGGAGCTTACTTTGTATGAGTTACCCAACTTAGTGAGCTTCTGCGAATGGAAATGCGATATTGAATTGCCTTCATTGACATACGTGGAGATCACAAACTGCCCTAATATGGAAAGTTTCAGCATGGGATCCGTAGCAGCTGCACCCAATTTGAAATTCATGTCTATAGACCATGCACCCTTCAATGACGCTAAGGAATTGAATGGCGCGCTGCAGAAATACTTGGCTAAGAAAGAGGTATGTAATGTTCATCTTGCAACCAACATTAATCTTCATTACTTATTAATTTTCCATCTTTTTTAATTATCTATTTCCTTGGCTGTTATTCTTCGATGGCCAGGAGGAGAGGATAACAACAATCAAGGAGCAAGAAAAATTGGATGAAATAGAGGAGGATGATCAAAATTAATACTTGTTCAAATTTACTCATTATTTTTAAGTCTTTTTTCAGAGTTTTTTATAGTTCAACAATTTCTCAAACCATTTTCAAGTGGCAAGTCCTTTCATTTATTATAGAGTTAATTGCTTGTGATTTGTGAATACACGAACTATTAGCGAATTCTGATTTTGGACACGTACTATCCAACGATTGCATGATAAACTTTTCAAAATTTTGGAATCCTTCCAAATTGAACATCCAGCAAAATTAAAATCAGCATCACATCTAGTTGATGCTCAGCTAGGGTGAAATTTCAAAAAAAAAATGAAAATGAAAATTTCTTGCATTTTTGGGCCAATTATATTATGTTTCAAACACCCGAAAATTCACTAATAGTTCGTGTATCTTGCATAAGACCGGTGGGATGGTCGCAGAGAAGGAAGTGACGGAAGGGCAGAACTTCAAAAGTTTGATTGTGTTTATGTTTTAATGCTTTAATGTTTGCTTTGTTTTGTTCAAATTCAGACATTATGTGTGTAGTGTGCCTTTTGGAGACATTGTATGAATGTTCTTCTGCTGCAGTTATTGCAATAAACAAGTCGAGATCACATCTTGACTACATAATTCAAAATCATCACATCTTGAAGAACAAGACCACGAAAGTTTTGACTCCGTAATTGACAATCTTCAACATTTCACAACTTGAACTAATAAATCAAAATCAGCTATGACAGAGACGATTTACCTCCTCCACGGCCTTGACAGCGACGTGCTTCTCAAGTTTTGCAGTGACAGAGACGATTTACCTCCTCTACCCATCAAGACGTCCTTTTTCCATATCTCCTTCTACCTAGCTCCTTTCAGCCATGGCCAAAATATACAAAAGCTCTTCTCAAGAGAACTGATAGGATGCTTTCAATTTAGATGTTTTTCCTGATCATTTGGAGCCTCCCGAAAATCGGATTTTGAACTAGAAGAAGAGAAGCTTTGGAACAACTGAAAGAGTTGAAGTTATTCACCTGATACACCGCGTTTAAAGCTTCTACCTCTGTCAACAATTTGGAAATGTATTGACAGAAACGCTGTGATCACACAACTCCAACTGGATGTAGAGATGCTCATTTTCAAACCAAGAAGACAAGTATCCGACTACATTCTCATGGTATCCTAAAACAAATATGATTCATATATTGTTTCGAGAATCTATAATTTTGCAGGTATTAAGAAAACATTAGTGCAGCAAACCTAGAGCTGCCAAAGCTTGAAATATTTTAAAATAATGAATAAGCTGCAACAAAAAGTAGCCTTAACTCGAGTGGATGAAGTATTAACACAGTACCTTTCTGTTTCTTGATGCAACCATTTCATGCTAAGTAATACATGCAACCATCAATTCTCTTGAGCACTTGAAAACATGGTTGAAGTTTCCACTGCCAATTTTCTGGAAAAAGAAAACAACTTCAGTTCAGAAATGGATAAGATTTTTAGAATCAATGAAGAAGCAGGACTATGTTGGTCTCTAAACCTCAATTTCATGGAAATCTGTAACTCTACTGGTATCCCTCTCCATGATCTTCAAAATGAAGAAGATGTTACCTAATAGTCTACTGCATCAGGTGATGAAATAAGCAAAAAATATGTGTGTAGAGAGAGAGAGATGCATATGCAATAAGATTTTTATGTGTATCGATGGCCCAGCCCAATTTTGGACGGACTGGCCCATATTTTTCGATGCTCAAAGAGTATCGCTCCAGCCCAATTCCATATATTGGGCTGAACTAGAGCTTTGTCCTACATTCAGCCCAATATGCCCATTAGACAAAACATTCAATTTTCAACTAAATATACAAGCATTACATTTATCCTATTGTCCTACAATTTAAATTATCGCCAAATTGAAGTTGACGTGGCAGCCAAAATTATTCATATAGACATAATGACATATTATCTCCATAGTCATTTTAATATAAAGGTTTAATTTACTTAAAATACACAATTTTGCATTTTTTTAGAGTATTACGGTGCTTTTACTTTGATGGAAAACGGTGGAAAAGGAATATTTTCTCTTATTTTCTATCTTTTTCACATGTTTACTTTGATAGAAAATTTTTTCCGGGCATGGTGGATAACTTTCCCGGGCAGCTCCTTTTTCCATCCTTTTCTCTCCAATGTTGGATAATATTTTCTTTGGTTAGGATGCGTGTACTTTGATGGAAATTTTTCCATTGGAAAATAATGAATAAGAAAAGGTGAGAAAATATTAGCATTTCCATCCTTTTCTTATCACATGTTTACTAGTATGGAAAAAAAATTATCATATGGTCCCTCCACCTCTTCCCCATTTTTATGCCTTTTATCCATTGGAAAATATTTCCACACCAAAAGCTAAGGATAATATTATCCAATATTGAGAGAAAAAGAGTGAAAAAGGGTTGCTCGAGAAAAATTCCTAACCTGCCTGGAGAAAATTTTCCAACACAGTAAACATGTAAAAATGATGGAAAAGAGGTGAAATTTTTCCTTTTTCATCCTTTTCCATCAAAGTAAACGCACCCTTAGTGGTGTGAAAATATTTTTCAATGAACAAAAGACATAAAAATAGGGAGAAGTGGGGGGACCATGTGATAATTTTCTTTTTCCAACCTAGTAAACATGAGATAAAAAAAGATGGAAATGTTAATATTTTCTCATCTTATTATATCCATCATTTTCCAATAGAAAAATTTCCATCAAAGTAAACGCACCTTTAAGGGCAAAACTTATCGTTTAAAGAGAAAAAGGTTTTTTTCTATATTTTAAACAAATTAAACCTTTCGACAAAAAAAAAGGCGTCGAACGATATGTTAATGTGGACAACTTTGGTTGCTCAAGGCTCAAGCACTTCAACTTGGCTAAATTGTATAGTATGGAAAAATTACAATAAATATAAAGTCCATGTGATTCGAAGAAACTTTGAAAGTTTATGGGTAAACCAAAAATTAAGTAAACTTTTGTGTAAATTAATTATTAAAATGAATTTTCTTATTTAAAGTGGAAAATTGCTGAATATAGATAAAGGGAAAGAAATATTATTATAATAATAAAGGAAGAAAAAAGAAGAAGATATTTTAGTGCCGCGTTGCCGCGTTTGAGTGAAGAAGACCAAGAAGATATGGGTCAACGGTCAAGTCTACTTTTTTTTTTTTTTTTAATTATAATGCCTTTTTTTTAGCCACAAAATCCTTTTCTGCTGCAATAAAGCATCAAACCTTTATAATCAAGGTAGTACGTATACTTTAATTAATTAAGTTGTTCTTTGTATAGAAATTATCAATATTCATTATGTATTTTCATCTTAGCTGCTTTTTTTTCTTTTCTTTTAAATATTACGACCTCCTCTCTTTGATCCATAGATCTGCATTATATTAAGAGTGTGTTCACTTGGAAGTATAAAATAATATTATAAGGTATAAATTTATACTTCATTGTAGGGACCACAAATTTTAAATCTTATTTGGTTAGAGAGATAATATAATTATTTATACTCTAAAGGAGGGACCACAATGATTATATGTTATTTACTTTTATATACGTAAATATTTGTGTCAAACTGATATGCAATATTATCAGTCTCTCTCTTCCTCTCTCTAAAGGACAATTTCAAATGGAACGGACAATCTAAAATTGAACTGGATGCACTGGCGTTTTAGTTTGAATAAGAACTCGTTCATCTTGGTAATATTTTATATTTATCGTTAATAGAAAGAGAATACATGAAATAAAAAATAATCTAAATTTTAAATTTCGGGCAGCACCTTAAAGGCCGAATGCCGGCAAGACACCAGGCGGAATCGAAATCAGACAGGTTAAATGACGGATAGGAATGCGACGGCAGAAACATGGCGACGGCTGAAACGACGCGTAACCGCCACTTCTCGCTCTTTTTTTTTTTTTGAACAACATTGCAAGGAAATTTAAATACCGCGAGAAATGGAAGGAAATTTAAATCTCGCTCTTAATTTGGCTGGAGATGTTCAATTCAACCGACAGCTCAAATATAGGATTGCGGGCCCACTATAAATTGACTGATTGTTTATTCTAAATTTGTTTGTGGCCTAAAGTCAGTCCAAATTTTCTTCAATTACATATACAAGTTTATTCCACATTCTCTCTTGTATTACTGTATAAGTTCGACCGGTTGTTCTCACATTCAGCCACGAAAAAGAAAAAGAAAGAAAAGGCAAAATAATTGAAAAACAGGGGGGGGGGGGGGGGGGATGGAAAAAAAAAAACGTACTAGTTCGAATGCAGAAAATCAAATTGAAAAGTCTACAATTTTATTACTTACACACTAAAATTGAAAAGTCTACAATATTGACAACAAAAATGTAATTGTAAGTTCTTTGACTCTTTCTTTAACTATCCGATCTGCAAGCTTCAAATATTCTAAATTCTCAAGTTGACTTTTTTCCATTTTCATATTTTTTATTGGGGATGGTTGATACATATGAATGGAATTCACTAGAAATGAAATGAATCCAACATTGATATTCATATAGCTAGTATACACGAGGAATGGAAGGATCATTATTTAATTATTATTTTTATTTTTCATTAGTGTAATAATAATAATAATAATAATAATAACTATCAATTGTTTATCACTATTATTTTAATATTATTATTTTTATTATAATTATTGTAATCAACTTAATAATTATTATAATAATATTAGTACTTAATATTATTGTTTTTATTAAAATAATTAAATTATTATAATTAACAATAATATATATATTTTTTATTTTTTTATTTTTTTTTTAACAATAATTAGCCTAATAATAAATATTACAATAATAATTTTTTATTATTTTTAATATTTATTTTATTTTAATAATTGTAATTGTTTTAAGAGTAATAATAATTAGTATAATAATATTAATGTTAGCAATATTAATAATTATTGTTTTCTTGAATTTTACCTTCCGGTCAAAGTCATCACTTATCCATTGAATTTTTCCAATTTGAGTTTCCGTTTTTTTTTCCAAAAATCGTCATCAAAACTATTTTCCGGAGGCAATCAGAATTGAAGATGGCCAAGTTATTTTTCACTACAATTTTCTGGTCTCTGCTTCTTCACTGTGTCACCTTTCCGAGTTTAACAGTTGGAGCAGTTGACGATGATCACAAGCTTTTTCCAAACCAGAAGCTTGTTGTTGGGCAGACTTTGATCTCTCAAAACCAAGTTTTTGAAATGGGTTTCTTCTCACCTGGGAAATCTTCAAACAGATTCTTGGGAATATGGTACAAGACCACACCAGATATTGTAGTCTGGGTTGCTAACAGAAACGATCCCATCGCTGCCTCACAGGAACCACTTTTCTTGATTTCCGGCAATGGAAGTTTCGTTATCAGCAGTGGCAAAAGCAGCAGCAGCATTATCTGGTCGGAGAATCATCCATCAGTTGTGGCATCAAATCCAGTTCTACACCTCCTGGATAGTGGAAACCTAGTCGTTGTCAACGAGACGATGGACGATGACTACTTATGGCAGAGCTTTGATCACCCAACTGACACCATATTGCCAGGAATGAAGATAGTGGATGATGCTGATGCTGGTGTGGAGAGGTATCCGACGTCGTGGAAAAGCCCGGATGATCCTTCTCCTGGTGATTTCATCCTCAAGATCCAAAACCATGGCTTGCCTCAGCTGGTAGCCATAAATGGGACAACGAAAAGATACCGAAATGGACAGTGGAACGGGAAGAACTTTTGCGGCCTACACTTCCCCAACTACGCGTACAAACCAGAGTTGGATTTCAGAAAATGGAGGTTGATATCCATAGGAGAGCCCTACAACGACAGCTCATTTCTCGTAAGAGCCACTTTAGATACTTCTGGTTTGATCCAGCGCTATACCATGATTGCCAGATCAAACAAGTGGAATCTTTTAACCACGTTTCCTCTAGATACGTGCGACGAATATGATAGTTGTGGTCCTAACAGCATCTGCAGACCAGACAGGCAGCCAATTAGATGCCAGTGTTTCACAGGATTTAAACCTAAGATCCAAAAGGATTGGGACCTTCTAGATTGGTCGGGTGGATGCACTAGAACTCAACCATTGAATTGCCACGGTGGGGATGGATTTGTAGAGGTGAGAGGGGTCAAGTATCCAGATATGTCGACTTTCTGGTTAAATACAACGATGAGCCTTGGCGAATGCAGAGCTGAATGCTTGAGAAACTGTAATTGCACTGCATATGCTAATCCATTCATCACTGATGGAGGCAGTGGGTGCTTGATGTGGTCCGGCGATCTCCTTGATACTAAACAGCTTTCTGCAGCAGATAGTAAACAGAACATGTATATCCGCGTACCACTTTCTGAAACAGGTAAGTCATTTCATAACTTCTAGTGAATTCGCCTGTACCAATACATATACATTAGCTGGTGAATTTGCCTGTAGAATTTAGCACAGATTTAGAGGAAGAGGAGAAGGAGAATGAAAGGCCTATCAAGTTGATACTGATATCAATTGCTTTTGGAGTTCTCACCTCAGCCATTATCAATAAAGGTCTCCTTATGGCAAGACAGAAGATAGGTAACAATTTAAGTTTCCTTTATACTCCCTCCGTCCCGCTATTCTTGTCTTGTTTTTCTTTTCGGACTGTCCCGTTATTCTTGTTTTATTTTTTAGAAATAATTAGGAGATAATTAATTTGTTAAACAATCCACTTTACACCTTTCATCATATTTTTCCACCTCATTTTCTGTGTCATTCACTATTCTCCTTCTCTCTCTACTCACTTTTTTCCACTTTATTTCACTATTCACTCTCTCTACCCACTTTATTTTACTTTAAAACCCCCACTAAACATACTTTCTATTCTTAATTATTTTCTCCTTTAACTCCGTGCCCAAAAGAAACAAGACAAGCCTGGTGGGACGTGGGACGGAGGGAGTATTACTTTTCATTAAGTAGTGAACTTCATTAGAAAAATTACTACCGAGGCATTAATTCTTTTATTCTTTTGCTTCGTAGCAGTAAAGAGGTATAATGAGGATGTAGAATTACCTGTGATCAAAATGGCGACAATTGTGCAAGCAACAAATAATTTCTCCACAGATAATATGATTGGAGTGGGAGGTTTTGGTCTTGTTTACAAGGTAATGTAGTATAAACATTTTTGGAGTGCTGAAGTTGAACCAAAACAGTATTACTTTGACATGCATACTTCTATTATAAGCAGGGGAGCATGCCTTCAGGAGAAGAAATCGCAGTCAAAAGATTGTCGAGATCTTCACAACAGGGCCTTGAAGAGTTCAGAAATGAAGTTATGCTGATTGCAAAGCTTCAACATAGAAACCTCGTAAGGCTTTTGGGATGTTGCATTGAGAAAGAGGAAAGGATGCTAATCTATGAATACCTACAGAATAAAAGCCTCGATTATTTTGTTTTTGGTACACTCTGATATATATCCTTCAGCTTTTTATTTTGCTCCTGAAATCCTACATTTTAATGGTCTTCACTCATTTACAGATCACAGTCGGAGAACAGTGTTAACATGGCCTATGCGTTATGACATTATCACGGGAATTGCACGGGGGCTGCTATATCTTCATCATGATTCCAGATTAAAGATTATTCACAGGGATCTCAAAACAAGCAATATTTTGCTAGACGCAAATATGACTCCAAAAATTTCAGATTTCGGCTTAGCAAGAACTTTTGAAGAGGACCAATCTCTTGCTAGAACCAAAAGAGTTATTGGGACATAGTAAGCTTTCCCAATGTCAATCAGTCACTTCATCATTTTCTATAGTGGCCCTAAGATCAATAATTTGATGCAGTGGATACATGGCTCCAGAATATGCAATTGACGGGAAATTCTCAGTGAAATCTGACATATTTAGCTTCGGAGTGATTTTGCTGGAGATTATTAGTGGGAAAAAGAACAGAGGATATGGAGACTCCGATCACCATCTTAACCTCTTGGGACATGTAGTATTGTTCACAAATACTTTGATTGCATTTTCATTTATTAAAATATCTAATAACTTAGTTGTGTTATTATATATTGTGGCAGGCATGGTTGCTGTGGAAAGAAAACAAGATTGTGGAGTTGATGGATGAATGTTTGAATGATACATTCGTCGAGTTTCAAGTGAAGAGATGCATGCAAGTGGGATTATTATGTGTTCAGAAATTTGCAGATGATAGGCCAATCATGTCGTCAGTGGTTTCAATGGTAGCAAGTGATGGTGCAGTTTTGCCAGAGCCAAAAGAGCCTGGATATTTTATCGAAAGAAGTTCAGAAAGCAGCCCTAGAAGAAGAAGTAATACTTCATCAAGTTTTAAGTCAGAAAATGGAACAATCACCATTACTGACTTGGAGGCCAGATGAGATGAGGATCATACTACCAACATTCTACTATTGTATAGTAACAGAAAAGTTTGTAATAAGGATAATAACAATTATATGATGAGTTACTGAAAACCCAATGCATTGGAGCTTAAGTGAAGTTTCACTAAACGCTTTATTGATTTCGATGCTGAAGTTTAGCAATAGATCTCACTTCATTCATGAGCTCGTCTACCCCTTCATGATTTTTAAGTCTATTTTTTCCAGAGTATTTATTTTGTAGCTCAACAATAATATTCAATCATCTTGTTCTGCATTTTATAGTTCTACATTGGCAT
Source organism: Schizonepeta tenuifolia (assembly GCA_029490685.1). Lineage (NCBI taxonomy): Eukaryota > Viridiplantae > Streptophyta > Magnoliopsida > Lamiales > Lamiaceae > Schizonepeta > Schizonepeta tenuifolia. Next base: position 904,919 of record CM055955.1, on the reverse strand, counting down.
ACATTAATTTTTCTGAGTTTATTTAGAATTTTCTTGATGCAACTATCAAACTAAGTAGGTTGACATATTTTTTGTATATCATAGAGAAGTAAATCTAAACGAAAACAAAAAACATGGTTAGATAGCAACGATTCTACTTATCTGACCTAAAGAATCAGATGAATCAAGGGGTCACACTTGAATCATTGGACTTTTTCTTTAATACTTGCTAGAAGTGGCGAAAAACATAATCAAAAGCCGACTTAATCATCAACATAAAGAGTTAAAACCCACAATCTAAAACAACAAACATGCAACGAAATTCAACTTCCACGTTCCACATGATCCTGACTTCGATTTAATTCCTTAATTGAAGCAAGATAAGCACACAACGAAATACACGGTTTCAACAAATAATGACGATAAAAAGGAGAAAGGAAACAAACACTCACAGAACAGAAAGAAGAAGGCATGAAAACATAATCCTAGAGAAAAATGAGTTTTTCTTAGTTGTAAAACAATTTAGGCCTATTATCATATTCACAACACACTAACAAATTTAATGTCACTCGATTTAACAGGCACACAATTGCATCGAATGCAGCAAAATACATGCATTAATTCACTATTTGTTCAAGCAAAACAGCCCTCTCACGTTACGGCCACTACTTGCTTCAGCTCATTATAAAATAAAATAAAATAAAATAAAATAAAATAAAATAAAAAAAACTATCTAAACCTTCATTTTTCAGAGGTTGAATCAACAATAATGAAAAACATAGTGGCATAAGGTGTGAATCCCTTTGAATTAATCTCTTCCAAAAGATGCATTGCTTCATCAATCTTGTTCTTTTTGAGAAGACCCTAACCAAAAACATTATACGTTACACGATAAGGCAAACAACCATTCTTTACCAGCAAGAACTAGCTAGAAAATAATCATGTGGTTTAGAAATTAGAACTATCTTCTAACAATTTTATATTCAACTCAAAAGATTGTGCACTATGACCTATATAAATTTTTCGAATATGGCCTATATTTTTAGATGCTCAAAGAATCTCGGCCCAGCCCAATATAAAGCTTAGTTCTACCAAAAAAAAAAAACCTGGGCTGGCTCGATATATGCCCATTTGATAAAACTAGATCTACCAAGATCAAGAATAAGGATTATTTATTTATGTATGTTTATAGGGGAAAGAATAAGATTTGTTACGAGTTGTAATTCGTTGGAGTGACAATCTTAATCTTAAGCAAATTAACCCTTTAACTAAAAAAAACAGACATCGAACGATATGTTTATATAGACATTTTTTTATTGCTACAAACAATTCGATTTATCCAAATTTGTGTATAGAGGACAAATCGCAATAAATATTAATGTTTGTATATTTAGAAGAAAAATTGAAAGTTTAAGGGGAAAATCAAATTTTATAAGGGAACTCTTTGGAAGTTAATTGAGTTAATTAACTCTTATTAAAACTGGAAAATGGCTGAAAATTAGATAAAGGGAATAATAAAGGAAGAAAAAAGAAAAAGATATAATGTCCCCAAGTTTGAGTGAAGAAGAAGAAGAGAATATGGGTTAACGCAACGGTGAAGAAGTAAAGCATACAAGTTAAGCATAAATAAAGCATATAAATAAAACTGTTAGCCATTAATTATAACTTAATTACTTTCCTTGTTGCAGATATAAAGCATAAAAGTTGAGTTTAGAGCGAGCAAGATCTTAATATTAATCTATTTCTATTTCAGATCTGCAGCCACCTCTCCTTCGTAAAATCATTTTTTGTCGATAATCAAGGTACGTAGCTTTAATTAAAGTTGTCCAATGTATACACAATATCAATATTCTATTTATTATTTTCATCTGAATTTGTCTTACATCTCTCTGTTAGCCATACTAAAACTTACATTCCTTTGTTGCAGAAATAAAGCATAAAATTAATCAAGTTTAGAGGAAGCAAAAGCTTAATATTCTACTTCTATTTCAGATCTGCAGCCACCTCTCCTTATCATTTTTTTGATAATCAGGTACGTATACTTTAATTAAAGTTGTTCTTTATATTATGCTATTAATTATTTTTATCTTAATTTGTCTTACATCTCTGTTTCTTTTTTTTTTTTTGGGAAAATTACAACTTCTTCTTTTGATTCATAAATTATCTGCATATTTACCACATTTACATATAAATAATTGATTTTTATATGCATTTATGATTTCTGTATCTAATTGACCTCCAACTCATATAATATTTTGTACTTTCTTCAATCTTGTTTTTACTTATCTCTATTAATTCTATATTCTTGTTAATATAAGAGAGTATTTGTTTTTACATGGGGAGGGGGAGCAGTGGGGTTTGAACCCTGACCTCATTGCTTACAGACTAAAATCGAAGTGTTTGAGTGTCCCTAGAGGCGGATCCTAAATTTATCAATGGGGTGGATTGATAAATATGTCGACGTACTCTTTTTTATGAGATGTTTTGGTACATTAAAACAAAACAAACAGATTTAGCTCCTAGGGTTGAACATACATAATGTGAGCCTTAAAGTCAAACATATTAAAGTGAAGAAAAATTAAATTTATATCCCATATTTTGGTTTAGGTATGACAAAACTAATGATCTATAATAGAGATCATTTTGTGTCGAGGCACATTTGAGAAATAGTCAATTCTTGCATTAAAAATATCGATTTCATGATATATTTGTAAATAATTGAAAAAAAATTAGATGCTAAATTACTATTCCAAAAATTATAACATTTTGTATTAAAGCACTGAGTTTTTAATATATATTTTAACGTTAGATTAGTCTAAAGATTAACACAAATTAAATATTTTGTATTTAAGTTTTTTTTAAATATTTATATTTAACGAGACTTTTGAGGCCCTTTTTATCTAACTAGGGGTGTATGGTAAAAAAGAAATTGAATTTTCTTAAAGAATGCAGCTATGGCATTGAAGAGTAAATGATTTAAAGTTGTAAATAAATGAACTTTTAAAAGAAAATGTGCCTCCGCCCGTGAAGTGTGAAAGTTTTAAATAAATGAACTCTAAAAAATATGGACGCAGTGTTGGCATTGAAATTCGATCTCAGGTTCTTGAAGAAAACAAGAGCATCTTTAGTCTTTACCACACTGGGGTATGCCATGATAGACGGAAATGTATAAAAACTTCTGAAGTCGGAAAAATGGCTCAAACCTGGTTTTTTTAAATAAAAAATATGATTCATCTAAAAGTAATAATTATTAACATAAATGTAATTTTTTAAAGTAATAATTGTCGTAAATAAAAGGAATATTTTTTAAATTAATATTTATCGTCATAAATAGTATTATTAATTAACAAGAAGAAAACTAATACTTCATACCATCCCCGATAATTATGATCTTCATTACTAATTAATATGTATAGATGTAGTTTATCTGAGCTAGAGGCTTTTTTGGACATTTAAATAGGGGGTAGTGCACATTCAGACACCTTGTTGCGGGCCTTCGATTTGAGGACAATAAATAATTAGTAACATGTCCGTAGGACATTTTTTGGCCTGAGCACGTGATGGCCCGATAACACAGATTTCTCTGTGGCATTTTAACAGACACCTCGCAGGCATTATCACCGATCTCATCCCCCATGCATTCAAGCTCAACGCCTATGTAGAAAAGTATTCTTCCTGAATCGTAATCAACCTAAAGGTAGAGCATCTTGTCAAACCGTTAATTTAGAGATAATGTTTTCAATTTCGGCATGTCAAGAACGAAAAATAACCTCGTCAGCTATGTCTTGAGACGGAACAAGATTTAAAAGAAAAGGAGAATTAAACAATACGTCCTCTTTCTCCTTTGTTGAGATGGTGTCAGCAGCAGTCGATGTTATCCAAGCAATCTTCTCAATTTTCGAATCAGCACCATCCATATCCAATACATCCCTTCCATTGTTATAACAACTCCAAAACTCAAACCCCCATGAATGTGCAAAAAATGCACCATCGTCTTGCTGCAAAGCATTCTGTATTGAGTTGAGGCACATAATTAAGAATTTCGATGGGCACCCTTCATTACTCTCAGCATCAAGTTCTTCCCAAGAATGATTGGAGCCGTCCCACTTGATAATCCGCCATGTTGGCTTCCCTACATCGATTGCAACCTCTCGTCCCATAATACCAACAGACATAATCAATGCTGCTATCCCATTATCCAAATTCTTAGGCTTCACAATCTCCAGTTTTCGATTATCTGGACGAGCATCAATGTGATTGTGACACTCATTCCACAAGCCACCAACTTTGGCTTCACAATCTCCAGTTTTCGATTATCGGGATCAGATTAGTTAGTTAGGCGTTGAGCTTGAATGCATCGGGGATGAGATCGGTGGTTTTGGCGGCCCCATTGAGTCCTAGCATAATGCCTGCGAGATGTCTGCTAAAATGCCGCAGAGAAATCCCTGCGATCGGGCCATTACATGCTCAGCACGTGTGATTTAGCGCCAAAAATTATCCTACAGAGGGGTTACTAATTATTTACTGTCCTCAAATCGAAGGCCTGCAACGAGGTGTGCTGAATGTGCACTACCCCCTATTTAAGTGTCTTAAAAAAGCCTCTAGCTTTTCTTACTAAATTTATGAAAGTTGTACCTTAAAAAAGTTATAAATATTGTTTGTCTAACATTATAGAATGTATATACATGTTTGCAACAATTAATAAGCATTTAACTATCCCACCCTTGAAAATTGTTTTGTTTTTTCTCTTGGACATTTCATTACCCACCAATTTCATTTTAACCTTATTCCCACTTAATATTTACCAAAAAGATACCAATCTATGGGCTTAAAATCTAACAGACAAAAGTTGTGGGTCCCTTCCTCCATTCAAAATATATTTACCAATAATATCCTTAAAACTCGTCTACTCTCTTTGCACCACAATTTCCGGGAAGTAGGAGAATTATTTGGGATAAATAAACCCTAATTGAAAAATAACAAATATTATTGGAATAATAAATGAATAAAAAAATACTAAAAAACTAATATTAGGACACTTCAAAGTGTCACAAAGGCTGGATAGAGCACGTGGCATGCACACGCGCGACACGATTGCTTATACACGACTGCAAGTTTTTGAGTTTATTTATATTTTTATTTTGAACGTCCTTTCATAAATATAGTGTTGAGTGTTCTAAGACTCTGAAGCAACACTCCCTGCGTCCCACTAATAATATCTCCTTCCCAGCATAGTTATTTAGGAACAATGGGAAATAGATAGAAAATGGTAGATCCCACCATCTTTGAAGCGTTAACTTTTTATTACATTTTTGGAAATGAGACATTATAAATAGAAAGAGTAACCTTATCAATGGACGGAAGCGAGAAAAAATTTTATTTAAGTTTTAAAGAAAAAAATATTCTATTTTTCATTCTTGTAACTAATTAAGTTCTCATTTCAAACAAACAGTTAGAAGAGTCGTAGGGATGGCGGCAGAAATTGTAGTAGGTGCTCTTGGACCAGCTATAGTAAGTAGGGAAATGGTTTGCTAAACCAATCATACGCCAATTCAATTATCTATGTTGCTTCGCTACCAACATCGATAATTTGAAAGACGAAGCTGAGAAGTTAGATGGTGAAACACAACGATTGGAGAGGGAAGTTGAAACAGCAACTAACAATGTACAAGACATTGTCCCTGCAGTTAAGGCCTGGTTGATAAAGTCCAACCACATCAAAGACCAAACAAATGGGATTTTGAGTGAAGCTACAAATGTAGAGAGTGGTTGTTTGAAGCTTGGAGCTCGTTTTTCTCTTAGCAGAAGAGCTAAGAAAACAACTGATCGTATCAAAGAGCATCTTGGGGGAAAAAGCTTTGATTCAATATCCCAACAAGGACATCCACCAGCAACACTAACGGTTCCCGGAGGAAAGACATATGAATTCGAGTCGAGAAAAAAAATTGAAGAAGACATCATGTCAACTCTGAGAGATGGGGATGTGAATTTGATTGGGATATATGGGATGGGAGGTCTTGGAAAGACTACCATGGCCGAAAGAATCAGAAATAGAGTATTGACTGAGAATGTATTCCAAGAAGTTGCAATGACAACCGTCAGCCAACAAGTAGACAAGTCCAAGATTCAGGTAGAGATGGGTGGACAACTGGGGTTGGTTCTCAACGTGGAAACTTCACAGGGTAGGGTACAAAAGTTGCATGCCAGACTAAGTGGCACGAAGAGAACTCTCGTAATCTTGGACGATGTTTGGCAAGGATTGGGGCTGAAGGAATTAGGAATACCTTGTGATTCCAAAGGGTGCACAATCCTTATAACATCTCGAAATATTGATGCTCTGAGTGCAATGGGATGCAAGGTTGAAAACAAATTTGGAATAAAAATATTATCCGAAGAAGAGGCATGGTGTCTGTTTAGAGAGGGAGCTGGCACATGTGTGGATGATCCAAACTTGAATTCTAAAGCAAAAGATGTAGTGAAAGAGTGTAAGGGATTGCCGATCGCCCTTAAAACTCTTGGTCTGGCGCTAAAGGATAAGAATAATGCATCTATTTGGGACGATGCACTACTAGATCTGAAGCAATGTGATGCAGATATTCCAAATTATATTAAGGAAGTTTATACTCCCCTAAAATGGAGTTACGATTTCTTGGACTCAGAGAAGGCCAAATCCCTATTTTGGCTTTGTTGTTTGTTTCCTGAAGATTCTAATATTCCTCTAGAGAAGTTGACTTATTTCTGTATGGGATTAGGAATGTTTGGAGGCATCAGAAATTTGGAAAATGCGAGGAATAAGACGTGCTCATTGACTGACAATCTTAAAAGCCGGTCATTGCTATTGGATGGTTATAATAAAAATCATGTGAGAATGCACGATGTTGTTCATGATGTTTGCACATTCATTGCTAAACAGAAAGGATATATTGGCGGCAATGATTGTACTTGGATTTCTTCATCCCAGTTTGATGGAGAAAAAAATGAGCTTCTTACCAAGTCAAGGTTCCCAAACTTGCGTCTTCTCTCCTTGAGTTCAACACATGAAGAATTTGAATTCAGCAGTGCCTTCCTTGAAGGGATTAAAGATCTCGACGTGTTGTGTATTCAGAGTAATCGGGGATTGACGTCGCTGCCACACACAACACACTCTCTTTTGAATCTAAAGACACTGCTTTTGGAATCGTGCGAGGAATTGAAGTCAATATCTGTTGTTGGGAAGTTACGACATCTTGAGATTCTCATTTGTCGTCATTGTCAGTTGATTGAGGAGTTACCAGCGGAGATGAAGGGATTAAATCGACTGAAATTGTTAGAACTTACAGGGTGCTGGCGACTCCAAAGAATAGGTCGAGGAATCATATCAAGTCTAGTTGGGCTAGAGGAGTTGAAGATGTCGAGGAGCTTCAAGAGATGGGAAGCAGAGGATAGAGAAGAAAGAGGGAATGCAGGGTTGAGAGAGCTTGAGGCGTTGACCAATTTGAGATGCTTGGAGATTCAGATAGATGATCCTGCATTAGCTGCTGAAAACTTGCACCTTTCATCAAAGCTGAAGAAATTTATTATCGTAATTGGTGTTGTATATATGCTCTGGTCAAGAGTCAAATTGCATCATAAAAGAATGTATCTACAGTTGTTGGAAGAAGAAAGTTGTTTGGGAGATTGGATTGATATGCTTCTAAGGGATACAGAAGGTCTGCATTTGAGTGGAAATGGTGCAAATAATGTGGAGTTGGCAAAATGTCAGAATATCAAGTCTTTGGAGTTGAGGGAATGTGAGACTATGAAGAGTATGATAAGAAGTTCAAGATTGGTTGATGATGCTACTGCTACTCCCTTCCCTCTTATAAAGAATCTGACGCTTGAGTGTCTTCCCGAATTAGAAGAGTTATGGGCTAGTCCAATTTCATCATGCTCTTTCCACAATTTCAGCAACCTCTCCTCCATTGATATCAGAAAGTGTGATAGCCTACGCAATCTAGGCCAGTTGTCAATGGGAGGAAAGGATTGCCTTCCACACCTACAGGAACTTAGTATTGAAAGTTGTGAGATGATGGAGCAAGTGTTTTTGTGGAACAACGAAGAAGTGATCACAAAGGTGTTCCCAAAACTGAAGGAGGTGAAGTTAGTTGATCTGCCAAATCTGACAATTTTCTATCAAGGGATCCAAGGCATTAAATTCCCTCTACTAAAGGAAATGGAGATTGTAGGATGCCCAAAAATGAAGAGTATTATCAACAGCTGCAACACTGCAGACATTGATGATTATTTCCATCTCTTTTGCCAATCAGAAAGGTACATTCATTTACCGCATCGACATTTTTTCATTTTTCATTCAGCTATTATGTCTCATACAATTATTTTTGCAGTATAATATGATAAAATATAGTAACTGAATACAAACCTTCAACTATTGTCAAAAAAATGTAAAGAAAAGAAAGAATTTTTTTATATCCTCTTCATAAAAAAAGGACTATCTCGAAAACAATGAAGGAAAGTAAACACCACAAATTCCTTCTCTATTTGCAGGTATCATTCGGCAGCAGCCTCGAGGTATTAGAGATGAATCATAATCCGTTTTGTGGTCATGAAATTCCTTCATCGCTCTTTAATGGATTGGAAGTGTTGACAATCAGCAACTATGAGGGCCGTATAAATCTTTTCACTCTTTCAATGGCTGCAAATCTTGGCAGCCTCACAAAATTACATATAGAAAATTGTGATGAGATGAAAAAAGTGATTGAAGACGAGCAGCAGCAAGAAAGGATTCTTCTATTTCCTAAATTGGAGAGGCTTTACTTGGTTGATTTACCCAAACTAGTGAGCTTCTGCCGTTGTAAATGTGAAGTTGAATTGCCTTCATTGGGGGAAGTGATCATTCAAATGTGCCATAATATGGAAAATTTCAGCATGGGATTGGTAGGTACACCAAATTTGGAAGCTTTTACAACAGAACTCGCTACTTATGTTGGAGTTGGAGTTGATGTAAGTATATTACGAATTACATTTATCTCCTCGCTATTTCTTTCTTTTCTGTTATCAAGTTAATTACTGAAAAGAGATTATTTGAATTGCAAGTTTCATTCAATAGTCTGAAGAGATTGGTGATCAGATGGAGTCAAAATCCATTGAATGATGATAAAATTTCTATACCCCTCTTCAATGGACTGGAGAGGTTGATATTTTTTGGTAGTAAGGGCTGTACGAGTTTATTTTCGTCTTCAGCCGTTGGGAATCTTGTCAATCTCAGAGTACTAGATATAAAATATTGTGATGGGATGTTGGTAAAAGTAATTGAAGACGAGAAAGAGGAAGAAATTAGGAGCGTTGTATTTCCTAAACTGGAGGAGCTTCTTTTGCATGATTTACCCAACTTAGTGAGGTTCTGCGAATGGAAATGTGATGTGGAGTTGCCTTCATTGAGACAAGTGGTGATCAGTTACTGCAATAATATGGAAAATTTCAGCTTGGGATTTGTAGCTGCACCCAATTTGAAATCCATCTATATAAACGATGAACACATTGAAGGTGCTAAGGAATTGAAAGGCGCAATGCAGCAATACATAGCTCAAAAGGAGGTACGTAACAGCAACTACGATTAATCTAAATGAATTATTTTCCATCTTATTCATGCCTACTTCATTAGCTGTTATTCTTTAATGGCTAGAATAAGATAAGAAGAATGAAGGAGGAAGGTGGTGAAGAGGAGCAAGAAAAAATTGGATGAAATAGAGGAGGAGGAGGACCAAAATTCGGCTTGGGATTTGTAGCTGCACCGAATTCAGTAAAAATCGGTATTCACCATGAATACACTGATGCAACTGAGGATTTGAATGGTGTGCTGCAGCAACTTTTAGCTCAAGAAAAGGTATGTATGTAAGAGCAACAATCATTAATCTAAATGAATTATTTATTAGTTTCCATCTTAATTAATTAGTAGTGTCTACTTTCTTAGCTATTATTATTTTATGGCTTCAATAAGATTCTCTCCTAAACGGACATTGATGTATATCAGGAAACAATAGAGAAGTTGAGAAGAAGAATTAACAAGATGAAGGAGGGAGTGGTGAAGAGCTAGAGGAAGAGGAGAACCAAAATTGATACTTGTTCAACACTGAAGTTCATGTAGCAACGACGCGTCCCTTTCATTTATTCAATTCAAATTTCTTCATCTTTTGCTGTCGTATATGATCAAAGCCAATAATTTGGTTGCATGGGAATAATTGGTTATTGCTTTCGTGTAGTCACAAAAACCTTACTTTCCTGCACAAATAAAGGAGTAGAGCATTTTTTTAGGATTGTAACTTTTACCGTTTTTCAATTGTAGGCCAAAATTTTTGCGGGCTTTTAATTTTAAGACAATATCTAAAAAATTGATCATATTCAGGACAAATTTGAGCTCGATCGGGCTAAGTCACACATGAGCTTAATAATTCGGACCGATGCCTACTCGACGTTTTTACAAACAGTTTGCATACACAAATCTATAAATCAATTCATGGAAAAATTTAGAATCAAGTTGTTTGTAAGGAAAACAGACTAGTGCTCAGTCACCTAATGGCTTGAATTTGTTTTCTTGACTTCGTGCCGACGGTGACCGACATGTCGCTGGCGGAGGCACCGGCTTTCCTGAAGGCGGCAAGAGGGGCACCGGCTAATGTGGCCATAGCAGCGGCGAGGCTGGGCTGAACCACTGTCTTCGTGGGGAAGCTAGGCGACGACGAGTTCGGGCACATGCTCGCCGGAATACTCAATGACGTTTGATAGGAAGGAATCTATGTTGCTTCACTACCAACATCGATAATTTGAAAGATGAAGCTAAGAAGTTAGATGATGAAACAGCAACTAACAATGTACAAGACATTGTCCCTGCAGTTAGACCTGGTTAACAAATTCCAACCAAATCAAAGACAATTCAACTGGGATTCTGAGTGAAGCTGCATATGACTATTTATATCAAAGAGTAGTAGTGTATGTGAAAACATTAATTATGTTCCACATTTCACCAACCTCTTCTCCATTAGTATCGAGGAATGTCATGGCCTACGCAATCTAGGCCAGTTGTCAATAGCAGGAAAGGATTGCCTTCCACAACTCGAGCAGCTTGAAGTTCGGAATTGTCAAATGATGGAACATGTATTTCTGTGGAACGAAGAAGAATCAGGAATTCATCAAATCACAAAAGTGTTCCCCAAACTGAAGGAGGTTTTGTTGAAGGATCTGCCAAATCTGACCACTTTCTATCAAGGAATTGATGGCATTGAATTTCCTCTACTCTGGAGAATGAAGATTGAAGAATGCTCCGAAATGAAGAGTATTATCATGGCAAGTAATGAGAACAACAACTTGTTAGGAAATTAACACACACAATCACGAAAACAAAGAACACGAGAATTGTTGACCCAGTTCGATACGATATGTATCTACGTCTAGGGGCGATGCCAAGCCAGTGTTTTCACTATATGATTTTCTGATACAATTTACAATGAGAGAACACCTATTTATATAGCAACGAATTGAGCCCTAATCCTAGCCCAACTAGGAAACCGCATCTGGGCCCAAAATATACTTGTACGGCAGCCCAAAAATTCGGGCTCCATACTCCAACACAACTCGGGAGAGATAACAAGCAGCAGTGCAGACATTAACGATGACGATACTTTCCATTCCTTTACCACAATGATCGTCATTTATTCATTTTTTTTTTCCTGTAAGATAGCGTCATATACAAATAATTTTTGCAGTATAATATGATAATAGAGCTAGAGGCTTAAATAGGGGGCAGTGCACATTCACGACACATTTTTGCGGGCCCTCAATTTGAGGACATTAATGATTTAGTAAGCCCTCCGTAGGACAATTTTTTACCCGAATGGGCTAAATCGTGCGTGCTGAGCACGTGACGGGCCAAATTGGATTTAAATGATAAAAGATAATACTCCACCTACTGTTTTTGTAGTGTGATTCATGCATATGATTATGGGTACGCTATGTTACGTAGTCAATTTTCGGATGACATAGAACAAAACTACTATTTTGTTTCATGAATAATACATTGTAAACTCCCTGTTTTACATAAATATTGTCAGGCTTTACATCTAGGTATAAACTGCAATCTGCAACTAAGATGGAATGTTCATGAAAGGAGCAAAGAAGAGAGCTTTGAAACAACTAAAAGAGTTGAAGTTATTCACCTGATACATCGCGTTTAAAGCTTCGATGAATCAAGTTGAAGGGGGACAGAGGAAATAGTATGTATACGCTATCTGCCCGCGATATGATTGTCACTTTTGCTATTTACGTCCGATCACGGTATGATTGTCACTTTCATTTATAGTAGTAGGGTCACATAATATATTATATTTAATCTTATATTTCAATTCCAACTACACCATTCATTTTTATAGCGAAACTCTTACTTCACTTATAATAATATTCACTATAATCCACAACTGCTCATAATTTTTTTTAAAATTTGTGACGTTCACAATATGTATACATCTACATAGAGAGAGAGAGGAGAGAAAGATACTGAGGGAATAGCTTACTTTATTTTCGAATGGGCTTATTATTTTAATTCTATCTCCTTTTGCTTATCAAAAGTTGAGAGCTATCAAATGGGCCATGCTGGTTTAAATTCTACTTTTACGGCCCAGCCCAAATATTTCATGGTGTTTATCGGGCTTATCATTCTGAACGCAACAACCTTCTTTGTGGGCCACATCTTTGGGCCTAGCCCTGTCTGGCCGAAGAGAATTGCCAGCACTTCTTTTTTTCTAATAATTAAATATATAAATATAAATTTGAAGCTTTTTAGTTATTTTTTAATCGAAACATAAATTGTACAAAAAGTGGTGAATATAATAAAATCATGGCTAAATTGCAAAAAAATACCCCACCTTTTATCAAATTCTCGTTTAAATCCCTACTTTTTAATTTTTGCAAAACAGTTCCTCACCTTTCATTCTTTTTCAATTGCATACCTCCGGTCGTTTTCCCCAATTTTGTTGCTGATGTGGAAGGCGGTAAATCTTGCATGACAAATCGGCGGGAAGAATGAAACGACATAGTTTAAGTAAGGCCAAAATGTCGTCGTTTTGCTGCAAACAAACACTTATATTTAGGATCTAGACATCGTACAAGAATCGAAGTTCAATTTTTCGGGTTTTCTCCTCTTTCCCTCTTCACCCCTTTGTATATATCATGTTTCAATCGTTCATGGCTTCTTCGTCTTCGCACACGGGTTCAATGAATACATCGAATTCCGAACCACAGAGGCTTTGCAAAGGTGGAAATCGTGCGGTAATGAAGCCCTCGAACTCTGTGGATAACCCGAAGATAATGAATGATGTCTAGATCCTAAATATAAGTGTTTGTTTGCAGCAAAACGACGATGTTTTAACCTTATTTAAAACTACGTCGTTTCATTCTTGTCGCCGATTTGCCATGTAAGATTTACCGTCTTCCACATCAACAACAAAATTGGGGAAAACGATCGAAGGGATGAAACTGAGAAAGAATGAAAGGTAAGAAATTTTTTTGCAAAAATTAAAAGATGGAGATTTAAACGAAAATTTGATAAAAAGTGGGGTATTTTTTTGAAATTTAACCTAAATTCATCCACCTTATTATGATTTTACACTAGTTAAACACATATTATCGTGCTGGAGCTTTTTAGTTATTTTTTTAATCGAATATAGTAAAGGTCAATCCATTATCTATTTTAATGTATTAATTACTTTTGAACTTGTTTGATTATTTAATTATTTGTAGGCTCAATTATTTGTTATATCAATCTAGTATATCACCCAAAATATACGCCCTACCACAATGTTAAATAGATTATCATTACCGTATTACTTTTGAATTTGGCTAAAGCCCTCATCTTCCTCAATTTTACATGAGTAAAAGATGAAAAATAGATCGAGGCATTTATTTGGACATTGAGAGAATATTATATAAGATAATCATAAAAATTAAAAAATGATAAAAACCATATAATGCAAGTATATGATGTGTTTCAAAATAAGTGGCTCGTTGCATTTGAATACAGATATTAAGATAAAGGGTTAAATGATACTCCCTCCGTTCACGAAATGGTTGTCACTTTTGCTACTTAAGTTTGTCCACGAAATGGTTGTCACTTTTGCTACTTCACTCATATTTATTGTGGGACCCTTACTCCACTCACAACAATATTCACTATAAGTCATTACTACTTATCATTTTTTTAAAATCCGTATCATCCACAATGTGACAACCATTTCGAAAACGGAAAGAATATGTATGACTCATAACTTTTAAAAAGATAATTATTTATTTATTTAAAAAATAATCACTTATTATGAACGGTCCGATACGGTAAATAAGTCATTTGTTCTCTGACGGAAGGAGTATTTAGCAAATATATATATAATTGAAAAAAGAAATTGGTTAGTGGTCCAAAATCAAAAGTAGAAAATGGTGAGAAATAAACTTATTCATCCAATAAAGTGCGAAATAAAAGATTCCATGGAATGGAGATTTTAGAGAGGGAAGAAAAAGTTAAAGAGAGAAGATCCAAAAAGGACATTCATTACATTCATTGTTTTACCTTTATACCAATAGATATAGTACGTGAGGTGGCAGTATCAACTTCCAAATCTAATCTCTTCCCATGTGAATCTGCAACTTGTTGTCTCACTATCTTTAAATCAATTTACATATTAACTCACATTCCCATAGAGTAGATGTAGATGCAACTTCTCTATATATAACTCGTTTTGAATACTGATATAAAGATGAATATTGAAAAATTAATGTTTTGGTCGTTTAATTTGTTTTAGCCACCAGCGCTAAAAATAATAATATAAATTTTGAAAATATAAATGTCTCCTAATTAAGAAGCATGAACTCTTAAGAGTAATATGATTATTTTCAGTTTTACAGTTAATTTTCTTCTTTTCACGCTTGTAGTTGGACACAGTGTGTCCAAATATCATTATTCTTTTATTAAATAGATATTTCGCTCAAGTTATTACAACTTTCTTTGGATTATATTTATCGTGGGCGAAACAAGTGGCATAGATTTTAAGAAACGAATAATGGGTGAGAGAGGAAAAAAAATATTGTGAATGGAGAGTGAGACTCATAATTATTGAAGATTTGCGGTGAAGAATGAGTCAAATAAAAATTATTTGATAAATAAATAGATTTTTAAGAATAAAAGATAATGGTTCGTATCCATTTTTTGCTTAATCACATTTATCGTGGATGGCCAAAAATAAAAATCATATTACACTTACCATGAACAGAAGGAAAACTAAAAAGGAAAAAATTTAATCCTTCAAATATGGTGGAACTATCCTCATTCTATAGTATTACTCTTATTCCTAATTTTCGCACCAAATAAATAAGGTGACAAATTAAATGGGACATAATGAATTTTAAAGTGACGTGATCTACACAATTTATGAAAGGATACTTATTTAGAAAGTAATCACTTGTTAAACGATCCATGGTAAAAAAGCAATTTATTTCGGAACAATGTACTATTATCTCTATCCCGCTCATTTTATTTTATTTCTCTTAAATTGATGTTTCACTCAATTTATCACATCAAAATAAGAGAAAAAATCATTCATTATATATTCAATTTTTTTATTTTTTTTACCTTTATTCTTAATGGTTGTGTCAGACCTGTGGAACCCTAAACCATCAAATCAAAAAATAGACCAAATTAGAAATTTGATATTTTTATCCAAAGGAGTTGATCATATCAATATGGTATGCATAGATTGATTCAATCAGCAACAGATACTAGCAAATGATGAAGCAGATTGAATAAACTATCAACAATCAAATCATCAAGCACGTGATCTGCAACAAAAGCTTCTCCACCAACAGAAAAATACCAAAAATAAACAAAATACCATAAGCTCGAGAAATAGCTAATTAATGACAAAACTATACAGGAAATTTACTACTGCAGCAGATGAATTTCATTTCATTTTTACCGAGACGAAATAGGATTCAGATTTCTGGTAAATCCGCTGAAAGCGCCGTAACTCTTGGAGCTGAAACCCAAGCACCCCAGCAGCCCCTGCCTGTAGGGCAAAAACGTCTTTTTCTTCATCTCCGCCGCCTGCGCTCGCTTCGCCGTGTAATGCCGCTCGTGTGCCGACGGCGCCGCCCGCCTCCTCCACACGCCGTTCGCCGGTTTCCTCGACGCCGCCGCCGCTTTTCTCTCCTTCTTCACCTCTGCTCCTCCCTTCCTCTCGTCGCGCGAGGACGACGGCGACAGCACAGCCGGAGACGGCGGCGTCTTCTTCTCCTTCGCAGGCGTGAACGAGATCGCCGACCAGAACCTCTCCTTGCTATTCGCTCGTCCCTCGCTTTTGCTCCGATTCAGCAGATCCTTCAGAAATATCCACTTCCTCGAGTTCCTCCCGGAGGAAGACGACCGCGACGACGACGCCGAGCACGACGGCGTCGTTTCACCGGACTCGGCTTCTCTCTCCTCATTCCCTCGCTCAGCCGCCGCAGCGGCGGCGGCGGCGGTACATTCGAAATCCAATCCGCCGCCGCGCCACTGACCGAAGCGCAGCGGCGACATGGATCTGGTCCTGCGATTGGCGCTCCGCAGCCTCAGATCTCTGCCTCTGGAGCTCGCACCATCGCCGAGATCCACCGACGACGGCGGAAAACCATCCTGCGGCGTCATTAAGTGCGATGACAGCTTCATCGGCCGGATCTGGCCGTTGAAGAAGAGCTCATCAGCTGACGTCATCGAGGCGATTCCGCCATAACCGTTAGGGGAGAACCTGGAGGAGAACTCGAACTCAAACGATCCCGAATCGGAGGAGAGGAAGACCGGCTCGAAATCATCCATTGATGGAGTTTTAGATGATTTTTGGTTGGAGAGGAGGAAATGCATGGGGCTAGCAGGAGCGCTGAAGTAGTAGCCGGAGGGGCCATGGCCGGGGCTGGACGGGGCGCTGACGAAGGGGGTGGAGCAAGTGCTGTCAATATCCTCGCTGAAGCGCGGCGGGTCAATGGCGGGAATAGGTGGCGGCATTGTTGCGGAGAGAGAGAGAGTGAGGGAGAGGATGGAGTTGAAGTGTTAACGGTGAAATGAGGAGAGAGAGAGAGAGAGATGAGAGAGAGGAATCTTGGTAGACACGTAATTATTGTAAACAGAAAAGCAGAGTGCGGTCTGTGTGCAGTGCAGTTATGGTGCTCTGTTTCTGTTTCTTTTTTTTTTCTTGGGTTCTAAAAATATGTAGGCGGATATTCATTTTTATTTTACCTTTTTCACAAGACCATCCACAACAATGGGCTCCGAAGCCCTAGGGCTATGGGTATTTTGGTGGGGTCCCAATGATTGATAGTTCGGGTTTGAAATTTTCACTATGGTGAAGCCCGACTCCAAGGGCTATGCAATGATTGACTTTTTTTTAATTTAACTTTTCTATTTTTGATGACAATAAAAATAATAAAATACGAAGTTGTATTGAAACATTGGAAATTACTGTGGATATCCAATACCTTGTTGGGTTGAAAACGACGGACTATTACCGGTGAATAATTGTCGTGAGGGAATTGGATTGGACGATTGGGAAGAGGGAGGAGGGTTTTGTGGACAATTTTTGGAGAACCACTCAATGAATTCATCATCTCCCATTTTTTAAGAAAAAAATAAAATTATAAGAGAATGTAATTGGAATGTAGAAATGAGAATGAAGAATGAGAAGGTGTGAATGTTTGAGAGGAGATAGATGACATATTTATAGCAAAAACAAAAAATAGTCGTTTCATCTTTATCATATTATCGTTACCTTTTTTTTTTAATTTTACAATTCAGAATTAAAAAAAAAATGGCAGAAAATGGGAGGAGGTGACGCGTGTCCCTCCTCCCCTCCATCTTCTTCCTCTCGCCCACGGGCTTCGCCGCGCCAGGGCTCCATCCGCCAAGCCCGCCCTCGCCTCCTCCAACGGGCGGCGCCCACAACGCGCCCGGGCTTCTCCTCCTTCGCCCGGGCGACAACATTGCCGTTGTGGGTGCTCTAAGAGCATTTACAACAATAAATATGTGTAGCCATATTATGGTTAGCCATAATTTATTTCAAATAAGAGAAAAAAATTGATTTATTTATAATTTTAACTTCTAAATGACTTCTAATAGTTTAAATATTCAGTTTATACAAATTTATATTCATAGTATTTAAATTTGGAAATAACAAAAATCTCGATATAGATAACAGAATGAATACACAGTTTTTTGTCGAAAAAATGAAAAAGTTATATATTTACACCAATTATGACAAAATTTAAGTCAAAAATATGATAATAACATAAAACACATGTTTACACTTCTTTAAATAAACCAAAAATTTATCTAAATCGATTTATTTTCATATAATTGTCGAATTATGGCTAGCCATATTATGGCCAAATAGCTTCACTCCATTTACAATGGGTATTATATAGATACTGGATCTATCATCGGAAAGCGTAATTTCAATTAATGATAATATTAATATAGATATTCGTGCAGAATTTTATTATAGGTATTGTTATAGATACCCGTATTTATAATTATTGGCAATGATTGGAATATTTAATTTTTTTGTTAATTCTGAAAAGAATGCTCTATCCAATGGGGACACGTCATGTGTCTCCTCATCACCCCCACCACGGTATCGAAGGTTGTGTCGATATATCGACACCACTTTCGATATACCCCTGCTCGATACCGCCCCTACCATGCCATAGCAGCGCTCGATATACCCTATATCGAGTGAGGGTATATCGAGGGCGATATTAAGGGCCAAGGGGGATTGATACCACCTTCGATACCACCACTGCAAATGCTCTAAAGGAAGAAACAAGAAAGACAAATTTCAGCTCATTTTTTTTTTGGATTCTATTCAGGCATACTATGTCTGAACATACGTGATTGAAATAAAGAAAATTATTGGATTGTCTTCAAAATTTATTTCCTACTCAAACCCCCTTCTGAAATATCAATTTCACGCACACCCACTCACAAAGTTTACTCTCATCCAAGCCCAATTACTAAGCTTGTGAATTTAAATTATGATGAAATTTTATAATTAAATTTTAAAAAGTGTATATTTATGAATAATCAAACTGTCGAAACTATGAAATTAAATTATTTGTTAAAAAAATCCGTGAAATTTCTATTTTTACCATCATATGTCTGGACATAGTGTGTCCAAATAGCACTACCATTTTCTGTAATAAATCAATAAAAAAAAAAGGATGATTAGTGGAATATCTATCTACCTGAATTAAAATAGTGGCATTTTCGTTTCATGATAAATGTATTTTAAGTTGGATGAAGGAAACAACATTTCAATCGTGGAATAAAACAATATGAAGGTACTGTATACAGTTGCGCTCATAAGGATAAAAAGAAAGCTTACTGCAGTAATAATTATCTACAAAAACCATAAGAAAAATGAAATAAAATTAGACATACTATTCCTTTGAATAAAAAAACAAGATAGTGGAGCCCCTTATATGTTATGAACACGTGATTTTATTCGACTCAACAGGCTGCTACTGTGCTACTCTCTCTCTCTCTCTAAAATTACCTATGTTCATCTCCACTTCTCGTTTTTCAATTCTCCGTTTAATCGGAGAATATATTCCATCTCCGACGCCTACACTAGTTTGCAAAATTTTATAAATGAAGAGGTAGATTGATGTTAACTAATAACAGTTGTACACTTTGTAGCTCAACCGAAGTTACACAAAAAAATTAAACATGAAATTATATATAGACTTTGTAACTAAAGAATATAATCAAATACTAGTAATAGGGTGGAGATTTATTGAGAATAGAAAAATAATCTATTTTAATGTATTTTTAATAATACATATATTACAAATGCATACGTATTTTAATGCATAAAGTACAGTAACTTAATGTTAACATTTAAATGCATAAATTATAAAAATTTAAGAGACATATTTTGAAATAGCCATAATGACCATTAAAAATATAAATTTTGGCTCACCTCCTTCAAAAATATAAATTTTGGCCATTTTTTTTAATTTGGGTCGAAAATACCCTTAATGAAATGCGGAACGGGTCGGGTCGGACGCAGACAGGTGCGGGTCGGGTCGGGCCGAGTATGAGGCAGTTGGTACTTCTGGTACAAATTTAGTCATATTAGTATCAACTGTTCTAGTATTTCTGGTACAAATTTAGCCTTATTAGTGTCAATTGTTCCAGATTTGGTACAATTTGAACGAATTGTCGAATTAGTTCTAGATGTTCCAAGTTATGACATGGTACTCTTGGGACAAACATTTCAATTATTCCATGTTATATTGCGCCGATTTTGCGGCTCCGCCTTCGGCTCCGATTGTACGGCTCCGCTTTCGCTCCGATTACTAATATAAAGATAATCGTCGGGCAACAATTTATATTTCTTCGGCTCGCTTCAAGGCCTTCGGCTCCCCTCGCTCGAATCTTGACCGAAGAAGAACCGGCAAACAAAAAACGAAGAGGCAAACAAAAAATTGGAAATTAAAAAAAAATCTGAAAAATAAAAAAGACACAGAAAAAAAGAAAAAAAATCTGAAAAATAAAAAAAACAGAAAAAAAAAGAAAAAAAAATGGAAAATAAGATAAAAAAGAAATCTGAAAAATATAAAATAAAGAAAAAGAAATCTGGAAAATAAGAAAAAAAACATAAAAAAAGAAAAAAACTGGAAAATTAAAAAAAAAAACAAGAAAAAGAGAAAAAATTTGAAAAAGGAATTAAGTGTTAATAAAATAGGTCAAGAAATGATGGATCACAAATAGAAGAAGGCAAAGGGTATTTAGGTCCTAAGTTCAAAAAAATGGCCATAATTTATATTTATGAAGATGGTGAGCTATAATTTATATTTCAATGCTCATATTGGCTATATCACATGATATTCTCAAAATTTAATGCATCGTTAAGTCTAGACTGTAAATTAATACTCCCTCCGTATCTTTTGAGTAAGCCATTTGGTTGGGCACACATGTTAAGAAAATGAGTTGTTTATAAAAAAAAATGAAAAGATAAAGTAACTTTTTGGGGGTATTTTTGTCAAATCAAGTAGGAGAGAGAATAAAGTTAGTAATCTTTTAGTGGCATATATAATCATTTATGAGTTATGGTGGGATATTTATCTTATGGTATATTTTCATTTTAGGAACTGGAATTAATGAACTGATACTTACAAATAAGACTAAATAGGCTTAATAACATGATACGGAGGGCGTAGTAAAAATTAAGGATCAAAATTTATTGTCTCAAATAAGAAAATATTCTCATCTAATCATCTACCTCATTTACTATATAAAGGGTACCAAATATAAATAAATAGAGATTATTTGCCATCTTATGTAGGTTGATTGGGCTTTTGGAGTTTTGATTTGTTTTGGTCAAGCCCAATATATTTTATTGTAAGTTTGTTTAAATTGGGCCGCTATACAAATCATATCTGGTCCAAACAAGCAAGTAATTTAGTGTTATGATATCGATCGAGATTAATTTTATTCAACCGCAATAATATACTAGTGTCATACAACAATTTGAACAAGAAGTTAATATAATGCAAGTTAACAAAATGACAAGAATTAAAAAAAGGTTCATTTTGAAATATACATTAAGAAATTTTCCTAAAACAAATACAAAAAGAATCATAAATGTATATATGTTGACTTGTTCTACATAATTTTCTTAGAAAAAAAAAAAAAAAAGAATTCCAGTACTTATTCTCTGTATACGAGCAATACTAGCTCAATCTTCGACATATCTACAAAAATGCCTCAAACGAATCCAAAAATTGCCACAAAAATCCAAAAATATATTCATTAAAAAATGAAGAAAAAAACCAACGTCCAAAGTCCAACATGTATCATATAATGCAAAGATCAATTTCAAAACCGGCTCGAATTCATGACCTTTCAATCATACAAGTCATCGTCATTCCACCAATTAGACCATTCGACCCGTAATGTCTCGATCGTAAGAGCATCGTTGTACCAATTAGACCACCCGATCCATAATCTCTCTATCATAATCAAGAGCGTCGTTCCACCAACTAGACCGCCCGACACGCAACGACAATAATTAATTTAACGATCCTGCATTATACTGCAAATACGAAACTTGCCTTTGAAGCTTCATTTGCTCATAAAATTTAGCAATAAATTCCTCCGCCTTCAAATCAACCTCCTCATCACATTCCTCGCCACTCACTTCTTCTTCCTCCTCATCCGCGGCGGCGGTGCCGCCGCACCCATAAATTTCATCGTCAAACTCGAAGTCGTAGTCAAAGTCTACGTGGGGCTTAATGCATGGTATCTGGGGCATCTTGAATCGAAGCGACGAAGGGCGGTGCATCTTCACGTGTATGACCGGAGTGTCGTCAAACGACCACTCCCGCTCCCCGTAGACGAGCGCCCCCGGCTGCGCATGGTGGTGCGAGTGGCGGAGCTTCCTGATCCCCTTCTGTAGGAGACTCGTGTTTATTACGAGCCGGTTTCGGAATGCCCCGCCTCTTCGGGCCCACAGTAGAGCTAGCCGGAGCACATCCCATGCCCTCCGGCCTCTTACTGAACTCTTTCTTGACATTTTAAATGACGAGAGTAATCTGCAGTCGTTATTGCTAGGCTTTTTTGTGTTGTGTATGAGAGAGAAACGTGTAGAGAGAGAAAGAAAGAGATAGGGAGAGGTTTGTTTTTGTGGTGTGATGGGAAAATGTAGGAGTATATATATAAAGAAATTTTGATTGGTTTATTGTTAACGTTACGCGGTCTGAACTCAGGAAAAAAATGGTTAGTTATATTTATATTTTTTATTCTTTTTATTTTTATGATGTTTAGGTGGTTGTGTGTGGAAAAAGTGTATTGTGTTAATGTTAAAGATTAATGGGCGGCGCTAAACCTGGTTGTCGACGCGTCTACGCGGTTATTGCATTTTATTTTTTTCCTAACATTAGGGAGAAATTAAGCATTAATTATTGACTAATAATAATGAAGTTTCATGCAATAAAGTAATACTAGAAAATAAGAGTTTATTGCGAGATTATTTTCCACTTTCAGTTATAGTACATTTTAAGTTTAGTGTAGTTAGTAAGTGACAATTTAATCTGGCCAAATAAAAAAAATGTTTTTGCTCTCTTAGGTTCTGATGAGCAAATATGCAGTTGTGATACCTCAATTAATTAAATATTGTGATTAAATTATGTTTTGTTTTGTCATATATAATAGGTCGACGATTGCAAAAAATTGAAAATTTATAGTAGCAACTAAGATCACAAGCTAAAATTTATGACTAAATGTGAAAACAACAACTATTTAATCTAAGATTTTGATGACACATTAAATTAAAGCTTGAACATATATATAACCTTATATGTATAAGTCACACCTATGATTTACCTGCACTGTGTGATTTGTAGACTACTGTACAAGAGACGGGAGTTTACTCAGTGCGCACCAATTATAGCGGTTGCGGTTTCCATTAAAATAAAAAAAGAGTCACACCTGTCTTAGAAATTGATTTAGGGGGCTAGTCTACTGTGAGACCGGTCTCTTACTAGAGACCGGATTGACCCGGTCAAACCCGGGTCAAACCCGTTCACCCGTTTTTTTTTAATCCGCCTTCGGCTCCGCCTTCGCTCCGATTACTAATATAAGGATAATTGTCGGGTAACAATTTAGATTTTTTCGGCTCGCTCCGAGGCCTTCGGCTCCCCTCGCTCGAATCTTGACCAAAGAAGAAGCGGCAACCAAAAAACGAAGAGGCAAAAAAAAACCTCAAATTTTAAAAAAATCGAAAAAAAAATAGGGGCGCCTAGCTGTATTCCTTTTAAATTTGTTGAGGTTAGCTCATAGCTGTATTCCTTCTACATTTTTATCACTTAGAGTGTATACCAAAGTCGCAGAATAACAACATTTAAAATCTCTAAAAAAATTGGTTAAAACTGAAATACAAAGTAAACGTTATTATTTTGCGATATTGGACTGATTTATAATTTTAAATTCGGAATCTTGAATATTATGAGCGCGTATTCTTATAGAATTTAGAATTATTTATTTATATATTAGAGACTTGATAAATATCGAATGACCTATTTTTATCAAAATACTTCCCTATTTATTTGTGTTGAAATTAATGAATGAGGAAATATTTTTTTTATAGGCATTAATGAGAATTGGGAGTCATGTCAGTTTTCACTCCAATCATTAATATGTTTGAAAAATTCCACATCAAGAAAAAGAATCACATACTTACATCCTAGATTTTGATAATAGCCCATTTTGGTGTCGCACGGTATTTTAAAATGAGCAAAAATTATTGTCCAAATAAAAATAACATATAGTATAAATAACTAAATTAAATAGTGTTCATCATAATTAATTGTTTGAAAGTTGAAAACAGTACCTTCCTGGCAACAGTCAACTAATAATTTAAATTTAAACCTAACAATTGCCAGTATTTGCTTAGATATATAAATTTTAATAGAAGAAGGGCCAGATGAAATGAATGGCTTAGATCATATGATCAAATCTTAGCAGAAAATGTTGCGCACCAAGTCACTTATATTATTGTTATCATTATAATGATGATTGAAAATGTAACCTCAAACTAGGCACATCATTTAATTAAAATGAAATAAAATTAAAATATTGGGAGGAAAACACTTGATTGGTACCACTTAATTGTTATAAATTTCAGTTGTAGCTACAAATTAATAGAGTTATTATCGACTTATAGCTTCAATTTTGGCACTTTTTACAACAATATATCGACCTTTGATATACGAAAAGAAAGTCCAATAGTAACATTTTTTGAAAAATATTACTCCTTCTGTTCCGTTCAATAAGTCTCATTTTGCCATTTTCGGTGTCCCACTCAATAAATTCCATTTTCTTTTTTGGCAAAGATTAATACACTAAAACTCACTTTATGTCACACTCAAACATGAACATTGTTGTTTACTTTATTGTACAGTATTTTTCCACTCTACACACTTTAATATCAACAATAAAATATTATCTTAATCATACTCTAACTTTTTTTTTCTTAATCTACGTGCATATCCTAAATGATACTTGTTGAGTGGGACGGAGGGAGTAATTAATATATCAAAATTCTGACTTGGCACGCCTTAGTTTTGTTTTAATACTTTTAAGGCAGGATTCCAGCATGTCAAATAAGAAATTTGTTGCGACTCTATAAGTCGAGCTTGTCACACCTGTACTTGGAAAATATGGTTTACTTGTCATGTGTAGTTTGCAGATTACTGTACAAGGGACAGAGGTTTACCCAGTGCACATCGAAAGTAGCGGTTGCGGGTTCTCACAATATCAAAAAAGAAAATGACATGTACGTGTATCTTTATCCAATAAAATTAAAATAAAATAAAATAAGTAATGTACTTCGAATGCCGTAATATTTATGCAAAATGCTATAAATTTCATGGCATAACTTGGTAATTATAGCCCATAAAAATAAATAAATAAATAAATAAGATGGAGCTGGCCAAATTGGCTCATTGTGGTGTAATTACGTTGATTAAGGAATATACTACTAATCTTAATCAATGGAAACTATGAGGAAAGTGGTGTGTGATGTGAAAGAAGTTGAACTGTGTATGATTATGAAATGATAACTATATTTGCTAATTCTACTAATTAATTAATTAATATTTTATTCCTGTTGTACGAGTAATTGTAACATTAAGTCATTGCATTTAAAAAATCTATACATTATTGGTTGAGAAAAACATTACTTATTGTTTTCTGCACGATTTTTATGTAATAAAATATATTTTGTACTCATCATTTTATTTTGAAAGCATTTCGTATTTATCTTTAAGTTTGTCAATAAACGATCGATGTGGCTATAATTTTATTACGCTGTAAGTTGTCAAAATGGAATTAAAATTTATGTGCTTTTTAATTATTTAGGTCTCCAACCCCACAATAAAGCATGTGATCAGTAAACTATTACCATTATCCTAATTTCACAATATATTAAATTTTAGAGAGATGAGAGTTTAATTTAGTTCTACAACTATCTGATAAAAAAATTTACACTACAAATACAAATTAATCCCCTTGTACTCGTCTATATAATATTATACTTTTGACTTTTCAAAAAAAAAAAAAAAAAACTGAACAGAACGGCCCTTTTTGGTTCGTCATTAAATATCTTAATCTGTAATTATTTGAATTTTTAATGATATGAATCAAATGCACGATATGTTCTATTGAAATAATTAACAAATACTATATACTCTCTTCTCTCGGGTTAGTATTTAACCCCTCCGTGCCGATAGTAAGGTCGATCTTTATTTTTCGTCTATCTCATTGGTATATAGCCTTATTCTAAAAATGAAAATGACTATTTAACGTTGTCGGATCTACCACTTTTTCTCTTTTACTCATGTTTTTTAATAATCGTGCTCAAAACAAGTGAAATTTTACTATTAGAACGGATGGAATACAGAAGTAGATTATTTGTGAAGTATAAAATATTTAAATGTAAATACTAATTCGAGACGAAAAGATTATTTTATATATAAGAAAGACATTCGATTTTCATATTGTAGTAGCATATACTCCATCCGTCCACGAAATGGTTGTCACATTATGAACGACACGGGTTTTAAGAAAATGGTAGGTAGCAGTGAATTATAGTGAGTATTGTTATGAATGGAGTAAGGGTCCCATAATAAATATGAGTGGAGTAAAAAAAGTGGCAATCATTTCGTAGACAAATTTAAATAGCAAAAGTGACAACCATTTCGTAGACATGGAGTAATAAAGTTGTCAAATGAATCGAACCGATTTTCTCTCATTATAAGCCCAATTAAAATTTATCTAGGGCGAGTATGGATTGGTCCAATTTCTGAAACTGATCCATAAGAAGCCCATTTGGTCTATCCCAAACCTCACTATATACTGAATTGGGCCAGGCCCATCCACTTAATAACTCTAAATACTACTACTATTAAGGAGATCGAGATTAATTAGCTGAATTTTCACATTTTTCATAATTTAGTTCTCAAGCGCTTTGTTTATGATGAATTCATGAAGTCATCACAGTTCACATTTTATTATAAATAAGTTGGATGAAGTATATTTTTCAATTAGTTTTTATAACTTTGAAGTTTGATAATTATGTCCGTCCATAATAATTAGTGACAAAATGTAGGTATGGGAATTCACTTGAAACTTTCTGCAACGGGAGCTCTATCCCCGTGTCGAGCCATCTCGAGCTCGAGCCCCCGGTTGTCAAGACGGCCATCTCGATCCTTGTTTCTATATTTCGAGACGTCTCGATCTCATTGAGACACATCATCGAGACCATTGAGACACCATTGCAATGGTTCGATCCCCTTGAGACAGTTCGATTCCATTTTCAAAACTAATTCTATTGAGACACCATTGAGATAACCCTATTGAGGGTAAATGTCTCAATGTGAGGACTACAAAGAACTGTGACACCTAAGTGTCTCAACCATTGTGGATGCTCTTAGATATCAAGGGTCCAATTAAGTCAATCACGAATTCAAAAACTTGATCAATGAAGTAAAAAAATAATACTAAGGTTCACAATTTATTTAGGGTTGTTGAGTGTAAATTAATAGACAATATTTGGTTTTCATTTGTAACTTAGACGCAACTTTTGAAATGTTGCAAATAAACACTCATCCTCTACAATTTTTGAAGTTATCATTTTTCTTTCGCCGCTAAAAAAAATATTTTACGTATTAACTAATGACATGAACTAGGTTTCCATTATATATATAAACAAATCTTTCAAACAATGTTCTTTTCGGAAAAAATGGTTGATAATAAAGGTTCTTCAGTCTTGAAAATTAATTTAAATATGTAGCTATTAAATAATGTCGTTTTGAATTACGACGATGTTGTTTATACAAGATGAAACATAAGTCCACGTTATTTATGAAC
This sequence comes from Schizonepeta tenuifolia, assembly GCA_029490685.1. Classification (NCBI taxonomy): domain Eukaryota; kingdom Viridiplantae; phylum Streptophyta; class Magnoliopsida; order Lamiales; family Lamiaceae; genus Schizonepeta; species Schizonepeta tenuifolia. The sequence goes on along the minus strand of CM055955.1, from coordinate 876,970 downwards.
ATCGAATTTGAAAAGAAAAAACATGTAGAGATTCAATAATTTTTCATTTGCAACATTTCAGAGGTTAAGTGTAATTGCAAAATACACCAAAAAGTAGGCCACTAATTTACAAAGAACACACATTTTAAAGTGATATTCTATCGTATTTCACCTTTTGAATGTGTTAAACTGTTGATACTAATAATAATATTTATGCATATAACCAATTCGGATCTTCTACTCCCTATTATGTTTCATCTTCTATTCCATTCATCGAATTTTTGACATTTGACAATTTGAAGATAATAACATATCCTATTTGGGTGAAATAAACCCTAATCAATGCCACATGTCGTTCAACCAATGGAAGAAGTAGAAAATAAAACACGAAATGGGAGTAGGAAATTCGATTTGGCGTATAACGTGTAGCGACATAACAAAACTTATAACATCAAAATCAAATATACAAATGTAACAAGTTGAACTATCATATGATTAATTGGCCAAAAAAAGCCTTTTCCATAAACAAAAAAGATTACACAAATGAGGAAATATTAGTTGTACAATACTTTTGAGATCAACATCGCCTTCCAATGTAATTTATGTCAGAACCATTATAACAAAATAACAAGTTAAAAAAAAAAAAAAAAAAAAAAAACATGATCTTTTGTATATAGAAGAAAAATTATTCTACAAATTGGGACGAATTATCATACATTTTCATACGTAGGATAATATTCCTCTATATATAGAGAGAGAGAGACAGTTTTTGTCAATAGCCATGAATAATTTCCGAGCACCTCTTTTTGAGCCAAAATATTCCATTTCTAATAGAATTCTTCATTTTGCCTTCAACTCCGTACATCCTATACCTGGCTATCCGTTTCTTCCTCTTCATCTGACCGCTCCGGCGCTTCGACTCCTTGCTCGAGCGAGTAACCGCCTCGTGAATAGGCGGAAACTCGGACGAGCGGGTGATGTCGCGGCCGGAGTGGCCTCTTCCGCTTGCTATGTCTATCCTCATCAAGCCTGGCCATCCGCTGCCTTCCATATGATTTTATTTTCTAGCTAAAATTTGGCATGAAATTTGTAGTTACTTAAAAGATTTTTATTTTCGTAAGTTTTAATAGTTTATAGTGTCGTGCCAGCCTCGATCATTTTTTTTATTATATAATTTATTGATCTTGTTGACTGATTAGATTGGGGATGCCAATTAGGACACTTAGTATTGCAGATTAAATCTTATGGGGTATTGTTTTATTTGATTTCGTATCTTACTATTCAACAAATATAAATCATCCTACCGACTCATTACCTCTTGATATATAGTAGTATAATCTAGACATATATGAACCCATATTCTAGAAACATTTGATACTTATATCATCAATGTTCTTTTCTATTTTATAAGCTACTCTCTCCGGCCCATTCATATTGTCATCATTTCTTTATTTAAGTGTTTCACTTATATTGTCATATTCCAAATAAAGAAAGTTTTAACCCTTCAAAATCCTCAAAAAACAATGGAATCTACCCATTGTCTATCTTTTTACCCTTATTCTTAATCTCCGTGCTGAATAGTAACATGACAATTTCAGTGGATCGGAGACTAACAAAATTACAATAGTTGTTATATCCTAGAATATGTTATGTTTAAGTGTATACTCAAAACATGTTGATAAGTTTATATACCCAAAAGTTCAGCTGAAGACTTCAAGCTGCTGCGTGATCAAACTTTATGTTACGTGTTTCAGTCTGTGTTAAATGGAACCAGGAACAGTCTCGTAATAGACTTTTCTTATCTGTGCGAATATCGTGGGATTCTTTTCTTGTACTTTTTTTATGCGAAATGAATATATTACCTGCAAATATATTAGAGTGTTTCCTAAGGCATATCTTCAATATGAAGTTTCCTTTAACTACATCAAGGTGGTGGAGAAGGAGATCAGGATTTGTCAAACTTATATACTACCTCCGGTCCTCAAGTTTCTTCCTATCTTTCTTTTTTGGGATGGTTCTCAAATTTCTTCCTAGCCATTTTTGAACATTACCCCACAACAAATTATTATCTCTTACCCTTACTTTATCAACTTATTTACCTAACATATCGCTTATGGCCCACCACTATCTCAATTATTTAATATATAACTACCCTCAATGTGGGACCCTTTCTCCACTCACAACAAATTTAATCACGTTTTCTCTACTAACAACCAACTCATCAACCTTTTCGTAAATACCCGTGCCACTTCCTCCTAGAAAGAGACTTGAGGATCGGAGGTAGTATATACTTCGACACCAAAAAGAGTGATGTTAGCTGTTATAGATTTATTATTTCGTGTATATACTTTTTTTGATTTTATTGTATGCACGATCTTAAGAGTTTATTTCATACAAATACTTTTGTAATGTATTGAACATGGTACTTAGATTATGAGAGTTCGAGCGATCATTCCAATTCATAATTCAACAACTATAAAATCGAGATAAATTACCTTTTCCAAAAAAAAAAAATCGATATACATTACAAATTGGTCCACACAATTTATACGGAAAATGGAAAAGTTGGGACAACGTGTGACGCAGACCAATGCACAATGCCAACTTAACCGTACGTCGTCGTATTCATCGCTGAATCCACCGCCGTTGGATGGCATGAACCACTGATGGTCCCACGTTGACGTCAACCTCCAATCGACGGCGAATATTTGTTACTAATGCGCACGATAACTTACTCCCATCATTCGGCGCACGATAGCTCACCACGCCACTGACGAAGTGACGACTGACGATTTCCTCATGGATGGGCGCTGTCTCCCCTTCCCGATCTTCGCCGCCCCTCCGCTTTCGTTCAAAATTTATCAATTTTGAAATCTATCAGATGTTTCTAGAAGTTTCCCGATTTTTCGGTGAGTTATTCGTCTCCATTTCTGCTCATTTCATTTTTTTTTTCTGAACTGGAGCTCATTTCGACTGCTTTAATGGTGTTTAAAACTATTTTTCTACTGGATTTTCAGTTGCTCAAATCATACTGTGTTATGAAAATGTTTCCGAGTGAATTTGGGGAAGCATTTGGACTGTGTTATGAAAATGTTTGCGAGTGAATTTGGGGGAAGCATTTGGAGGTTCTAGGGTTTGATCATCCGCAAAATTTAGCTGGTAAAGTATAATATTTGACTTATTTATTTTGATTTATGTATGAATGTATGAATGATTGACTCTAAATACTATACAATTGTGATTACATAATGGAATTCTTGATGATCTTTAGATTTTTTTTTTTTTTTTTTCCTTTCAATTCAGCTCAATTTTATTGGGTTTTTGTTAGCTTATAGAGTCTTTAGTTAATTACGCAGATTTATTGCTTATTTGCTAAAATTTCTGTATGAAGGAAACCAAGAGTTGATATATTTGGCTTATTTTACCACTGAAATTTAGACAATTTGTTTTTTGCAGTCACCACCATATGTGGATATTGTTCTAACTGTGGTGCTTAAGATGACTGAGCAAACTGATATACTGAACGAAACGTCTGAGAATGGGTCCGAATCATCTCGAGATGATAATGGCACCATAGAGGAAATGCCCGAAGACACGATCTTGTCACGACAAACGTCCATGAACCTCGTGCCTTTCATTGGGCAGAGATTTGTATCACAGGATGCTGCCTATGAATTCTATTGCAGCTTTGCTAAGCAATGTGGCTTTTCAATTAGGCGCCACCGGACTCGTGGGAAAGATGGTGTGGGTAGGGGGATTACGAGACGGGATTTTACCTGCCATCGTGGTGGTTATCCACAGCTAAAGCCCACAGCGGACGGGAAAATACAGAGGAATAGGAAATCGTCGCGCTGCGGGTGTCAGGCTTATATGAGGATTGTTAAGAGGGCTGATTTTGACGTCCCTGAATGGCGGGTCACGGGTTTTAGCAATGTTCACAATCATGAATTGTTGAAGTTCAACGACGTGCAGCTACTTCCAGCCTATTGTATGATGACTCCAGATGACAAGAGCCGTATTTGTATGTATGCTAAAGCTGGGATGTCGGTTAGGCAAATGTTGAGGTTGATGGAGCTAGAGAAAGGTATTAAGCTAGGTTGTTTGCCTTTCTCTGAGATTGACGTCAGAAATTTGCTCCAATCGTTTAGAAATGTGGAACGGGATAACGATCCGATCGACCTTCTCAAAATGTGTAAGGAGAAGAAAGATAGAGACCCAAACTTCAAATACAACTATCGAATGGATTCTAATAACAGGTTGGAGCATATTGCATGGTCCTTCGCCTCGTCTAGCAGACTCTACGAGAGTTTTGGAGATGTTATTGTTTTCGATACGAGTCATCGCTTGGATGCATATGATATGATTCTTGGTATTTGGATTGGAGTGGACAATCATGGCTCACACTGCTTCTTTGGTTGCTTGCTCCTTCGAGATGAGAACGTGCAGTCGTTCTCGTGGGGATTAAAGGTAATTGACTATATTTCATTTGGGATAACATACAAAAATGCCCTTGGCGTTTACAACGGAGCACAAAAACTCCCTTGATGTATGTTGAGGTGCAAAAGTGTCCTTGATGTTATATAAATGGTGCAATTACACATTTCAGTTTGATGGCCATTTAGTTTCCTTCAAACAGAATGGTATATTTGCACCATTTATTTAATGTGAAGGACATTTTTGCACATACATATACATGAAAATGCATATTTATCTAATATATGTGTAATAGAAAAGAAAAAAGAAATGTCAAACAAAATGTTGGGTCAAGTCTTATGGAGAGTTCTAAAACTGGTTAAATGATTTCTCATTTTCGCTCGTTTGGTTGTGGTTGACAGACATTCTTGGATTTCATGAATGGAAAAGCTCCAGGAACAATTTTGACTGATCAGAACACGTGGCTAAAAGAAGCACTTGCTATGGAAATGCCTGGGACCAAACATGCCTTCTTGATTTGGCATATCATATCAAAGTTTTCTGATTGGTTTTCTGTCACGCTAGGGTCTCAATACGATAATTGGAAAGCTGAATTTCATCGTCTTTATAATCTACATAATGTTGACGAGTTTGAAATTGGATGGAGGGAGATGGTCGACATGTATGGATTACATGGAAACAAGCATATTGTCAGCTTGTACGCCCTTCGTACTTATTGGGCACTACCGTTTCTTCGATCATATTTCTTTGCAGGAATGTCTAATACATTTCAGTCAGATATGATCAACTCCTATATCCAACGGTTTCTTAGTGCGCAATCTATGCTTGATGATTTTGTAGAACAGGTAGCTACATCTTTCTATTTTGGGCAATTATCTTATTATAACCTAAACTGTTTGTCTTGTCTCGAGAATGTCCTGAACTTTCAATAATATCAATAAAAGGCTCGATTGAATTAATGTCCCGAGAATGTCCTTTTATTGATATTAGTGAAAGTTTGGGACATTTTTGGGACAAGACAAATAGTATACCCTTCCTTTTTTGTTCACTCTCTGTTCAAATTATTCATGGATAGCTAGTTACGATTCCAACATTTTGCTCTTTGACAGGTGGCCTCACTTTTAGATGCTAGAGATCGAGGAGGACCAAAATCAAAGACGTTACAGAAGTTCCCGAAAACATCCCTTAAAACAGGATCACCGATTGAATCGCATGCTGCTGCTGTGCTTACGCCGTATGCCTTCTGCAAACTACAAGAAGAACTAGTGCTGGCACCACAATACGCGACAATGTTGGTGGATGATAGTTATTTCATCGTGAGGCACCATACAGAAGTTGATGGTGGATGCAAAGTCTTGTGGGTCCCACAAGACGAGTTCATAACATGCAGTTGTCGTCATTTTGAGTTCTCAGGCATCCTCTGCAGGCATATTCTCCGCGTCCTATCGACCAATAATTGCTTTCAGATTCCAGATCAGTACCTACCACTACGTTGGCGTGACTCCTCGTTTGCAAAACCTGCACGGACATCTTCGGGAAAGGTACAGTTGTTGCAGTCGATGATTTCGTCTCTGATTACAGAGTCTATAGAGACTGAAGATCGCCTTAACGTTGCCTGCGATCATATTGCTTTGGTTTTGGCCCGCATCAAAGAGTTCCCTTCTGCTGCCACGGATGATAGTAATGGCGTTGCTTATACCAGCCCGTCTGGTTCGTTCATTCTTCCAGATGTCGAAGACTCTGATAGCATCGCTCAAAGTTTCAGTGGAAATCCCCAGGAGTGTTTAGCATTCGCCAGGTTGAAAGACAGAAGAAGTAGAGACGAGATAGACATGTACAGGAAGAGAAGGCGTTGTACAGTCCCTTGCTGCGGGCAATTTGGCCATGATATAGGAAATTGTCCGATGGTGGCAGACGACGATTTAAATTCAGACGGGCTAGGGTTTTTGTAGATGTGGCACCCTCAACGTCTGTCTATGCATCTCAAGTAACAGCCACAGGTTGAAAATATTCTTGTCTCATACTATATATATGATTAATATATTCATGAAATTACATAGTTTGTGCTATCTAGAAAGTGAAACTAATGCAGTTGTCTTTTATTATACTATGTGAGACGAAATTGCACATACAATCCGAAAATTCTAGGAATTTAGAGTCATGATATGCTAGAACTGTATTATATTACATTAGTGAAGAAAGACTGCCTAGTTTTCATGTTCATCAACCATGGAAACTTTGCTCAGCCTACTTGGTAGTCTTCTGTTGTCTACATTTCTGACCCTCTTACCCCTTCTCCGTCGTTGGCTCGACCCGTATACTGCCCTTTGTGCTACTGCTTTTCCCAAAAAGGATTCTGTTATTTCTTCATTGTCTTGCCAGCTCTCAGGAGCATCGATCTCGTTGCTCGTGTAGTTAGTAGCAGCTTCACTGCTTCGTTTTTCGGTATCCATGTTTTGAAGCTGGGTTGTTGTTGTTTGCGTTGTTGCTTTGAGGAAAGAGGAAGCAGATGTGCTGAGGTGAGGAGAAAATTGTGGGATTTAAATACCATTGATTATTTTGGTGTGTTTGTAGAAAATGGAGTGGAAGATTATGACAGGAGGCCGGTGGTGGGATGAAAAAGGTATGTGTTTGAAGAGTTTTTAAGCTAAGTTTTGCCTTGGCCGAAAGACATTTTCTTCTAGTTCTCTCTCTCTCTCTCTCTCTCTCTCTCTCTCATATTATGCACGCCGCTATCTTGAGCATGAAGAAAACAGGCATAGTATTGCTATAATGGGGATAAATTGCATACAACCCCCTAAGTTTCATGTAAATTGCACAACACACCCATGGAACACTCGTGTATTAAGAAACTCTACACGAAAAAACTCATGAGGTAAAAAGAAAACTTATTTATGAGGGTTGAAGAATCTTGATTTCTCGACCATTTCTCCGAGAATGATGATTTAGAAGATTTATGAAAAATGTACTCCCTGCGTCCCGTTTAATAAGTACCATTTGAGATGGGCACGGAGATTAAGAAGAAGAGAGTTAGTGTGATTAAGGTAGTATTTTATTGTTGATGTTAAAGTGGGTTGAGTGAAAAAATAATGTACAATAAAGTAAACAAAACTGTTCACGTTTGAGTGTGACATAAAGTGAGTTTTAGTGTATTAATCTTTGTTAAATAAGGAAATGTGACTTATTGAGTGAGACACCCGAAATAGCAAAATGAGACTTATTGAACGGGACAGCGGGAGTAGTATATATAGAACGGAATCTCAATCCATGTTGTTAATGAAAGCACTAAATCAAGGTGACGAATGACAAGAAAAATGTGGTAGGTTGCATATAAAAAAATGGGAATGTTAATTATTTATTTCCAATCGACACATAATAGTGTGTATTGTAATTCTTTTGCAGTGGAATCTTATCAATAACAACAACTAAGTTTAGTGCAAAATAAAAGAAGAAAAAAGACGAGATGAAAACACTATCCAAAATGCTTGGAGGACCTTTTTTTGATGATTTTTACAGATTTAGTATGTTTCTTTTTTACCATTTGTTCCACTCAATAAATTGAAAATTTGAGAAAGAGGTTAGGTTTTGCTTAAAGGGAATTTCATGTGAAATCATAGATTGGGCTCTGATAAATGCTCCACCTGTAGCTAATGATGAGCAATTGTTTTACTTTTTTATTGTGTGAATTCTACTCAGTTTCACTAATTTAAATACACAAATCTCATACTCCATCCATCCTAGAAATTTAATATACAGTCTCTGAAATAAATGTTGGGAAATGATTTTTATTTTTATTTTTATAATAGATTGAAAAGAGAATTAATTTTTTAGACGATGTTTTTATCAAATCATGAGTAGAGTAGGTCTCTGGTGCAGATGTAGCACCGTGGAAATGGGTCACTGCCCCGACCCGACCTGCCACGCGCCCGCCCCGCCCGGCGCGTGAGATCCACGTGCCACGCGTGGATCTCACGTGCTACAGTATTTTTTAAAAAAAAAAAAATTTCCAGATTTTTTTTTCTTTTTTTTATATTTCCAGATTTTTTTCCCCGGAGCCGAAGGCTCTGATTTTACGGTTCCGCCTTCGTTCCGATTACTAAAATAAGGATAATCGGCGGGCAACATTTTGGACTTTTACGGCTCGCTCCGAGGCCTTCGACTCCCCTCGCTCGCGTCTTGACCATAGAAGAAACGGCAAACAAAAAAAGGGGGTTAAAAAAAACTGAAAAAAAAAAAAAAAAAAACTGGTCAAAGGAGGGTTGACCCGGGTCAACTGGGTCGGGTCGGCGGGTCGGCGGGTATCTGCACGGTGGAGAACATGTACAGGAGTTTTTGTCTCATGAGTAATATACTTGATTAGTTATTCATTTATATAGTTTTAAGTCCCTTCTTATGTAAATATGTTAGAATTATCACGTCAATTACTACAATATGCAACAACTCCTGAAAGCTCCTCGAATTATAATGCTCTCAAACCAATCTTAAATCTCTCAGTTTTATTGAATTAATGTGTTCTGATCCTAATCATGCACTAATTATCCCCCTCTCGATTCTAAATTAACCCAACAAATTAAGCTCAATTGATGATCAATCGAAGAAGAATGCGATAACTTCTGGAATTTAAAAACATCTAATACAAACTCACACCCCTCCGTCCATGAAAAATTTGTTTATGTTTCACTAACATATGAATTAAGAAAATAGTTGATTTAGTTGATATATAATGTAAAAAAAATTGAAATGTGAGTGGAAACTTTTGAGAAGTTGTGAGTGAAATAAAGTTAAAAGTAAAATAAAAGTATAATAAGCTTTTTTTCTTTTTTCTTTTTATGGACGCCCACAAATAGCAAATAGGCAAATATTTCCACGTAAAGAGTGTGGGCTACGATATGATTGGGCTGGGCCAACAAGGATTGGGCTGGGCCAACAAGGATTGGGCCTGCCATGAAAACATAACAAAGAGATTAGAGACACCTCCACAATATTCCACAACTAGTCATTGAAAGTTATCATGCCAATTAGATCAAACGAAATCACAATCGTTAAATAACAATTTTGTGTGTATAAATAGAGTTTATTGTGATGTTGCAAACCATAGTTTCAAATATTTATTTAATATGATTTTCTATTTCTCATTGTATATGTCTAAATATAGACAAAAATATAGAAAATATCATTGCACAAACTGATTTACTATATGCGACAACTTCTTAGAAATGACACTATTGTATACAAATCCACCAATCAAGTCAAGCACTGGACCACGCAAAATAAGCACTCGACCGTGCAAAATATCAAATTAAATTGGGAAAGAATAGCGAATTGCGGTTGAGTAAAAAATACAACAAATAATTTGGATAAATCCAAAAATCGCCCATATTGAAAGTAATGCATGCAAAAGAAAAAAAAAAACATGAGATACAGACACCTTAAGCAGAATAAATGCTACAAATTCACGGCAATTCAAAAGTTCTCATAAATCTTCATAATTCACAAATTCTTCAAACATTCTTGATTCACGCATTCGTCAATCTTGAATCTTGAGTTCAAATCATTCTTCAATATAGTGTTCATTTTTTAGAGTTCTAACACATTCTTAATCCGGTTTATTTTCGATGGAAGAGGTCAAGGGAAAATGAGTTTGGCGCAAGGAGACAGAGACAAACATCATTTGGTCTAAAGGGGATGAAGATATCATACATGGGGTTGCGGTGTACGGGCTCTTTAACTGCATTGCTGTGTCAAATGCGCGTGGAAAAACCGCGCATCCTTATAAAGAACGGTGGATTTCCATCCACAGCATTTGAAGCAAGGTTTATGATTTTAATTTTCTTTTTTCATTGTTGTGCGTGATGAAAATGTATAATATTAGCTATATTACCTGATAAAAATTAATGATAAGTTTGATGTAAGTTTGACAGAATATTTTATGATGTTTTTATATAAGTTTTATCATACTTAAATTCTGACCAAGTCTTGACTCCAGTTGAGACCTTAAGATATTTAAAGAATTTAAGATACTCTCTACGTCCTGGGGTAGTATGACACATTTCCTTTTTTAGTTGCCCAACTTAGTGTGTTGTTTTATTTTTAAAACATATTTTTTACATATTTACCCTTAAAAGTTCAATATATTTACTTCTGTAAAATTTATTTATCCACTAAGAAATTAACAACACGTCCTAAATGGGTCCCTTTCTCCACTTAAAATATCCCTACTAAACATTTATATATTTTATCTTAAAAATTGTGCACAACCCCAACACCATACTAAGTGGGGACGGAGGGAGTATTAGGGGAGTGTACCGAAGAAAAATACCTCAAGCTATTTTTCGTTTAAGACTATCCACAACGGCGGGCTTTGCCTCGCGCACGCTGCGGTTACGAGCTCCACGTGGAGCTCACATGCCATTGTAGAGCTTGAAGCTCGCAAGGAGGAGCTCATTGTAGAGAGTTTCGGGGAGTTGAGCTCGTAAGAAAGAAATTGAATTGGGCGGACCATAATTAAATAAAGAAAGAGAGTTAGTATTCACATGTCACACCTTTATTCACTAATAAGTAATAACATAATTAGAGAACAAAATATTTTGCCTTTTTTTTCGAGCGTATGGCTTTAGAAGTTGTTAATATATTCTTTTCTTGTACACATTGAATTCAATTTTCGGTTGAGGTCTTTCATTTGATGTATTGCATCAACTTTAATTAAACAACAAATTATGTTAATGAAAACCAAAATGAGTCAAAACAACATTAATGGAAAAAGGAATGGAATAAGATATACTAGCGTAGTATTACATTTCTATCATTTTGGTCGGGTTTGCATGTATAATATATATTCAAATACCATTTAATGAGCAGACAGAGCTATGATGTTTCGAAGCAACGTAACATTATCAAATTTCTGTCAAGCAAACCCACAACCGCAATTTGAGCTAATTTCTCCTTATTATGGTTAATTGAGATGCCTTTGTATTATAATAAGAAATGATCAATTGAGATAAGAAATGAAAATAAAAAAAGGGAAGAAAAAAAACTTAAGAATACACAATAGCATGCAAATAAAATATGACTAAAAACAATTTATAAAAATAGCTAGAAATGCTTTTTCATAAGTCCGCACTAAAATGGGTAATAGTCAAATCGAAAATAAATTTTTTAGCTTAAAATAACTTTTTTAGTAAACCGTATTTTAAAAATAAAATATACAATAATTCTATTCGGACATATTATGTCTGGACGTACGTGCTGAAATAGGAAAAATATTGTTCGATTGTTTTCAAAATTTCTTTCCTACTCAAACCCCCTCCCGAAATATCGATCTCACGCACACCTGCTCCAAAATTTTACTCTCATCCACACCCAAGTCCTAAACTTGTGAATTTAAATTGAGATAAAACTTTATAATTAAAATTTTAAAAGTATATATGTCTATTAATAACCAAAGTATCGAAACTATAAAATTAAATTATTAGTTAAAAAAATTCGGTCAAATCCATATTTTTAATATTTTATGTTTGGATATAGTATATCCAAATAGCTCTAAACTAAAATATAATACAACGATAATAGAACTTGATTAATAATAGGAGAGAGGTTATTTATTTATCCGTGGCACAATTGTTATTAATCACAAAAACGAGCCCATTTCTTTATAATAATAGAAAAGAGGTAGACACCTCAGTTATGATCATCAGTCTCCCATTCCTCACGAAAAAATCATCTTTCACTCTCACACACTGGCGCTCGAAATTCTTCTCTCTCTACAAAGCAAATATATATACATCTCCATTTTCCATTGCAGAGGAAGGAAGATTCTCTGTTAATCAATTGCAATCGGTCAGCATAGCTATTACGTACAATTCAGTCTCCGATTTTCCCATCTTTGTGTGAATCGACGGAACAATGTCGTTGAGGCCGAACGCGAGGACGGAGATCCGCCGGAACCGGTACAAAGTGGCGGTGGACGCCGATGAAGGCCGCCGCCGCCGGGAGGATAACATGGTGGAGATCCGGAAGAATAAAAGGGAGGAGAATTTGCTGAAGAAGCGGCGCGAGGGGCTTCAACCGCAGCAATTCCAGCCCGCAGTCAATGTTCCGCAGCTCGATAAGAAGGTAACATCGATAATCTGATTGAATTGTTCGGTGTTTTTCTTTTTCCGACTTTGAATGTGTAGTTATTGATCCGATCCTATTGGATTACTGGTTTAGTTTGATTGTTGGATTTGCTGCTGCTTACAATTAAACAGAGATTTGTGATGAGTTTTCTGTTTCTTTTGGTTTTAGTTTCATGTAATAGAATAAGATCATAATTTATTTAGTGTTGTGAGTGATTCATTGCAGATTGCTGTGTATATGATTGAGTTTTGTTCGTGGATTATATCAAAAAATTGAGTTCGTAATTGGATATATATCCCTTGTAGACGATTATTAAATTTCCTAGTTGAAATATGGGGTGGATCAAGTGAAAAAGGATAATGTATTCATGTTCTGTTTCCAGTTGGAAAGCCTTCCAGCAATGATTGCTGGGGTTTGGTCAAATGATGCTGCTCTGCAGCTCGAAGCCACAACTCAGTTCCGTAAGCTTCTTTCGATAGGTGAGCAAATTTGACTAATATTTGGGAAGTATTTTCCTGATTTGCTATTTGTATTACTCTTTTTGTTGAGATTTTTCTCTTTTGTTGAGATCATTGGGTTTATTATTGTTATTTTGTTTTCATAGAGCGGAATCCTCCAATTGAGGAAGTGATACAGTCTGGAGTGGTTCCCCGTTTTGTGGAGTTTCTTGCTAGAGACGATTATCCCCAACTTCAGGTATACACTTTTGTGTCTTGCCAAATAACTATGGGCAGGCTTTCTCCTTATAAATTATTTGTTCTCATGGAACTTTTTTTTGTTTTTCTAGTTTGAGGCAGCATGGGCTCTCACAAACATTGCTTCTGGGACATCTGAGAATACGAAAGTTGTGATTGACCATAATGCAATTCCAATTTTTGTGAGACTTCTTAGTTCTCCTAGTGATGATGTCCGTGAACAGGTACTTATAATGCATCAATGAACACGACATGCTCCATTTGGGGCTTACATTATGTATCAACTCTAACCAGAGTATTAATTAATTGTGTCGCTGACTGCATTTGATTTAAATAATGACAATTGATCAGGCAGTTTGGGCACTTGGAAATGTTGCTGGTGACTCACCAAAGTGTCGTGATCTTGTCCTTGGTTACGGAGCTTTAGCGCCTTTGTTGGCACAATTTAGTGAGCAGGCAAAGCTATCAATGCTTCGGAATGCAACATGGACACTGTCAAATTTCTGTCGGGGAAAGCCACAGCCGCAGTTTGAGCTGGTTTGTCCTTATGAGATGCCTTTAGTACGATACTGTATTCTCATAACCTCAATTGCATTTGATGTCTATTAATAGGTGAAACCAGCGCTAACGGCTCTTACGCATCTTATACGTACGACTGATGAAGAAGTCCTTACGGATGCATGCTGGGCGCTGTCATATCTATCTGATGGCACCAATGATAAAATCCAAGCTGTGATTGAGGCTGGTGTGTGCCCTCGATTGCTTGAGCTGTTAATGTAAGTGGCAATTCATGTAATGTTATTCCAAAACTCTTTGTTTATGGTTTCCAGATCCTTTATAGTCTTGACTGGTTTTTGAACTGTTCACATTACGTTCTTATGTTTCTCTTGTCCTTTTGTTTCTGGTTCTGTAGGCATCCTTCACCATCTGTTTTGATTCCTGCTCTGCGTACTGTTGGTAATATTGTGACGGGTGATGATTACCAAACTCAGGTTTGCAGCTGCATCCTCTTACTTCAATTTCTGACAAGAGAGTTTTTTCGCTTTATAGCAAGGAGATGAACATCTTTGTATTACTTAGAAAGTAACCCTTGTAACCTTTTAGATCTACTGATCTACATATTCCTTGTGCCTGCCATGTTACATGCTGGAAGAAAAATAAAGGAAATCACATTTTTAGAAGGGTATTATTTTATTTGCAAAAGATACATGGCAGATTTTTTTCATCTTTGAGCAAATTTTGTCTGTTGTTTAGCTATCCTTTGAGCCCTTCTCCATGAATATACCCCTTCTTTCTGGCATATATGTTTGTCAAGTTGTTAGCATTATTTCTGTTATGAGTATATTGAGTGCTCGCAGTTAATATATATCATTTGGCGTTTTTAGTTTTGGTAATGTGCTCAACTCTTTTCTTGCAGGTTATCATTGATAATAATGCTCTTCCATGTTTGCTTAACTTGTTGTCGCAAAATTATAAGAAAAGCATAAAAAAGGAAGCCTGTTGGACTATCTCAAACATCACTGCAGGAAATAGAAATCAAATTCAGGTATCCGGAACATAGTGGAGTTCTTTTGCTTTTGGTTCTATGCCCACTGTGTGATATAACTACTATGCCTTGGCATACTAACCTAAATTTTGGGGACAAGTGCATTTGTGTTGTTTCATTAATATTGCTATTTTTCTTTGATAAGTATATCGATTTCCCCCTCATTAATAATGACTGAGGCCCTGTTATTTGAATGAGCAGGCTGTGTTTAATGCTGGTCTCATTGCCCCTCTAGTTCATTTGCTTCAAACTGCTGAATTTGAGATAAAGAAAGAAGCTGCTTGGGCTATTTCGAATGCCACATCTGGTGGAACTCATGAGCAAATCAAGTACAATATTTTACCGATATTGTCGTATACATTCTTGATTTTCACTGATACTTTATTCGAAGCTTACGTAACTTATATTGCAGGTTTTTGGTACGCGAAGGATGTATAAAGCCACTGTGTGATCTTCTGATTTGTCCTGACCCAAGAATCGTCACAGTGTGCTTGGAAGGTCTTGAGAACATTTTGAAGGTTGGAGAATCGGAGAAGAATCAAGGTAACTCGGGAGACGTGAATGTTTTTGCTCAGATGATTGACGATGCAGAGGGTCTGGAGAAGATTGAGAATCTCCAAAGTCACGATAATAATGAAATCTACGAGAAGGCAGTGAAGATACTTGAAACATACTGGTTGGAGGAAGATGATGATCAGCCAATTGCCGGTGACCCTGTGCAAGATGGGTTCAAATTTGAAGGTGGCGCTGTCCCTTCTGGGGGTTTCAAATTCGGTTGAAGGTAAATCAATTTATGTGTTTTCTATTGATTTTTCTATTCAATCTTCATCCAGCAATGAGATAAAAGTAGGTAGATTTTAAATTTTACAGGAGGCATTATCTTTTTCTTGATATGGTCAACGTGCTTCTGATCTGTTAGTCGAGTACTCAAACCAGAGTCGGGTGAACTGTTAGTCGTGGGAGATCTCACTTAAAAGTTCAGTTAGATTGTTAGAATCGCAGTTGAACAGAAGCAGTTCATCTTAGTGTACTCGTCTAATGTGGTGAATACTATAGAGAGTCGTGATATTATCAGCTGGTCAGTGATGAGTCGTTAGGTTTTACAACTTTTGTGATGCAATTCAAACTGCCATGAAAGTTGTAGTATATTTTAGTCGTTTCTTTTTCGGGGGGTGGTTTTTGCTCTGGAATCGAAAAGAATTAGACGAAGAATCGGGTATATATTGTCGAGTGGAATAAGGGAAAATGCGGTCATATATGTAATTTTGTGCAAGTTTGAGTTGGTTATACCTTGTGGTCTGAAAAATATTGTTTGTTGTTCTTGCTTATTTTACATTTAGTTTGATGAATGTGTTGTTTCTTTAGAACTACATTAAATTGGATTTGTTTGTTTAATTATTTCTTTTGGTGTTTCTCAACCTGAGTGTCAATTTAAATCTTCTGTGGAGTTCTCTATGATCAAGAGTGTGGCGTATTTCTTATACCCACTTTTTTGTTTATACAATTACAACACCTGGATTTTTTTTTTTTTTCCATAATCTCACTTATTTAGGTTTTCCAATCAACATCTCCAAATATTTTTTAGCTTTGTTGTTGTCCCTCTGCAACTTCCAAAAGCCAATAATAATAAATTTATTCCATTATATGATAATCATTAGGATCATGACAGGTAGCAAATAGTACCTTTTTTGTACGGATCCGACTATCACAATAATTTTTAGAACAATAATAAAATGCATGTGTTATAGTGGAGTAGTAGATTACAGCATAAGTCTTGGACCATATAGTTGCATTATTTTTTTCTTTTCTTTTTTTCTTCTTATAGTGTTTTTTTGTTGTTGTTAGCTACCCACGTACACTACATGTGGTGTATTTAAGTAGTTTGATTTAAAAAACATGTCCACTTCCATCTCATTTTAAATTATCACTTTGTTTATTTGAAGACTCATTTCATTACCCTAGATATTTCAAGATATGAATCTTACTTTGATGAATTGACCTAGCTAGAAGTGATGGCTTAATAATTGAAGAGGAGGTCTCCTGTGCAGCAGGTCTCTTCGCATGAGACTGGATTTGGGTTGACCGACCCGATCAACGCGGGTCAATCCTGCAGTTTTTTTTTTTAGATTTTTTTTAAATTTTCATTTTTTTTTTTCGACTTCGCATACGGCTCTGATTTCAATCTATAGATAATCGTAGTGACAACATTCATGTCTTTTAGCTTACTCGAGATCTTCGGCTCCCCTCGCTCGATTTTTAAAATAAAAGAAAAAAAAAACTGACCAAAAAAAAGTAATTAAAAAATTAAATAGATATTGTAATATTTAAAAAATATTCTCGTAAACACCTAATAAGTCTGGCCGATTAAAATATTCATATGTCAATTGTCAAGCGCGTGTAACACATGTGCCATTAAAAAAAATCTCGCGGAATGTCTGTATTACACGCGCCTGCTCGAAGAGTGAGTTTCTGGCGTGTGTTCCGCACGTGCCGTGCACGTGGCTCGGTCGCATGCAGTGCGGCAGGTTACATATGAGTTTTTGCGATAATTGAAAGTTTGTGAAAACTAGTTCTATTGACATTAGTTGATCCTAGTTAGGCCAACTCGAAATCTTTTTTGACGAAAGTTTAACAGAATTCGATTCACGAACTTTTAACTACTAAGTCGATCACTCTATCAACCAAACCAACTTAATAGGGCTTAATAATGGGAAAGTGAATAAACTAGTGTGGGAATTAGAGTATCTAAGCGAAACAAATAGAATGGAGTAATGGAACTGAGTCATAAAACACCGTTAACAAAAGTATTCAATTTTTTTTAGAAATCGTACCGTCACATATTTCATCAAAATCTAGTTTGATTCAATTTTTATAGTTGTCTTTCCGAATTTTTTTTAAATTCCCAACATTTAAAAATACTTCTAGTACGAAATGTTTTCATATTGCAACCAAAATGTTATAATCGAAAAAAGAATGTGTGAATAAATTTTAAGAGATTGTAGCCCAATAGATAATAAAGCGTTTCTCATCTTTACGCAGTGTACAGAGCTGTGTAAAGAAATAGTTTATGGGCCACTGTCTCTTCATACAAACCTCTGCCACCACATGATCTGTCTTTATCTTTTGGCCTTCCTTTTTAATTCCATTATGTTCTTTTCATATTCAATGGAATTTATCCGGTGCGCATAAAAAATAACGGCTACGGATTTTCACAAATTCAAAAAAGAAAAAGAAAAATTTTTCATTTTTTTTAAGTTGCATTCTTTATTTTCCAATATCTTATTTATTTTTTGCAAGCTAAATATTACGAATTTTATCTCATTGCAATTAATTAAATACACCTGCTTCTGATTTTTTGCAACTGGAACTTATGATTAGTTCTCGATATTAAATTTTATTTTTATAGACATGTTGAACTAAATAATATATAATGATGACAGTGATAAAGTAAAATTTGACATCATTATTCAATAGAAATGTGAAGTAGAACACTTACGAGGGGATGATGAGTTGTACTTCAAACATGATACTTATTTATGGGTAGGGAGAATATGAACTATCCAAAGATATTTGAATTTTTATTGAGAACATCATAACTTCAAAGCCAAAAAATCAAAACTAGAACCACTCTATGACTTTCACATGTTCACTTTGTCCCTGAATAGTATGACTATTTTTTGTTCGGTCATCCTTTAATAGTATGATTATCTTGTTTTGGTAGTACATGATTTCATTACTATCTTTTTTTTATTCCTTAACACTCACTAATGTGGATCTCTTTTCTTTTTTTTTTTTCCGCTCACAATTACCTAACTTTTATCAAAACTCGTGTTGCCACCAGATAGTTTCAGAAACGGGGGAGTATAATATATGCATTATTTATCATTTATTTATAATATAAGTAGTAGTAGTACTCCGTCCGATCCACTCATATCGTCATTTTTGCCTTATTTAGATATCCAACCCATATTGTCATCTTTCATATAAGAAAAATTTTAACTCTTCAAAATCCCCCAAAGGTAATGGAGTCTACCCACTTTCTATCTTTTTATCATTATTTTTTATATTCGTGTCGTACAGTTTCATGATAATTTGAGCGGGAGTGAGAGATTATATATCTAGGGAAGAAAAGAAAAGGAAATGTACTTTGTACAATGAATAGTGAAGCAGTAATGTATATCCCATCGTTTTAGTAGCT
Source organism: Schizonepeta tenuifolia (assembly GCA_029490685.1). Lineage (NCBI taxonomy): Eukaryota > Viridiplantae > Streptophyta > Magnoliopsida > Lamiales > Lamiaceae > Schizonepeta > Schizonepeta tenuifolia. The sequence continues at coordinate 858,003 of CM055955.1, read as the reverse complement.
TCAACTCTAACTAGATTCAATTTATACCCCATTGCATGAAGAATGTCAACTCTATTTGAATGTCAAATCAACATATATGTATGGTTTTATCTAAGGTACCTAATATATCTATGTAATAGTTTTATTTTTGTCTAAGGTACCTAATATTCCATATGTTTCGAAATTGATGGTCTGTTTCTTTTTATCGAAACTACCATCTCTCACAAAAAAATACGACTTTTATTATTTTTATCTCTTTTATCCTTTAAATCACCTTTTTCCTTAATTCTCGTACCCACTTAACTAGACCATGAATGTGGGGACGGAGAGTACGTATTTTTCATTCAATTTATGTTTGCATTGTGAGAACACGCATCCATATTTAGTACCAGCATTTCTTCTTTGAGTTAATATTGAACTTTAAATTATTACAACATGATACTAAATTTATATACTACTATTTCATATCGTTAACGAATTTTATAATCAATTTTATCTAAATGCTAAGATCGACCTGAAGAAGTAAAGATCATTACTCCAAGTACAATAATCTACAATCAATCTTGAAAACAAAATCATAATCTTATAGATCATGGAAGTTTAGTCCACATTTTTAGATACAAAGCCAAATACATTTCATCACATGTTTTTTTTTAGAATCATTTTATCACATGTTTAAAGTAATCTTTGTAGAGTAAAAGATCTACTAATAATCCAAAGATTTTTAAATATTTTTTTAAAATTACAACGAGGTATATATTATCAAATAAATCGCTACACCACCATAAAGGTAGGACATCCACACCACACAAAGGTGAGACCACTTCTATTTTGAATTACAATGAGGTATATATGTATATTAGTATCAAACAGTAAATCGTTACACCACCATATAGGAAAGACCTCTATACCACACAAAGATGAAACCATTACTTCACATGCATGCAGGATCACTACACCAACAAATAAGGTAAGAATATACTACACCGTCTAAACGAGAATAAACTCAAAACCTATCATTACGGAGAGACTTGTGGTACCTAAATCAGTCACTTGAACTGGGCCGCCGTCTCTATGGATCACATTCGTGCATATATCCAACGGCCAGGATTGAATTATTTTACATGGGGTTCAAATTTTGAACTGAAGGGGCATAAAAGTAATTCCAGAATAAATATACAGTATAGAGTCAGCTAGGGTTTCGTGTATGTCTGACTAATGTCCGCCAGATACCCTCCCACTTTTTTCATTATTTTCTTTTTCGACGCATTCATTAACACAGATTTCCTCTCTCTCCTCCCTCTCTCTCTAAAAGAGTAACCACACTCCTAGTGAAAAAAATTACGGCTCATAAACCCCTGATCACTATCTTCATTTTACCGCAGATTTGTTACACCGATCATCTTGCCGCCGGAGTAAATCATTCACCACCGATCGCATCGGAGATCTTTTTTTTTTTTCATCATTTTCTCGAGCTGCATTAATCGATCGCATGGATCTGAAGCAGGAAACGGTGAGAAATCTAATGAGCGCCGCCATTTTTCGTCTCGTTTCTCCGAAGTCTGATCATCCTATCATTTCTTCGCTCGATTAATTTTTTTTGTTTTTTCATTTTCCGAACCTCAGCAACAGAATTCAGAGGAGAAGAGAAACAGCAATGGCAGCTCGTCTCCGAAGAGCTGCAGCGACTGTTACACCACCAGAACTCCTCTCTGGCGCGGCGGTCCTCACGGACCTAAGGTAGCCATTTCCGTTTGAAATTTCTTAAATTAATCGCAGTAAATGCGATCTATTTTATTTTTTGATTTTGATTTTTTTTTGCGGTTGAATCATCAGTCGTTGTGCAATGCGTGCGGGATCAAGTACAACAAGAAGAGGAGAGAGAGTCTGGGATTGGAAACCGGAAAGAACTGCAGGAAAATGAAAAGGAGCGGGAGCGGGAGCGGCGGCGGCGGCGCGAATCGGAGCAGCGAAGTTAGAGAGATTTTGAAAATGCGATTTATGTCGTTTGGGAGTGAAGTGCTACTGCAGAGATCGAGGAAGCTGATGAGCAAACTCAGAGAGGAAGAGCAGGCAGCTATTCTCCTCATGGCTCTCTCCTGCGGATCCGGCTACGCATAGTTGAGTTGTACCTCGCGCTGATTTAGTAGTACCGAATAAATTCTAACCAAATTGTAATGCTAGTGTGAGTAGTAGGATTTTATTTTGTTTTATTTATTTGATGATGTGTTTGGAATTAATGGATTTTCATTGTTTTGTTTGTTGAGTGAGAAGAGGAGGAGTGATGTAGTCCACTAACAATGATTGTTTGACTATGTTATATGGAGTAGGATTAATTCCTTTTTTAAAATTTCTTTGACTTGTACTAAGTTGTTGGGTTCCTTTTATTTTGGTATGGTTTGATTTTGTGTGATTGGGAAAGTAGTATTAAAAGAAGTAAAAACCATTGCAATCAAAAGATTCCTAAGTGAATATTGTTGAGAAATTATAAGTCAAAGTGCTTTTGAGGAAGCCTTGAGGGTTTAGAAAGGGGATTGAGTGGAAAGTTACTTCTATTTTAGCAAATAAATTAGGTAAATTTATACTTTTATATCTAAAGTTTATTGAAATATCACAAATATAACACATTTTTTATTTAGATGTATTAGTATTTGCCTAAAATGTGAGGTGGAATTTAGAAAATTTCACCTCATTATTTTTAATCGAATATGAAATTTTACAACATATCTTGTTAGACAATACGATTTTTCGGTACCGAAAAAGCCGACCAAGTTTAAATTTGAAATCATGATGTATTTATTGGGTTTTAATATGTCAAAGTTAAAAATGTGTTTTTAATTCGGACAAACTTAAGTGTAATTGAATATTTTTCTTTCTTCGTATCTTGCCTTTTTCTTTAAGTTCAAGCAAAAGAAACTATCAAATTCATTACTTATCATAATTTGATGATGATCACTAATTTTGGACCAAGCAAACAAATCCTCTAATTCATTCGACGCATCTGCATTCAATATTACGTGCATTTGTTAATAAGTAGTAATAAATTTAGTGGTGATTTAAATATTGTTTATAATTATATAACAATAATAATATAACACGCAGTTTGTCATAAAATTGAATAAGGGATTTGGGTCAATATGGGCACCATAACAAATGTGTTTGATATCTCATTTTTACTTATTTTTGTTCAAATTCATCTCAACTTTGAGCGCGGCACACCGGCACTTGTACCTCCTCTCGCCGAAAAATCGACTTTGTTAATATCGTTAAGTTTGAAATTTAATTATAAAAAACTTGAAGGTGTCGGTCACAGTGTGTGCGAATAAATTATTGAAAATTGAAATAGTTCGAATTAAATTTTTAAGTTTTCTTTATATAAAATGACTTTTATTTAGGGATATATAAAATGACATTACTAATATGCATATGATATAGAACAGAAATCCCGAATATGAATTGGACCATTTTGTCCACTCTTTACCACTTTATAAATCTAATCTTTGAAATATATCCCAATTATCAAATGTAACATTAAAATTATGACATCCTACTACATTAATTAGGTAGGTTTTAGAATAATAATTCACAATTATGATTGTGCAATTATTCTGACTAGTGATGGAGCCATACTTTTTCATTAATGTTTTATTTATAACTAGGATATCTAATTTATCGTCCAGGCTTATTTATATTCTAGCACACGTGTAAAAAGTATATTGAGTAATAAAAAAAAAGGAAAACTTGAAAAAAAAAAAAAGGGAAATGTATAGTGTGTTATTGGTCCGATTCTTTCTTAAATTATCTATTTCGGACCAAAGGAAGCATAAATATTGGGCCCCTAAATTAAATCTCATCAATTTAGATACAACTGCAGCCCAAATTTTCAAGAGCCCAATGTATCAACTATGAATATAGCATGAGCTTTAACCAAAATATTAAATCCAAATGAAAGTGAAAACAAATTCATCAACGTGAGTTTGGAAACGAGATTTAGATGTCCATTTGATGTAAAAACTCAAAATTGATTGAGATAATTCGTAGGCTCGAGCCGCATGGACGGATGAGTCACCGATGTCGAGCTTAGGGAGGACGAGCCCGACTCATGTGGATGAGCTGGCTGGAGCCCGCTGATGTATGGCGCATGCAATGCACGCGTCCGCCTAAAAAAATCAAATTTTGAACTGCCAACGGCTATGTCTTGTCGGACTCCGCTATCAACGGCTCACCGACCGTCGCAACGAGTCCCCGGTGGCGGCAACAGTCAGAATTTATTTATTTTATTTTATTCTCTTCCTCCTACCCTATAAATACACCCCACCATTACTCATGTTTTACACTATTTCTCAACTCTCTCATCTCTCATTTCCTCTCCATTTTCTCTATATCATTTCAACACTATTTCTTCTACTTTATACATTTCTTCTCTTACTCTTCACAAATTTCTCCATTTTTGTCAACAATGGCCGCCAACAATCCGCAACCATACTCAAAAGCGGAGTCGAAAGCTTTGGCTGCCGTTTGGGTCGTCGTTAAGGCATCCAATCGGCCCGATTCCTTTTGGAACCAAATAGCCAAAAACTACAACGACAATCGATCTGCCGGCAGGGCGGAGAGGATTGCAAGGATGTTGCGGGGTCACTCAAACCGCATCGAGAATTCGTGCGGCCGATTCGAAATATTGCCCCGACAATCCATCCAAGCTCTTCCGGCAACGTCAACCGTGACACAGATTATAGCGCATGCAAAAACGGAACATAAAGCCGTCTACGGAATACCATTCACTCATGAGGGTGTGTGGAGGATCATCGGTGATGATGCCGACTTCATTGCACAACTTTGAAGTCGTTCATTATCTCATGCTTAATTTAATTCGTAGTATTTATGTTTAATGTGATTTAATTTCATTCAATAAAATTGAATTTCCAATTCAAATTTAATCAAAATTCTAAAAATTGGAAATTAATTGATATGAGCATACGGATGAGCCGGACCAGTGTGGGCAGAGGCTCATTCGTGGGCCAAACCAACGGATGTAGATGCTCTTAAAGCTTGTTATCTTGATTGTCATCTCATGAAGTAAATTTAATCACCAATCGTTTAAAATTAAAACTCTTGAAACCTCTGATGAGATGAGAAAACTTTACTACAAAATGAAAAGTCAAGACATTACTAGTTAGGAAACTTTACTACAAATTGATAAGTTGAGACGTTACCAATTTTTAAAATCGGATTGAGTTTGTAATGAAGATAAAGACGTTTGATGCATTTGTATTATTTATTTAATTATTGCCTTGGGCATTGAATCAGGATTTTATCATAAATATTGAGTCGTTTGTTATGTTTTGGGGAGTTCAAATTGATATTGAGATGTAGAATTTGAGTATGTTTCCTTTCTCGGGTGTTCTTACGGTATTCATATTTGAATCAACAAATTAACTTTCTTATATGTATTTCTGTATAAATTTAATTATCAACGAGTAGTGTTCTTGATATCAAAGACATTATTAATCTTACAAATTATGGTATTAAATTTACTTTAAGATCACGATGTTGATATTTGATTAGCAATTAATTGTGAAAGAAAATATTAGCTAAAACCCAAATCAAAATATCAATTCATAAGCAGTCCTAACCCGTAACTCGTGTATCGGACTAGTGAACTACTTGTGTCACAATTCTGAAGGAAAACAATTAGTGAAATTTATTAACATTAACAAGTTAAGTTCAAGTTATGTTAATACTAAATTAAAAACGAGTATTTTCTTTGTTCTGCTCATTGTGTCTACATTTCCCTTAAATAGATATTTCACTCATCTTGTTTATGAGCAAATAAGGAAAGAATTAACTTTTCAAAACACTTCAAAAGTGATAGGACTTGCCCAATTTCTATTTTTTTACCCTAAGTTCTTAATCTCCTTATCCAACACTATATAAACACAGTGAGTGAGACGGATGGAGTACGAGCCATGATATATATCAATAAGGCTATGGACAACGACCCCCGATGGCCGTTGCCGAGCTCAGCGTGCATGCGGGCGCGCTAGCTAGAACGATCGCTGAAGCCCACGTGCGCTACCACACCTATACCGCCGCAGGGGACACGTGGTTATCGCTCAGCAGTCAGCGGACGACCGTTGATGATCGCAACGGTTACAATTCTTTTTTTTTTTTTGGTATTTTCAATCTATAACCCCCCCCCCCCCCCCCCTCAAATCATTCACACCTCAATCTTTCAACTCTCTCCTTCTCTCTTTGTGGCGATCTCTCTCTTTTTTCCGGCGACCTCAGCGATCTCTCTCTTTTTTTCCGACGACCTCAAGCGATCTCTCCATGGCTCCTCACGCCCCTCAGACACCGAGACGAGGGAATTGGCACGGGCTTGACTCTACGTCAACAACAACGGCGGCAACGGGGCTTTTTGGAGGCAGGTGGCGACTCGCTACAATGCGATCGACCCTAGTACTCGCCGGAGCGCAATGAGATGCAACATCCACAACAATATGAAAGGACTTCTATGCGTCACCACTAGTCTCGAGTCAAAAAACACATGCGGTTACTTTAATGCTATGTACAAATGTACAAGGAACCAAGCTCCGGACAAAACTACTGCACAGATGATGCTGAATTCAACCCTCAACGAATGTGCATCCACCAATAAAGAGTAGTTCAAGCATTTGGTGATTTAGACGCTCGGGATGTGCTTGACTTTTTTAGCTAGGGTTTTTTTTTTTTTTTTTTAGTTCTTTGATTGTATTTTCCTAGTTAATTTTTATTAATAAATTTTGCGATATGAAAAAGATTTATAATTTTACGATTTAAATTTCAGCCGGCTACAATGTAAAGCACCAAAAATAAATTCTCTTGTTCAACTTTTGACATTTCAATCCCTCCCTCCCTCTCTCTCCCGCCAAGTCAGAAAAAAGTATCGCTCATATTTATGCGCTGGACTCCAGCCTGGCACTGCTGAGGCAAGTTGTGTACGGTCGAAGAATCTATGGACGCTGGCGTACGTACACCTGCAACACCTGACCCACTTTAGGACATGGCACAAGAAAACAAAAGGCATTGGATCCGCCACGTGCCGGTTTTTTATTGGTTGGTAGCAGCGTCCCGCCAGTCAATGATAAGCACTACACCGTGCTCGATCCTCTGCTTCGTGGTGCATGCTGGTTTTAGGGGTGAGCTAGATTTCTTCTGACCCATTTTTGAAGGTACAACCACAGTAAGCAGTCGTGGTTTTCTGAATTTGCTACAAATGCTGAGGCTAAGGTTTTGGAATGAGTGAAAATGGCCAAGAATTAGGGCACATTTGATTTTAGGGTATTTTGCCTTTTGAAATTGTGGCTATAGGGCTTTCCGTTTGGTAAATTTATTGGAATTGCCTCCATGGATGTAGTAGTTGATACTTTTAGAGCATCCCGGGTCTTTGGAGACGTAGATTGATTTTTGATTTTGGTCGGGTTCCAATGATTGGATAGACTTAAGTGAAAAATTTTACAGTTGGGTTAATATAAACTTAGGTTGATTCAATGATTGATTTTCATTTTTTTATAGTTACAAAAAAAAAAAAATTGAATCAATGGGAACACGCTGCGTGTCCTCTTCCTCCGCGAAGAGTGAGTCGAGAGATGTGTCCAAAAATCGACATCCGCATCGACCTTCGCCATCGACGCCGAGCCTCGACCCACCCCACAACGGGGATCGACCTCAGCGAGGTTGAGGGAGAGTTGATCGACTCCCCTAGATTCTCTTGGATCGACCCCCCGTTGGGAGTGCTCTTATATAATGCTACTTCCTTAGATTCACTTAATTTGTCTAGTTATGTTTTGGCATGCAAATTAAGGATAGTGACTAAAAAGAAAGAAAGTGAGCATGTCCTATCATTTTTGAAGTATTTTATAGAATTATTCTTCTGTTATTTTGGAATAAACAAATTAAGTGAAACGTTCATTTAAGAGAAGATATCTATTTAATTCAATTAGTATACCACGCATCTTATATTTAGCTTCATAAAACTATCACATAATTTGTGGTAAGATGTCATCGACTCATCATGTGTTTTTGGTAGATTTTCTCCATCGGATATTATTATTGACACTACCATGTTTATTATACTGAATTATTAGCTATAGTTATTAGTATTATTGTTACCAATGAGACATTCAAATGTTATAGTTTCAGTCTATAAACAGTGAGATATTGGTTTCAAAGTTCAAACCATAACTTATTTCCTTTCCATGTAAAAAAAAAAAAGTGAAAATATGTGACACCTTTATAATAATGTATTTTTTGGTGTCATTTGGGATGACATAGTGGTAAAAGTGGGCGTCTGAGATTGAAAGGTATAAGGTTCAAAATTCCATAAAATCCTTCTATAGGTCAAGTCTGCCATCTGTATATACTTGGAAAATGTGGTTTGCCTGTCTTATGTAGTTTACAGGCTACTGCACTGGGACGAGAATTTCCTCAGTACATACCGAAGGTAACGGCTGCGAGTTACTACGACATGAAAAAAATCTTGTAATATCATATAGAAGCTCCTATTATACCACGTGTTCCTTCTTATCTTATCAAACATTACTAGTAGCATTTTTTTGTTTAATTAAAAAAAATAAAAAAATAAACTATTTCACGGTACACTTTTAAACAGAAGACAAACACAAGGAGACTATTCTGATGATAGTTTAATGGATACTAAAATAATGAGAGGCATTCAAAATATTGACTAACAATTAATTTGTCAAGTATGGTATGTTACTTTGTGTATTATTTTGCTCATGCGCCATATAAATTGAAAACAATAAACATAATGGTCCATCATGAGGTTTTTATTGGAATCATGATTTTACTTAAATAGAAAGTGGATTTGAATAGAAAAATCAAACACATACTAATTTAGCAAATTATACTCCATACCAATTTAGAAAGTGGAGTATTGAAATAGCTCGTCTAAAAATAAAGTATGGTATGAAATCTACAAATTAAACTGGACCATTTATTTTTGTACGATATTTATTTTGTTATAAAAATAGTATTATTGAGATATATAAAAAGACATTATATCATAAGAGATATATTTCCGTTTATATAAATAAGCATAAGGGGGAAGTTTCGACAAGCACCATCCCATATACACACACATAGAAAGTTTCCTCTATAATTAATTGAAAATCATTATGCAATTTGATTTTATATGATCTACGACGATCTCATTATACTTATAAAGTAGAGTATTAATAAAGAATTAATATTGCAATATATAAAAGGATATATATTGGTGTAATTCGCACGTGATATATGTTAAGTGACACAATCCCATTCCCAACCAAAAACATAAATTTATTATAAACATAAAAATTAATAAAATTAGGACCATTTATTAATTTATATAATGTTTTCATAATGCATTTCAAATTAAAAAAAATATCACGTATTTGATAAATTAATATAATCGTTTAAATATTTATATATGACCTAGATTAATTTATATAATATTTTTGCGACTGCATTTACATAATCAATATGTTTAAACAATCTTTATAAAATATTTAATTCAAATAATTGTATTTGAATTCAGATTACTTTTCAATTATTATCATTATTATTTGCAATTGGAATATTAACTAATTTTTTAGTATTTTATCAACACCAAAATGACGTTGTTTTGTCTTCGTCAATCGTCACAAAAGAATGGAAACAATTGATATACATATTTCACCACATGATTCAAAAATAGTGTCGTATGCAATTTTAAAATCACATTGTGATTCAACCAAAATTCGACATATTTTCTAAATCACGATTTCACATGATCATTACCACATCATAATCAAATAAATCTGATATATATGCTAATAAATTTCTTTTAGGGAAAGGAAGTCGAGATTTGAACTTTAGACATTACTCAATATTTATGTATAAGATTTGGATGTGATTAAATATAGAGTATTTTAATTAAACACTATAACTCATTATATATCCATAATTTAATAAAATACAAATCCACTCATCTGTCTCAAATATTATCAAGGTTATCATTAACTCATCATCCAAAGAGGATAATAAAGAATAGAGTTAATTATTGGAATTGACGTTGCATTTATTCGAATTTATAAATTTACGTAACTAATTTGATAAGTACTTTGCAACTATAGTACAACCAATCTTTTTATTAAGAATAAATAAAAACTACATTATTCTTTTTTTTTAAATACTGTGGAAACCTGCAGCCGCTGCTTTCGGTGCATATTGAGTAAACACCATCTCTGTATAGTAGTCTGCAAACCATAAATGACATGTAAATAACACTTTCCAACTACAGGTGTAGTAGACTCGAAAAAACCACGTCATTCTAATAGTACAATGAGTCATTCCATTAAACTAAAAAAAGTAGTAGTGTATAGTATCTTAATTTGTACTCCCTCCGTCTCGCGAAAGTTGTCTTGTTTTCTTTTTCGGAACGTCAATGTCTTGTTTCCATATCAGTAATAATTATTTGCATTCACACTGCTTCTACATTTTTTATTATCTATCCATACTATTATATTCTTTATCAATAAAATATTTCACTAAATATATCTACTATCCTTTAATTCATTTATTTTTAATTTCCGTGCCAAAATGAAACAAGACAACTTTTGTGAGACGGTTGGAATATTTTTTTTTTAGGATATTTTCATTTCCATTTCCATTTTATCCAAATATAAAGCTCACAAAATTTTATAATAAAAACAAAAGGGTCACAAAATTTGATGGGCTAGAAAGCCCATGTGCACAGATAGGATATGTGTGTGCGTGGGTGTGTGTTCTTATGTATTTATTTAAATATTTTCTTATTTCTTGTTATGTGACAGATACAAACAGCTGGCCTTTCACCAATCTTAAATTTACAATAAAAGGATTCTGATTTTTATATCACAATGGTAAAAAAATATTTGTTACTTAATTTAAATATCTTTACCATATTATAAAATCGTAGTAATTTTTTTTTAATAAGTAGTCGCTTAATGATTTTGGCCTATGGTGGAAAACTCAGCAAAAAAGCCTGTAACAAAACAAAAAACAAAAAAGGCGAAAATCCCCTCCCAAAAAATACACACTACACTCTCTCTACCACTCTTTATCTCTCTTGTTTAATCCTCTGCTTTACTGCTTCTTCACCTTCTCCAAAGGAGGGGAGAGAGAGAGAGAGAGAGAGAGAGAGTGCAGGGCACGTCGTTGTATATTACTGCGGAGCGCTTCGCATTTATCACTTTCACAACTTCCAAATTCGTTCATGGACTGATTTTCTCTCTGTTATATTATCCATGTGTTGGTACAATTTGGGAGGAACAAATTGCAGAAAGTGAAGCGCTACTGCAAATTCGGATTTGGAGTGTATTTGATTTGATTGTGCCCTAAAATTCGGGTGGTTTGGATTGAATTTGTGTTGGTGTGTCTCACTCTGGCGGACCTTCGAGGAACCCTAGCGTTCCTCCTATCGTCGATTCCCTCCGGCCGCTGCGATTTCAAATCGAGGAGGAGAAAGCAGAGATTCTTCTACAGCGGCGCGAAAATGCTGTGGATAATGAGGTTTTCCGGATTCTTCTCCGCCGCTATGGTAATGATTGTGCTGTCTCCCTCGCTTCAGTCCTTCCCGCCGGCGGAGGCGATTCGGTCGTCGGACGCCGATTCCGTGCTCAGATTCTCCACTCCGACGCATTCCGGCGACAAATTCTCCTTCCGCCGCGCACCGGCGTTCCGCAATGCCGGCGACTGTCTCTCGCCGAAACTGGAGAATTACAGCGTGTGCGATCCGTCGCTCGTCCACGTTGCGATTACTCTCGATGTCGAGTATCTGCGCGGCTCCGTCGCCGCCGTTCATTCGGTTCTTCAGCATGCTAAGTGCCCGGAGAGCGTGTTTTTCCATTTCCTGGTTCCGGAAATCGGTCTGGAAACGCTCGTCCGGTCCACTTTCCCTGAGCTGAAGTTCAAGGTGTATTACTTCGATCCAGAAAGAGTGCGGAATCTCATCTCCAGCTCCGTCCGGCAAGCGCTCGAGCAGCCGCTGAATTACGCTCGGAATTACCTCGCCGATCTGCTCGAATCGTGCGTCACGAGAGTGATCTACTTGGACTCGGATCTGGTCGTCGTCGACGACATCTCGAAGCTGTGGAGCACGAAATTGGGGCGGAAAACGATCGGCGCGCCGGAGTACTGCCACGCAAATTTCACCAAATACTTCACCGGCTATTTCTGGTCGAACAGTCGATTCGCCGGCGTGTTTTCCGGCCGGAAACCGTGCTACTTCAACACCGGCGTTATGGTGATGGATCTAGGGAAGTGGCGGCGGTTCGGCTACACGCGCCGCATAGAGCGGTGGATGGAGGTGCAGAAGACGAGCGCGAGCCGCATTTACGAGCTCGGCTCTCTGCCGCCGTTCCTGCTGGTTTTCGCCGGCCACGTGGCGCCGATCGAGCACAGGTGGAATCAGCACGGATTGGGCGGCGACAACGTGCGTGGGAGCTGCAGGGACCTTCACCCCGGTCCAGTGAGCCTGCTGCACTGGAGCGGCAGCGGCAAGCCGTGGCTCCGGCTCGACTCGAAGCAGCCGTGCCCGCTCGACTCCTTGTGGGCCCCCTACGATCTGTACGGACACTCGACGTGAGGAATATTTTTTGTTTCGGCCATTGTAATAGCTACTCTCCGCCGGTAAATTGCTCTTTTTCTTTTTCTTCATTTTTACTACATTTTTCCATTTTGTTTCCTTAATTCAATTATAATTTTGGCTTCAATTCAATCATTAATTCCTTGAACTGAACATCCTCTGGTGATTAACTCATTTCAATTTGTCTGTGCTCTGATCGATTTGTATTATACTTCTTCAGTATTATTATTTATTCATCTTTCTTTTTTTTCCCCCTCCTCCTTGATGATAAAGGTGAGAAACTGATGGATTTTATTCCTTCAGATGTGCGCTCTATCTGGCGATGTTACAGTTGTTTCTTTCTGATACTACAACATAAACTATTTGTTTATTAGCATTGAAGATTGGTAAATAAATTTGAGTTTGGAGTGAAATAAGGCTACGAGATTGCCTAGGAATAATACAGCTAAGTTAGAGAAATAAATTATAGAGAAGTCTCGATGTTGTCGGCCTACTTGCCTTTAGTTTTTGTTGTTCCATTTCTATTTAGTAGCTGTATTATTTTCCCAATGTTAATGACTTACTAGGGCCAATTACTCTAAAAAATAATGTACTAGGGCCAATTTGGTACTCCCTTCGTCCGCCCGGAGTAAATTTATTTACTTTCTTAATATACGAATTTTGATGTCACGTAATATTGTTATTCAGGGATGGAAGAAGTATCGATTTCAAAGCTTGTTTATATGTAGTTTTTGAAATTTAGACAATGTAGCAAGGGGTTTCACTTTATACTAGTAGGATTTAAGTTTGTGCTCTATTTCTTTTGTGCATTTTTGTATAGGCTTTATTTCTCTTATCCAACAATAGCATAAAGGGCATGGTAAAAGGGTCCTCTTTTTCTTGCTTTGTTCCTTGATTCCTTGATGCAAACGTAGCATAAAGGAAAAAGGAAGAAAAGAAAGAAAAACAAGAGAAGAATAAGGAAAAAAGGAGTTGTAGTTTTGGTGTGTTTTGTAACAACAATACCTTGAAAGTTTGTTTGTGCTTGGAAATTAACATCTTAGATCTTGCAAACTTAGACTAGTGCCATATTCCGTGTTTCATCTCATATTTATTGAAACACGGGATGGAACATAGTATGTTTAGAAACTTTAGTTTTCCAAAATACGGTGTTGACTCACGTTCATCCATATCTTAAGCACGGATTGATGAATAGCCCCGGTGTGTCTTAACGGGTGACCTAGTTCGAGCAAACAAACTCGTCTCCAACCGTAACTTTTAGGTCGAGCTATCTAAACCACACACATGTTAACAAAGGAAAGGAATATAGTGTTGGTGGGTAGGAATTGGGTAAGTGTTGCAATACAATACTATGTTATGTACAAGTGCATTGATTTATGATGCTATTTGGAAATGGTAATAAGAAAAAAGTTGTAATGAAATGAAATAGTGGTAGGCCATTATCCTAGAAGAGGTATGCGGCACACATGGTATGGGTTGTTGGTGCGCCGTTGTTGGTGAGAAATGAGATTTTTGCTCCCTCCACTTCCTACCCTTTTTTATTGCTTATTTAAAGGATACCTCTAATGTAAATATTCATCATTAACCCACCACAAAATAAAATAAATACTTGTTACATTTAGGTTTGTTACCTGTCATTTTGGAGAATTGGAGCGCATGTAGCATAGTGCTAAGAAATGTCCATTTATTTATGTTAGAAAGTTTAATAACTTTGGTAAAGTCTTTATCTTTTTGGCCCCTTTAACTATTAAGTTTTATTCTCTCGAGTCCTCGTAATACGGTTTACTAAATACGATGAGATTGACTATTTTGATCTCCATCTTGATGATTCTTTCAATCTCATCCTTTCAATTCAACAGTTCCAAATATAAGTACTCCCTCCGTCCACAAATCAAATGTCTATTTATCCATATTTTTTTGTCCACAAATCAAATGCATGTTTACCTTTTTGTACAATCATACCCTCCTACTTTTCCTTTATTTATTATCCTTTGCCATTGATGGTCCCACCTCACAATAACTTTATTCTTCATTTTTGGTCAACACCACCATTTTTTTATCAAAACACTTTCTCACTCAAAATAACTTTATCAACTTTTCTTAATCCGCATGGCGGAACCTAAATGATCATATGATTTTTGGACGGAAGGCGTAATAATCACGGGCTACGAGATACCATTTGAATCTAATCCTTAAAAGTTAAAGCTAGAGTAGCCTATATTCTTTTATTTATCAGGCTTATCTGGCTTAGTAAATGACCCCTATTATAATAGTTTTGGCATTTATGAAGATAAATTTGCTAATTAAATCTCAATTTTTTGGATGTCGTTACAATTTAGACCTAATTTTTGAAACATTGCATTTACGTCACGATCTTACATTTTCTAGCCAATTAGACCATGTCATAATTTTTTTTGGATGAGTGATCATTCTGATTTCGTCGCCATGATGTATTTATGTGACAACATATGTCCATGTCGTTAAATGAAGATTGTATCATCTAATTTTGGTGATAAGAAAACAAAGGTGTGTAATTCCATCAACTGCGAAAATGGAATTGTAATTGCAAATTTGCAAGGTTTTCAAAATCATATCCAAATTACAAATGAGATAAAAAATGTATTTCGCAATCAACCGAAATAAAATTTATATACTCCTATTTGATATTTGTTTCTTGATTGTTGGAGTATGATTTTGATAATAGGACTAAAGAAAATGTGAATTAGAAATAAATGGATGGAAACCTCGAAGCAAGTATTCGAAATAGTACAACTGATAATTTTGACTCGAGATGTTTTATTTTTATTTTAGTTTGTCGGGTCCAAAATGGTATATAGATGATTTAAATGTTGCGACAAATATTTCATATTCTGAAGAAAACGATACCACAATTTTTTCTAAAAAAATACGAAAACCAAACATGTTCTCATCTTTGGAAAGAAATTGAAAGGTTAAAAATAAAACAAAAAACTGTCATTGTTGAGGTCTGCTGGTGCTGGATATTGCCGTTGTTGGAGGCATCGAACGAAGCAATTAAATATATTATATTAGTACAATATTTATTTACTTATTTTGAATTAAAAAAAGGGACTTTTGAGTTGTTCTATTTATCACCTATATCGAGCTTGAATAAATTTTATCTCAAACTAAACAATATTCAAATTCAAATGTTCCTTATTTATCTATTGATTTGAATGCATTTTATTTTATTTTATTTTACTTATCACAAGTGGAGGTGAGCAATTAGTTTTGCATCCTTAAATTAATAGGTCAGCTTTTTCCGTGAGAATGGGTTGATTGGTTGGGTTTCATGAATAATACTTTGGCTCATCTAGCAACGAGTTTTATTAAATGATTTCGAAGGAGCTTTTATCGAGTTGTGTTTATTTCACAAATAAATAGACTTAGAAGGTATTTGGCTGAGCTTTTAAACTCATTAAAATAATTTATAAGCTGTTCATTATTAAACTTTTAGGGGCTTACAAGCTATTTTAAGTAGTTTTTAAGTTTAGCCAAACACTCTTTTAATTATCTTCCGACTAAAAAATTAATTCAGCAAGTGGAAGTGAATTGTATTTAAGTTTTTTTGGTTAAATTTTGTAATCCATTTTCATTGTGATTTTTCAAGTCTCCAACTTTCTTTATAACTCTAAAGTTGGTTACAATTTGTAGCCCTACTCTCGTTCACTTCGGCAAATTGGAAGCTACATTCACATGGTGTGCTTCCTCAGGATGGATATGGCGACACGTGTCCCACATCATTAATTGAATAAGCTTAAATCATAATTTAATTATTTAAACCACATTTTATTTAAATTTCTGTTCTTGCTCCTCGTCATTTCCTGTTCGCCGTCTTTCAAGCGTCGTCAATCTTTCCTTTTCATCAAAGACTTGTCGCCGGCTTCACCGCCTTCTTGTTTAGTCAACAACTCGTCGTCGTCTGTTAGATCGGTCTGTCGATTTTACTTGTTTCTCCTATTTTGCTCGTTGTCGTCTGTCAACAACTTTATTGTAGATGCCAACCAACAACAATTCCTCATGGATTATCAGGGAATCATCATAAGTTCTATTGCATAGCTTTATACTCTTTATGTTTTTCTTTGTTTGCAAATTTGTTCGTCATCTTATATTTTCCCCAATCCTATTTTGTGAAGTCCTTATTTTGTCCTCTTTTGATTTTACAACCAAACAAAACATTAAGCTAATCTGGGCGAAGAGCGATGGTGGGAGACGATGAACAATAAATGACTAATCCCTAATTTCTGAACAAGAAGAATACAAATACCCTAAAATACACTATGTCTTTGAGGAAATTATTGAAAAGGAATGAAAAGATAGAATGGAGAATTAACTGGAGGAGATTCAGCAACATAAAATTTGCAGACAACCATGTTAATTGAAAGCACAAAATATGAAAGCAGGATCGGTGATGGATTAATTGGTGGAAGAAATGGCCCGCATAACTTTATCTCAGTTATTAGATACAACAAAATAATAATAATAAAACAATTCAAAAAGATAAATAAAAGGAAGTGAAACACATTATACAAGTGGACGGTTGGATTACATAGTGAAGTACACTATGTGAAAGCAACATCTAGGCTCCCGTTCACTTCAATATTTATTGTAATTACTTTATACAATGAAATAAAAAGTAAACCTACATTTTCTAAATTAGCTGGCCTAGTAATTGAATTGATTTATTAAACCATCAGTGATTGGTACAAGTAATTTGATGGTAGATATGACTATAAATTTAATGCAGCGTTTTATTAGGACGAAAACACAAAATAGATTTCATGTGCTTGTTTATGTACTTGGAGAGTTAAATTCGAATTTTATCAAGTCTTAATTGTGAAATATATCCAATTTCACTTTTTCTAAATTAGTTATATCCATTTGTTGGAAAACAAATTAGTTATGTCCATGTTTGGTATGAATAGACCAATTTACCCTTGATGTTGTATTGTTTATATTATATCTCTTACACATTAGGTACGATTTGACTTGTTTCATATTTTTACTCTCATTAACCGAAAATGATTGTGATGTTAGGGTATGAAAGTTAGCAAAAGTGGTCAATAATTAGATAATTAGTGTTGCAATGATTAGTTTGTCTAGGGTTTACTCAAAACAGATTTACCGATACTATATGTAAACCATAAAAAACAACCAAAATTATATGAAATAAAAACAAAAAAATATTTAAACATTACAAAAATAACCAAAATTATATGAATTGATAAATCTATTTAAACCCGCTCGGCTAAATGTATAATATTGAAAGATCCCACTCGATTTTTATTGAAGATCCCACTCAAGCGGGATCTTCTAAATTTCGAGCGGGATCATTCCATGTTGAAGGATAAATATTATTGCGAATAAATTCTTAATTAATTACGCAATTTTTAATAAATTAATTATATAATAATATTGAATACGTAATAACTAATTAACTTATTAAAATAAAAACAGTAAAATATGTATAATATATAAAATTAAATATAATTATATCAATTTGACAACTTTTGAGAAATCCCGCTCGGTTAATTCCTATATATTGGAAGATCCCACTCGACATTATTGAAGATCCCACTCGAGCGGGATCTTCTAAATTTCGAGCGGGATCATTCCATGTTGAAGGATAAATATTACTGCGAATAAATTCTTAATTAATTACGCAATTTTTAATAAATTAATTATATAATAATATTGAATACGTAATAACTAATTAACTTATTAAAATAAAAACAGTAAAATATGTATAATATATAAAATTAAATATAATTATATCAATTTGACAACTTTTGAGAAATCCCGCTCGGTTAATTCCTATATATTGGAAGATCCCACTCGAGATTATTGAAGATCCCACTCGAGCGGGATCTTCTAATTTTCGAGCGGGATCATTCGAAGGTGAAGGATAAATATTATTTCAAATAAATTTGTAATTAATTACGCAATTTTTAATTATATTAATTATATAATAATATTGAATACGTAATAACTAATTAAATTATTAAAATGAAATTACTAAAATATATAATATATAACATTAAATATAATTATAGCAATCTGACAACTCAACTTAAATCCCGCTATGTTAGTTCATAAATTTTGGAAGATCCCACTCGAGGTTTTTGAAGATCCCACTCGAGCGGGATCTTCGAATTCTCGAGCGGGATCTTCTGTTTCGTAAATCTAAATATTATTAGAAACTAATTATTAATTAATTACTCTATTTTTAATTAAATTAATAATATAATAAAATTGACTAACTATTAAGTGATTTAAATTAAAATGAAAATATATGTAAACTATAATAGAATAAGCAATTAAAATGAAAATATATGTAAACTATAGCAATTAAATTGAACAATAATCCCGCTCGTGTGTTCTAACAAGAAATGAAGATCCCACTCGATATTATTGAAGATCCCACTCGAGTGGGATCTTCATTTTTATTAAGTTTGTACGAGCGGGATATATAATTATTTTGGAACTAATAACATTATTTAATTTTTTATATAGTTTACATATTTTTTGGATTGTATTGGTATATTAATTCGTAGATTTTAATAATTTGTATACAGTATGTGATAATAATTGTACTATACAACTGAGTGTGATAGTAATCGACACTGGTGGATGTGAAAATTCATCTGTAAATATTCACGTGAATGGTATTTCACCATTGATGTAACAATTTTACTTTCACGTGAATTTGTACAATTTCACTCACCCAATTGATTGAATGAATAAATGAATGAATTCTATAAAAGTGGTAGCAGAGATGAATCTTCAAACACCACAACTATCAAAATATTTTGTACTCCTCGTAAAAAATTATCACAATATGGAAGAATGGAAATATTTCAACATCAAATATGGTGGAGAATGGCACGATTGTGAGTATGTGGGCGGTTCAGAATCGGTCACTCAAGTTCTTGCTGCCACTCCAGCTCTTATCAATTTGAAATATAACATCGATGTGCTGATGCGTCGAAATTCGATGAGCACTCGGTACGAGATTTATTATTTATCTCATGCTCGAAGTGGTCGCACTGTGAAGATTCTCTTGAGCACAGATCAACAGTTTGCTCAATTGTGCATGGAGTCCCGTCCAACCGTATATCTCATCCACAGCCAAATAGATGTGTATGTTCCATATTTCGAAGAACCTGGGGCGTCATCCTTTCAATACGACCAAGGGCAGTCGTCGTCATTTCAATACGACCAAGGGCAGTCGTCATCATTTCAATACGACCAAGGGCACACGTATTCTGATGAAATGGAGCGTATCCAACAACAAATCAATTCTCGGGATTTCTTTTCCAACTTATATCCTAGTGGGTATAATTACGAAGCGACGTCCACGTATCACGTACCTGTTATTCCAGATTGTCATTTTACAGACAACGAAGATGATGAACCACAATGCACTGTCGAGTTGGATTCAGACGATGAAGATGTTGACTGTGCTGATCTCCAAACTGATAGTGAAGCATCTGAAGACTAGACTGAGGAAGGTTTACGCGATTTTACTATGGTGGAGCACAGTGCATGGATTCGTCCCAGTGCAACGACGGACGCGTGCGATCTAACCAACTGGTTAGTTCCGGTGATTCCGCCCGATGCAAATATTTCTCTCATAGCACGTGATCCTGACCTGACATATGATGATGAGTTGCGTGTTGGTGCTGTTTTCCACAGCAAAAAAGAGATAAATATTGCAGTCGGAACGTGGCACATGAAGAGAGGACTTGAATTCAAAACTCCGAAATCAGATTATATTAGAATGAAGTTCTTATGCAAGTATCCGAATTGTCCATTTGAGTTGCGTGCAGCCTCACGTGGGACGAATACTTGGATAATACACAAGTTCATTCCTGAGCATTCATGCATCCGTCAGCTACGACGTGCCGCACCGAGGAAAATCAAGATGGATGTTGTTGCAACTTACGTGGAGCGAAAAATCAGAACCAACTGTAAAATCATGGAGCCAAAGGCCATTATGGAGGAGATGTTACGCGAGTTCGGTATCACCATCCGTTATGATTTGGCGTTGCGAGCACGGCATTACGCAATACAAAGTATATACGGAGGGTATGTTGAATCCTTCCAGTTGTTGCCTGGCTATCTTAACATGCTCAAAGAATCAAATCCCGGCACGCTGACTGATCTTGAAGTTGGAAATGATGGGAGATTTGAGCATTTGTTCGTGGCTCTCGGCGCCTGCAGACTCGCGTATCCATTCAATATGAGACCTGTGATAGTTTTGGATGGCACTCATATGAAGTGCAAGAATAGAGGTATTTTATTTGTCGCTATGACGAAGGATGCCAACGAGCATGTTTTTCCACTGGCGATAGGCGTTGGCCCAATCGAGAATGATATATCTTGGAGATGGTTTCTATCCCGTTTGAAAATGGCTTATGGCGAGCTTAGAGATACATTGATTATCTCTGACGCACATGTCTCCATAGCGAACGCTGTCAATGAGGTGTTTCCAAATGCAGTTCACGGTCTTTGCTACTATCACTTGTTGAATAAGTTGACGTGTTATGGGAAAGTTGTTGTAAGGTTGTACGAACGAGCTGCTTTTGCGTATCGCACTTCAATTTATGATAAGGCAATGGCCTCTATTCAACAAGAAAGCCAAGACGCATACGACAAACTAATGAGAGTTGGACCAGAGAAGTGGGCTCGATGCAAGTGTCCATTGCCGCGTTATAGCCATCTCACTTCAAATGCAGCAGAAGTGTGGAATCATAGAGTAAAATGGGCTCGTGGTCTCCCTATATGCTCAATGCTTGACGCTATAAGGTATATCATCGAGCAATGGTTCGATGAGAGACGAAATTTACCCAAAGGGGACGATGAAGTTGTCACTCAAGAGGCGGCTAAGAAGATGACAGAATCAATGAATAAGTCATTTAGGTACGATACGAGTGGTGGAATCGGCTTGGTGTTCAACGTGGGTGATGGTAGAAGAAATTGGAAAGTTGATCTCAATTTACACACTTGCACATGTTGTGAATTTCAAGATGATGGATTGCCGTGTTCACATGCTTTTGCTGCTATCCGGTATGTTTTATTGCTTCAATTTGCATAACCATACGAAATTATAATTACAATTATTAAAAAGTTATAATTAACATTATTGTTAAAAAATGTAGAAAAAATGCTGATGATGTATACCAATATGTGCAATGGTACTACAAACGAGAAGCTTGGGACGAAGCTTATCAATATCCTATACATCGTGTTCCACACGTAGAGGATTGGGATATTCCAGTTCAAGTGGCCAATATCTTGGTCTTGCCTCCCGTAATCACTTCACAGGCAGGACGGCCGAGAACTAATCGGCGAACATCTGCATTAGAGAGAACTAGCCGGAGACAAACCACAAGACAAGAAGTAGAATCATCGACAAATCAACGTCGGAGGAGATGTGGTAATTGTCGTGAAGAAGGTCATACGCGTAGACATTGTAATCGGCTTTAACAATCTACCATTAATCGTAACTATGTTGTTTGAATTTATATAATTTATTTGTCTTGGAAAATGTATTTTTTATTACTAGAAGATTAAATTTAAACAATTTTAAAAAAATGCATAACTTATACGGTTAAAAAAATCATAACTTAATATTTACATAATAAATTTAAATAACAATTATATTTATTTTTACATCTTCTATATCCCACTCGTGAAAACCGATATCCCGCCCGGAACTTAAGGAATTATTTTTAGATCCCGCTCGAGTGGGATCTACATAGCTCGAGGGGGATCTATGTTTTTTGCATTTAAATAATTTATTTGAGTTCGATAATGTATTTTCTATTACTAAAAAAATGAAATTTAACGAATTTTAAAAAATGAATACATTAAACAATTAAAAAAATAATAACTTAATATATATATAATAAATTGAAAGAGAAATTATATTTCTAGTTACAATGTTTAAATCCCACTCGTGTAGGTTTAGATCCCGCTCGGCAACCCTAAAAATTATAGAGATCCCGCTCGAGTGGGTTTAGATCCCGCTCGGCAACCCTAAAAATTATAGAGATCCCGCTCGAGTGGGATCTCTATAAAACTCGAGCGGGATCTTCTACTATTCAATTTATATTATTTATATGAGGTGAAAAATGATATATTTACTACTATTATGTTAAATTTCATCACATTTTAAAAATGCATGTGTTATTTGATTAAAAAAAATCGTAACTAAATATATATAAATTTAATTTCACAAACAAATATATTTTGGACTGAAAAATTAAAATCCCACTCGTTTAGGTTTAGATCCCGCTCGGTCTCCTTGAATATTATTTGAGATCCCGCTCGAGTGGGATCTCTATAAAACTCGAGCGGGATCTTTTTCTATTCATTTTATATAATTTATTGAAGTGGAAAATGAATTATTTACTACTATTATGTTAAATTTCATCACATTTAAAACAATAAAATGCATGGATTATGTGATGAAAAAAATCTAAAATTACTAAATCAAACTAAATCATAATATAAATATACTCTAAAGCTCGATATTCAGTACAATAAATATTGTTCCAATTCTAAAAAAAAAAGAAAAGTGGTACAAAGCTCTTAAGCTGGTCGACAAAGTTCATATATAGCACATGCCATCCTTAGTCTATATGCTGTAGTGCGAGCTTGCCCCCATGGTATGGATGGACGCCCAGTAATCATTCTTTCAACTTGCATCAGTGCAAATGGAGCGCAACTGTGACTGTCTCTTTGCTTAAATTGATGATCAATGTCAGCCACTACCAATTGCAATGGATCATGGATAGCGGTGCGCCCAATACGATTATGTTTCCAATAGAAGGCATGGCTAAGCACTACAGGCCATAAAACTAGCAGTGGCTTCAACCTATCAAATCGCATTTGTTGCACTGCTGGATCAAGATTGTAGTACATGGAGTCGTACAGGGTCGCCGTCCATGACAACATGTCGATACTAACCACCACGAAGTGTGTACTTACACAACACACTAGTATGACCTTCACAAAATGGACATGGAAGCATAACTCAATTAAATCTACTACATTATAACAAATAGTTTTCAACAAATTACCCAAAAATCTAAATTCACTTACTTGTGTTGCATCAAACATTGAGGTATGTGACGCTCCAGCGTCTTCTCTTCCGTGGATGGTAAATAGTATGCTTGGGGCAGGCTGGTACTGCCTGTCACTGGTTCTTCCCAAATCCTAGTCATGTTCGAGCGAACCCTGTTTCATCAATAATATTTTACCCAATTTATCACTCAAGACAGTGTTGTTGAAATTAATAGTAAAAAGCTACTTACAAAGACACTCGTGTCTAAGATGACTGTGTTCCTAAAATTCACACCAGGCTTCATCCCATCATCTGCCTTCAATCGCAGGCGCAGATTCAATAAGTACAAATCAACGGCCTACAAAAGATGGTTAGATATTATATTAAATTAGTAACAGAAATTAATGATAGCCATCTAACATAGTACAAATTTACTTACCCCGGCAAGGACATCAATTTTTGGATTTAAAAGCTCCATAAACCATGCGTGATCAAGTTCTACACCACTATCTTCAATAATCATCTTGCCAGTCGACGGACCATTGCAAAAATTTTGGAATTCTTCAACCAGGTCATCTGCCAGTGGGATCGGTGCAACTTCGGCTTGAAATGGCGTAGAAACTGAGGCTGCAAGCTTTTTCTTTCTAACCCCTTTCCGTTTAGGCTGTTTAACGGCCGCCTCTTCTGGTTGATGGCGATCAAGTGGGACAGCAGGGATAGCACTGATTGGCACTTCTTGTGAATGTTGCATTTGGGAACGATCTTGAGCGAGTGATTGTTGAAACGAGCTTCCAATAATCTACAAGGACAAAGTATTAGAATAATTCAAACATAATTAAAAAAACTGATTTGATAATAAAATCTTTACATTACCTCTCCCAAGTGACTCCACATATCCATCTGATGACCACTTCCGAACATGGAATGCCGAGGCGGATCATGATGCGTACTAACGAACTGTCCTTGCGGCCGATATGCCGTACCAAATTCAGGCATGGAAAATCGGGCCGGAGTGAATGGCTCAGTAGTGTATGGGATGGAAATGGGCGGGGTAGTACAGGGCACAGTGAATGGTTCAGTACTGTATGGGATGGAAGTAGAGGGCAAAGAGGATGGTTCATAAGTGTATGGGATGGAACTGGGCGCCGTAGTAAAAGGCACGGTGGTGGGCTCTGGTGGTGGTGAGTGGAAGATGGGCTCCTGCCGAGGCCGAGTTGTAGGTTCATATGCTGGAGAACGTCGGGATGTTCCACATCGCATTTGATCCATCAAGTCCCCAAACCACTTGGCAAACCGAGGTACCCATCTCTTGTCCATCTTGTCCAGGAGCCGATCCTCAGATTTTTCCAGTTCCTCTCTCATCCAACGACGATCATTGTATCGGCGGTGGTGCTCGCCCCCACTGCTGGAAGATGATGATGTAGCTTGTTGGGATGCAGCTTTTGCAGTTTTGCGAGTACGCTTCCCCTTATCTTGTGGCTGAATTTGAGGCTCCTCGTCTGAATTGTCGGCCTCAACATAGCTAGCACCTGCTCCATGTGATCGTCTGGGCCTTGAAGCTTCATGTGTCGGGTTAGCCTCTTCAGCAAAAATTGCTTCCGTACGGGGACGAGAAGGAAACTGGTCACCATCCCTTAGCGGATTGCTGGGCGGGACAAACCCAATATTGAGAGCATTTGGATATTGAGTCGACTGCCAGTAAAACGTCATCGACTCGTCGTCAGAAACAGCAATCGGTGTCAAATTGGGCTCCTGTACAAAAACAAAATGGATATTAGATATGACGTATTGTATAAGAACAGCAAAGTATTAAGAGATAAAAAAATTAATTTATTACCAGTTGAGAAAAAAGTGGTCCAAGATCTGTTGTAGGTCTGCTTCTAAACCTCCATTTAAGGCATCTGGGAGCCCCGGTCGGGTCATCAAGTCTTGCAGCGGCTTCCGCTAAATCTGGCATGACTTCTAGAGACCACACATGAAATGCCCACACTGCACCATAGAAGTGATATTTTTTTGTATTCTGCACATTGGTGATGTAGTGCTTCAAATTCAAGTATGAATATGCTCCCCATGGAAAATTATTGAACAGATTCAAATCATCAACCAATTTCCAAATCCACTGCGGAACCAATTTCTTCATGTCTCTACCGAGTATTACCGCGTACGCCACTATAACATGAGCCGCGCCGAGGTACAAATCAACACATACATCACCATTTCGATCGGCAATGGGCGCTCGCGTGTTCTTAAATCGCTCCAGTAAGACATTCCCAGTGATAGGCATACCGTTACAGAACCGTCGATAAACCTCCACATCCGATAAATCGTGGTCATCTGCCGGATTAAAGCTCGACTCGCCAAAGCTCAAACCAGTCACCAAAGCATATTCTTCAATAGAAAATCGGAGGTTTACGCCGTTGATATGGAACCACATCTCGTGAGGCTGAGAACATGGATAGTTGATCTCACGTGACAGTACGTGATGCACAGCCATCCCGCATTTCTGCCCAGGCTCCCAATAGACAAAATGCCCGAAGCATCCATTTATAAATCTCTCGACCAACTCTTGACCACCGACCTCATACAAAACCCTTCTGACATCTTCCAAAACACCAATCCTATAATACGTGCTAATAGTAGAACTACGGTTGATAGAGTCGGGCCTCTTGTATGTAATCTATGCACAAAATCAAAATAACAATTCATTACAAATAAAATAAAAAATAATTCGATACATAATCCAAAAAAAAATTACACAACTTCTTATAATAATCCACAAATAAAAATTGATTACATTTAAATACGCATATTTTTTTAATCCAATTATTCGACTAAAATAATATAAAACTAAAGCAAATTGACAATTTTCTACGCAAATGGAAACTATTTTTTTTAACCATCAAATTATTCGACTAAAATAATAATTATTATATATTGTTCATTTTAAATTAATTTCATCCAAGAAAAACAAAGATCCCGCTCGGACATGGGTCCCACAGAAAATTCCGCCCGAGCGGGATATACAACCCACCGAGCGGGATCTTCTTCACGGCGAGCGGGATTTCATATACGAGTGGGATTTCATATAATTATATTAATATGGGATAAACTACACTACAAACCTAAAACATATGATTTTAATTTTGTACGCACAAAATCGAAACGCAAAAAATAAACAACAAATCAATCAACAATTAATTCAACAAATAATGCAACTAATAATTTAACTAATAATTCAACAATTATTAATTAATATAAAAAAATCGGCTAACCTCTAAAGACATTTTGACGGTGGAGTGGAGGTGAGGAACGAAGATCCCGCTCGCCGCCGCTTGTTTTTCGACGGTGAACAACGGAAGATTTTTGCACGGTGAAGGGTGGAGGCGGTGGAGTAAGATGAATTGTATATAGGGCGGGATTTATTAGGGTGTTTAATGTCGTGCGTGATGGGCGGGATTTGTGATAGAATTGAAGATATATATAGATGATATATATTGGCGTGATGGGCGGGATTTGATGATAGCAAATTTAAGATATATATAGATGATATATATCGAATATTGAGTAATACAAAGATATGAGACAAAAATTTGAGTCAACCCATATTCTTCAACCAGTGCATGTGATGCAATGTCATATCTCACAAGCATGCGCGAATATTTTGGAAAATTTGAATTAATACCTTATACGATTAAAAAATTCATAACATAATATATATATAATAATTTTGAAAACAAAAAATATATATTTTTACGAATTCTAAATCCCGCTCGTAAAAACATAGATCCCGCCCGGAAATTTTGGAATTATTTTGAGATCCCGCTCGAGTGGGATCTACATAACTCGAGCGGGATCTATATTTTTTGAATTTATATAATTTATTTGAGTTGAAAAATATTTTTTTTATTACTATAAAATTAAATTTTAATAAAATTTAAAAAATAATACCTTATACGATAAAAAAAATTATAACTTAATATATATATATAATATATAAAAAATAAATATATTTTTTTTATGTTTTCTACATCCCACTCGTGAAAAATTAGATCCCGCCCGCAAATGATGGATGTATTTTGAGATCCCGCTCGAGTGGGATCTACATAACTCGAGCGGGATCTATATTATTGAATTATTTTCAGATCCCGCTCGAGTGGGATCTACATAACTCGAGCGAGATCATTTTTGTTCAAATTTATTTAATTGTTAAAATATACTTTGTTCTTACTATAATGCTATCATTATCAATTAAATAAAAAATTAATATCAAATTACATTAAATACCTAACGAAAAAAAAATAATAATATCAGGGTTTTAACTCTTTAACCTGAACATGTGGGCGGGATTAGGGTTTTAAGTCTACTCTCACCTACCTCTCCAATCTAACCTAATTAATTCATAAAGTAGCAACAAAATCTTTGTCTTTCCAATTCCCCATGCAACACACGGTTGAAGTGATGTTTTTTTTGTCATGTTTCAATTATTTTAAGGGTATTTAGGTCAAATTGGATATAACTAATTTGGTTTTCAATAAGTGGATATAACTAATTTCAATATATACTAAGTTGATATAACAAATTTTTACTCTTTTATCAACATCTTTTTATGTCGAATCTATTGCATACACCATTTCTATTGTCTTTTTATTCCTTTTGAAAGTTGTCAAATAACTAGGGCTATCTTCGATAGAAAATCAATCAGGCCACGTAACTTGGTAGTTAGTCTAGTATATCATACTACTCCATCCGTCCTGGTAACAGTGTCTCTCTTTTATTTTTCGTCTAGTATAGTCTTATTCTATAAATAGAAACAATTAACTCTTAAAAAGGTGTGGGAGTGAGACCTACTACTTTTTATCATCTTACTTTTGTTTCTTAATATTTGTGCCAAAAGCAAGTGACCTTATTATTGGAACTAAGAGAGTTTTTGAGTATTTAATGAGTGGACTAGGATGAGGTAGTATCTATCGGATTAAGTACATGTTACATTGGATTAGGTCAGACCAAAACAAATTTCAATTAGATCTTTATATTTACAGCTCAAACTTGCTCAAAATAGAACGGGGCATATTTTTCTACACATTTAGAGAATTCGCAACGGGTCTTGATCGTCGGCTCGAGCCGACTCGACGTCAAGACACCCTGTTGTCGAGATGGAGGGCTCGTGATGCGTCTCTCCACTCGAGACAGGCTCGATCATTGAAATACAACTATTGAAACGACCATTGTGACACGATTGAGGCACCATTTCCATTAAAACAAGCTCATTGTGAAAAAATGTTTCAACGTAAGGACGATAAGGGGTTATGGATGCTCTTATTTCAAAGGTAAAATTATTCACGTTGTGGGATTTTCCTCGTACAAACATAATAAAATACTAGTAGTACTACTTTACAGCTATGAAACATTAATACCCAACTGAGGCAGCATCAAAGTTGATGGGCCAAGGGCCCAGTAACAATTATATGGCCCACAAACTGTTGAGAGTTATCCATTGTATTACTATAAAGTTTTATATTTTTGCAAAAAAAATATGACAGCCCATTCGCATTGGTCGTATGGTACAAGAACTTGAATTACTCCATGTATAATAATTATATGGATCATGCTCTCTCCGGTCGTTTTTTTCGGCACAAAGATTACGGATAAGAGGATTAAATATAAAAAGTATATTTACTGTATTTTATATAGAATATTAATTATTGATGTTGTTGTGAGCAATATTTTAAAAACCAGTCCGACAAGCTAACCAGTCAGTGAATTGGGTTGCTGGGTCACCGGTTCGACCGATTGAACCGTTCTAAAAAACCCGGTCAACTTATTAATCAATTATAATTTAATATATATATATATATATATATATATATAAACTAAATTAAAAAAAACTACTAAATGATAAAATTTAATTGAAAACAAAAAGGTATAGTTATATCATAGCAATTCAAATTCCAAAATAAAATATAATGTTCGATCGTCTCGAGCAAATCATAGTATGTCCAAAAAGAAAATTGAAATATACTAGAATGGAAGAAAAATTACAAATTTTATTCAATTCCAAAGATCACCCTCATCATTATCACGAAGACCATAAGCATGAGTGCGACGACCAAACGATTCAAGAGTTGCATGTGTGACTATCTCATCAATATTTTCTCTAGCTGAAAAGAAAAGAAAAATATATAAGTTAACCAATAACAATATTAGATATGTGTAATTTAAAATTAAAAAAAAAAAAATTAGAATTTCTAAAATTTTGTGAATTGGTCGGTTTTTTCGAGTTACCAGGTCGGGCGGGTCGCCGGGTTTTCACCGATTTATACTGGTTTGCTTCGGGTCGGGTTAAATTTTTATTTCTATCCAAACCGACCCGATCACATAACCGGGTCGCGGGTTTTCCGGTCCGACCGCGGGACCGGACCGAGTTTAAAAATATTGGTTGTGAGTGCATTTTTACTGTTGATAAAATCAGACATTGTGCACATAATATTTAATCACTAAAATGTTACCTAATCATTGCCCAAAAAGGAAACTAGTGAAGTTGAATGGGATGCCCAAAAAAGAAAACGAGTCAAGTTAAATGGGATGGAATGAATATATATTTTTATGTCAATAATAGTAAATGATTTCATACCTTTTTCTTGAACTTGACAATTTTTTACCTAATAGATACTCCGATTCGGATCCGTGAAGTTTCCGACCCGAAACCCGAACTATGTTTTATTCGGATCTAACTTATATTGTGTCATCTCGGTATTCCCCCTCTCTCTCTTCACTCTCTTTCTCTCCCCTCCTCTGTATTAACTCACTGTTAGAGGGAAGAAGCAGGAGGAAAACCCACCTCAAACCCTATGAATTCGTAATCTTCAATCATCTCCAGCTCTTATCTATTTGGTAAATTGAATCTACTAATGTCTCACACAGTTTCACCAAGAGCAATTTTTTGAATTGATAATGGCGGATCGATTTTACGAGTACGTCGAATTTGAGCGGTCTTCTTATTCCCGAAACAGTGTCGGTTAGTGTTCGAAACTTTTTATCGGTACTGAATCATTTCTGTAAATCTCATGGCTATCGCTGTCGTCGATTGATAGTTTTTCTCATTTCTGTTGATTGTTTTATTTGTTGTTGATGTAATAGATGATTACGAGGAGGAGGATGAAGAGATGGGAGGGGATTATGGGGAGGAGGAATTGCACGATTTCGAGAGCGACGACAAATCGGAAGAGCTGGCCTGCCCATTTTGCTGTGAGGACTTCGATGTTCTTGGATTGTGCTGCCACATTGATGCCGATCATCGGATGGAGGTTAAACCTGGGGTAATAATTTCAGTTTCGTCGGCCGTTGGTATTTCTTTTGAGTTTTAGTTAGCTATAGTTTTGAATCTTATCATACTTGGCTTGAAAAGTATTTGCTAGTGTGAAGAATGATTGGTACCTAACAACAACTATTTTCGCGTTTTTTTCTTTGTTATGCTTGATGGTAGCTCACAATGCTTAGAAGCTCTTATCAATGACTAGAAAAATGGATTTTTTTGGCTGAGTTATGTATGAGCAATAGGTGGTTATGTGGGTGGATTGAGTTGGATTAGATTCATAATTTGAGTTCCCGAGGGTGTTTTGATCAGTGAAACGGTGAGAAGGGGTAATTGCAGAAATGTGAAGAAGGAGATAGAAGTGTGGTTTACAAGTGACTAATGTTGAATAGAATCCTACTTTTTTTATATCTTTGTGTTGAGATTTGTAAACATGGCAGATTGGTCCAAGCTTACTTCGTCTCAAGCTTGCTTGCATCTTATTATCATTGTCTTTGTTTTTTTTTTTGGTGAGAAAGGTTTCTTTTTGACCCGAGTTCTTGATTTCACAGATTTGTCCTTTTTGTGCCATCAAGGTGCGCATAAACATGGCTTCTCATGTCATCACGCAGCACGAAAATGTATTGAAGATATCCTTTTAAGGTGTTTTAGGTGAATGAGTTGTGATTGAGAACTATGTGCAATTTATGTTCTTTTTTGAAATGTAAACTTGATGATGGTTACTGTCAGTATTTTGTTCATTGTTATGGACCTTAACTTGACGAACGCTCTGTGCATCAAGAAGCATCGGAATACTCGCTCTCGCTCGACAATATTGCAGTTGAGAAAAGATTTGCAGGAGAAACATTTACGTTCTATTAAGGAGTATCCTTGCATGGAATCGTCATCTGCTGCAGTAACTGACTCGAAGCTGCTTTCATTTGTCAATAATCCAAGCCATGCTCGCAAACTTGAAACCGTTGAAGCTGCTTCTTCCACTCAACCAAGCATAATATCCGTGGAGGGTTCAAAAGATGTTTCATTAGACAGGTATGTACCAAATGTCGTCTTCTCATCAAACTGTGGATATTTCTTTACACTTTCAGAATGCCAATGTTCAAAGTTGATTAGTGTGTTAAACTTATGTCTGATTGCCTTTACCCTAGTTTACGTAGGATGTGTGATTATATAGCTCGAGATTGCAATTACATTTTTGTTATCTGCAAAGTATTTGTTAGTGGGTAGCTACATGCCTTGATTGGTGTACGCTATGTGTCATTTCAGATGTAGATAATAGACTACAGACAGAATAATAGATTAGGGTAATTATGAGTTTAAATTTTTGTTTGAACTCAAAAACTCCACTCACAATAAGATTGGATTATAGTGAAAAAGATCTAAACGGACTGAACCAATACCAATTTAAAAGTCATGGTTTTATATTGGGTTGGTAATTGGTTTCAATTTAAGATAACAGGAAATCAAAGTTTGGATTATTATGGTTTCAAAGAGTATATCTATAATCATTATAAACCTAAGGAATCCACTAACTTCTAATTTTCTGGTCCTTATGGAAAAGCTTAAGTTAAATATTTCCTCAATAATATTAGTGGGAATTTTCTGGGCCAAAGATTTGATTTTTATCTAGGGAGTGTATAACTACACCCTCAAAGTTTCAAAATGCGCCTTCGATCTTACATATTGAATGCACCAACACCAATGGGAGTGCAGAGAAATTTTTAGGTTGTAGATAGACACCTTTATTTGCTACGTTTTCTATTGTGTAATAATGGGGTTTTTGTTAAACTTCATTATGATCTCGAAACTGTGACTTTTATTGGGTCATAAACAATGTGATTCCTATTAAGTAAGTATTTGTTTTCATAGCATATATTTTTTAGACGTGTACACTTTTAGAAGAATTAGTTTGAACTGAAATCAAGTTAGTTTTCAGCAAGTCCTCATCTGATCATCCTGACACCGGTTTCATGCTTTTTCTTTGATTTTGTTCATTGTTTTTCAACCCAAGGAATTGGTTTGATATTGCTTAGACTAGATATACTGCTCCATCCAACCCATGTATGCCACTACCTCTAGACTTATAGTGGAAGTACTAAACTGAGATAACAATTTACTTATACGGGGAAATAACATTAAAAGCAAATCCTGTTCCCGCAAACCAAACAACCTGCAGCCCATGACTACGCCTCCCACTGGTTATTCTTTTGCTTCACATACACACTAAGGAGAGGGTACACACATGAAAACCAGCATTAGTCCTTGAAGCTGAACCCCTGAAACTGTCCTGGAAAGGCCCTGCCACTTGACAAACACTTAGAGCACCTGCTCATTCCCTCTCCTCACCAGTCGAGAGTGTGGGATGATCCAAGGGAAATCTCTTGATATGCTGCTGTAGGATGTGTCTCAGACTGCTCTGATATACACAAGGCAATATGTTGACTTAGAAAGGCTTTAAGTCGACTTCATCTTGCTGCAATATGCAATTGGACAATTGGATTGCATCCAAATTACCCCAATGCCTTGATTGTAGTGTCCGACTCCACAACAAAGTACTTGGTCAAATCTAAGAGTGGTTATCACTGGTCAAAGGTTATGGATGATTGAAACTGCTGGAATGCTACTAGCCTCATACTGTCTGACCATTGAATCTAGAGAATGATTATTTTTTAAATAGAATGGAACTATTATTAATAACTAACCTTTCGTGGAGTCTGATGAATTGCCGATTATACCCCATCAGACCCTGTAACCCATGAATGGCTTAATCAAACTAGGACCTGCCGAGTTCAAAGCCTCACTATAACCTTATTAGTCCCACTAATTAGTGGAAATTGCAAAATGTCGTCCTTTTTGGCTATAAGCACTGGGCTTGAGTAGGGGCCGTGTTTATTCTTAGTTAAATGACTCCTGTAGCTAATATCTTAGAATCCAGAGGCTTCCGTCTCACCCTTCCATGCATGACCATACTGGTAAGGTTTGTCTGAGATTGGGGTGTTGTTTGGCTTCAATGGAATATGGTTTTAGTTCTGTCGGCTGATGGTAATTCTTATGGACACAAAGTCGCCTGAGAATTCTAGCAGAACTTGCAAATTGACAAGAACAACTCAGCTGCAGCAATCAGGCAGCTGGCACAATTACAAATGAGTGGAGCCATCTTTGGCTATGAAACGGTAATATTTTGAAAAAATTTAATACCTAACTAGTGGCACTACCTTTAGACTTCTGATGTAACAAAATTACCAAGCTTAGATAATGATTAATTGATATGACATAAAAAATAATTAAAGGGAACCCCGGTCATCGAACCATATAATCCCTGCAGGCCATGACTACTCCCACCGGGTTATTCTTTCCCTTGCCAGACACCTGAAGGAGAGGGCTGATATCAATTACTATCATGGTGAAGTTACTCTTATGCTCTTGAGTGGTTGTGGATGTCCTCTTATTTGTGCTGCAACAGTTTGCTTATTTTCTATTATGATGATAGTTTTGTTGTCATTCGATATTAAGTGTATGAGTACGTTTTCCAGTTTACAAATGCATAATTAAGATCTGAATCCATTTGGATTCTATTTGAAGTCTGCTTATAAATTTGCGGTTTCTGTGTGTAGTGCATCAACAACTTAAATGATGCCTTGAACTAATTATTGATGAAGAAACATCAAATTTCATGAGAACTCTGTGAAAGAGCTGTATTGTATTGTAGACTTACAGTACTTCTAATGTTGCTCGATTTGGTTTGATTCTCTGTGATATTTCTACTTAGATAATCCTCAGTTTTCGTTCTTGGTGTCATGGGTGAAATTTTATATCATGATGTCGATATGTTTCTGGCCACTGTTGTTGACACTTTCACAGCTATAGCAAAAGCCTTATGTACTCTCATCACTACTGCAGAATACAACCCACCCCATCGACAGACAACAACGAGAAGGCCAGCAGGTGTGAGTTTTTACAAGGATTAGTATTGTCCACCATTTTGGACGATTTATGAATACCTGGATCACCCATAAGCTGTGTTCGAATGAAGAGCACGTTCTAACATCGATTGCTGTTCCTGCTGATGGTTCAAACAAAATGTTCGGGCGCGATAATTTAAGAGAGCAGCTTCTCAACCCTAATATCGTCCAAGTCTATTTATGGTGAGCCATTCCCCATTCATTTATGGTGAATATAGGTCATTAATCATTTTCTATCGCAGTTGGCTCAACGCTCTGTTTTTCCGTGCTCCTCAATGTTTCAGTTTAATCCGAGTAGTTTAGCTTTTGCTGGTTTCTATCTTTGTTGTTTTTCTAACCCTAGACATGGTGATCTGGAGCTGAGTTTATCAAACCAAAAAGGCTAGTGTAGTGAATAAGAACAGTTGGGAGTTGATACATTCTACCAATCTGGCATAATGCGATTTATATCTTCGGTGTAGTTTGCATCCTATTGCACGAGACGAGATTACTGGAATTTCCTTTATCCATAAAATATAGTGAGTTTTGTAATCCGACGTAAATTTCCGGGTCAGTATGATCTCTTTCTATTTTAGCCGTCGTGAGTTACTATGATGTTTCTTTTTTAGGACATACTTTTTATCCTTTTAAGCGTCACTCTTATAAAGTTTATTCCTCCACTAAGAAATTAACAACTCATGTTCCTTCCTCCATTAAAAAGTTCCTACCAAATATTTATCTATTATTTTCTTAAAACTTGTATCTAGCCCCTGTATTATACTAAATCGGGACGGAGGGTGTACTATTTTATCAATTTTTTTGTCCTGAGCTAGTATTGAACATCAACTCATATTATTATGTTTCTTTGGAGGAGTCTTGGTAAAAAGAAAAATCAAAAGTTGAATATTTCGAAATTTAACATTTTAAAAAGATATCAAGATGTGCTTTACATTAGGGGTGAAAGTATGGAAAGCGGATTTTCGGGTTACCCATACTCTACCCGTACCCAACTGGGTATTGGGTACCCAATACTCGTAATTTGTAGGTATTGGATGGGTATGGGTATGAAATTTTTAAAAAATATCCTAACGGATATACTCGTTAGGGTATTGGGTACCCGGTCAACATCCGGTCAACAATATACAATTATTTATTATATATAATTATTAATTTTATATTATAAATTATAAATATATTCATAATATATATTTATTTTTAAGCTAAAATCTAAACATAACCTATGAATATTATATTCATAGTAATTTATTTGTTGAACTTAAATGTTTAAATTATGTTTAGTATTAATTTGTTGTTGTCGTTTAGTTGTTGCTACATAGTTGGTTATTAATTTGACGTTGAAAATTATCGAAAAATCGAGCGGATGAAAAATTACCATATTTTTTATCTTTTTTTTTTTTTCTAAACGGGTACACCAGGTACCCTATCCGGGTCGGGTATAGCCGACCGGGTATTGGGTACCCGTTCGGCTAAAATAAAAAGGGTATGAGATTCATTTTTTGCTTATTTGGGTACGGATATCCACAAATGCGGGTATGAATATCCACGGTTACCGGTTTATTCACCCCTACTTTACATGGTGATGGTCCAAATCAAATTATTGTTTGTTATTTTCATCGGGTAAGTAAACAATTCTTCAAGAAACGCCAAACTATACCTCGTGTCACACATTTTTATTAATGTTTAATATCGCTATGATTTAGATAAAATTATAAAAAAGTAACCCATTGTTATTTTTAATCTGGGAACATAACTATGATGTAATCCCCTACTTTGAACTTTTTCTTTATGTTAAGTTGTTAACCAAAGAAAATGCGGGGCCCATTGCGGCGAATCGTCAGTCCACATACTAAAAGCCGCCATATGAGTGGCTGAAAATTATTTACAATTGGAATTTTTTAAATCTTTTTGGCTTTAAAGTGGAATATTCAATTCAATTTTATAATAATAGTAATAATAGTGATAGTAATAACAGTAACTCTTTTTTAAGCAAGGTGATAAATCCACTCACTACGAGAGTGATGTGTTATGAATAAAGATACTCCTTCCGTTCCGCCGAATACGGCCTAGTTCATATGGACACGGAAATTAAGAGAAAATGTATTGGGTATAAAGAGAGTGTTTAGTATAGTGTGAATGTAATATTATAATGCTAATAAAATTATAGATAAGATGGTAGATTGTGTATAGTGGGAGTAGGTTAGTAGGATTTAGATGAGATTGTGAGTCACATGTAGTGTGAATGCAATATTTTATAATGTTAAATATACACTAATTATTTTCTTTTAAAGGAAACAAGCCAAGTATAGTGGGACGTCTCAAAATGAAAAACAGGCCGTATTCAGTGGGACGGAGGGAGTATTTGGATAACAGTTGTTTGGACAACGGTGTAATATTCGTAATTAAATAGTCTTTCAATTTTTTTTAATAATTAATACTATAATTAGTATTTTGTCTATAATACCATTTCCACCTAATTATATGTTAATCTTTAGATTTAATTAATATTTCGAATTTTCAAAAATTTGTGCTTGATATTAATTTATTTTAATTAATATTAGAAATTAGCATACAATTAAGTGAAAAAGAGTGTTATAGATAAAACACTAATTATATTAATTATTAGAAAAAATTGAAAGAGTATTTAATTATGAATATGTCACTGTTGTCCGAATATCAATACTCATGTGTTATATAGATAAAGTATGCTAGTTTGATAATTATACAAGAATAAATTACTTGAAGTAAAATATTACAACATGCTAGTTTTATATATATATATGTTATTTTTTAAATATTTGTAGTTGCTCCGATTAGATGAATCTCATCTTAGAATATTGATGAGATTTGATCTTATAATATATTTCAATTACAAATTCATCAATCTACCATTAAGCCATACTAAAGGTCTCAATGTACCTAAAATATTTATAGGAGGTAGTATTAAATTCGTTTAGAAATTGAGTGCATGATAGAATGATTCTAGTGTAAGACATATTTGTCTATCAATTTATAAAGTTGAAACTTGTGATATCATTGTAAAACATTATAGCAGAATCTTGTTTTATTATTGATTTTTTATAGTATTATATTGAATCTTAAAAAAAAAAAAAACTTCTGTTTTTTTTGAAATGGTATTTGTATTGGAACTTACGTGACGAATCTCCAATAATTTTTAATGGAATCAGAATTTTATCGAACGTGTGTATACATAGAAAAACACTAAAAATAAATAAAATTTCATTTCTAAAATTTTCCCGAATTTATTGTGCTTTAAATATTTTTGGTTAACAAATTCAAGTCAATCACCTATTCATCTTCATTTCTCTCTCATATTCAATTCTCTCTCTTCTTCTCCACTGAGCAGCGGATGCACAGAGAGAGAGAGAGAGAGAGAGAGAGTTCCCACTGAACACTCAACAATCTTATCGCAACTACTTGTCAATTCGATCCTCGATTATATCGCCTTCACTAAACCAGCTCGATTCTAGCTGTTGCTAAGATTTGTTCACAAACACTTAACAAAATCTTCCCAACGGATTGTATTTTCATCACTGAAAAGCCTGTTGCTCGACGTTAATGGAGATTTGTTCGAATTGAATTGATTTCTCATTGGAGCGTTGGTGTTGGCCATGCTTCGTTCTCGGCGGTGATCGGCCTCTCGACAGAGGATTTCTCCAGCTCCGCCGCCGGCGCCGCCGACAGTCGTCGCTCTCGCTTCTCTGAAGTTATATTTGTTGCTACTATTTTACAATTGGTTTCACTGTTTAATTGCAGTCAATTTATCGATGGCTGCTCACACTCATGGCGCTAGTCCTAGGGGCCATCTCTGCAATGCCGGCGCCGGCGCCGCGGCTGGTAATATCTTCTTTACTTTCTCTTTTTCTCAACTCCGTGGTTGTTTATCCTTTCATCGATTGGATTGAATAGTTTAATTTCGTTGAAGTTGCAACTGCATTGGTTTGTTCATATCCATGAACAGTTAAAGTATTTGTAAATTTAAAGTGTTTAGACCATGCTAAATGTAGTAATGATTGATGTTATTGAGTTATGATCACTGCCGCACTTAATTTGTGGGATGTATTAATGCTTTTGTCAATTTTTGGAGGATTTTAGAAACGCATTTGGTGGACTATACCTTATTTCATCTTAAGGCAATTAACATCGAATTTCAAATCTGATGAGGATCAGTTTAATTTGTGCAGGTGCAATTGCAGCTACTTTCGTATGCCCGTTAGATGTTATCAAGACTAGGTTACAGGTCCATGGGCTCCCCCAACTTGCCAATACTAATATCAAAGGTAAGAAATTTCTTCTTCTTTTAATGGTTTTGCACACTAAATGAGATTTAGGAAGTTCATCTCAATGCTTGCTTAGTAGGAAGATATATGGTTCGATATCTTTATTGGGAATCAGTGGTAGCATTTTTGTGAAAAGGTTCACTATGAGGTTTATGCCGATTCTTTAGCAATTTTGTTCTGTGGGGTATGGTATCATTATGATGGATGATTTTTTGTTATAATTGCCAGGTAGTGTTATACTTGGAAGTTTAGAACAGATATTTCAGAAGGAGGGATTACGTGGTATGTACCGTGGACTCTCCCCTACGGCGCTTGCAATGTTTCCAAATTGGGCAGTAAGTTTGTGGTTTCAGTTGTCCTGGTGCTAAGAAGTGTGCAAATTTACCCGTTTGGTAAATGGAAATAGCTAACTTAGAATTGATTTCTTACAGGTGTATTTCACTATTTACGAACAATTAAAATGTTTTCTTGGTTCTCGTTCTGAAGGTTAGTTCTTTACCTGCTGTTCTTTTGTGAGATTTTCTACTTTGAGATGATTATCTGTAATTTATTTGTTACAGTTGTTTCTTTTGAGTGGTCTAAATGGTGTTATTGATGCTTCTGGAATATTTTAGATTCAAATCATCAGCTCTCTGTTGGTGCAAATATGGCGGCTGCTTCTGGTGCTGGAGCTGCAACAGCAATCACGACAAATCCTCTTTGGGTTGTCAAAACAAGGTTTCAGGTATTTCTTCTGGTCATTATCATTGCATAGCCTTTTGGTAAACAATGATTATTGCTCGTAGAAGTGTTGCTAATATGTCTATAAATCTGAATCTAGTTTATTATTAATCGTGTTTGTAAATTGCAAGTACTATGCTTTACTACAAGAAAAGATTATGCTCGACTTTGTGTTTATTTGTTTGACTGATTAAGGATAATGAAGTTTAAGTCAGTCTGAGATTTTATTTTTCAAAGATTGCCTTTGTGTTGTGCAAAACTAAAGACTGAGGTTCCATCTTTGAATTATTGATAAGTGCATATGCAAAATTTGAGTGTGTGAAGTTGTTTGTGCTGCAGGAGATGATTGTATGAGGAAGGGCATTTATGTTCATTGCTACTGATTTGTTTTCTCATATAACTTTAGTTACTGATATTAGCAACAGTTACGAAAGAGATAGTTTTGTTACTAGCTCCTTAAGTATGTGGTGGAGATGGGTCTTTTCAAATAGATGTATTATCATCAAGCTGGTGAATAGAAAAGCAGTTTGTGTTCGGTATCTGTGGAGGGTAGGGAAATTGGAACTATTGAACGAGATACAAGAAACTAATAACAAGTTTGTCTCAGCTGTTTCAAGTTGAAATTCATAATATTGAAGATTTGAATCTGCCATCAGCAGACAATAATTTCAGAAAACAATCCACTTGCCCAGTTAGCTTTAATGTACATAGTCTTTCTGGTCATTGCACTTGTTACGACCTTATTTAAAGATAAAGATGACTTTTTTTAGTTTAAAGATAAAGATAATTTGAAAGCTCGATGATTCTCGTTTTATGCAGACACAAGGGATGAGAACAGGTGTGGTGCCATATAGGAGTACACTGTCTGCCTTGAGAAGAATTGCACATGAAGAGGGTATTCGTGGATTATATAGGTTAGAGATCTCTTTCTTGAAGCGCGCCAATATATTATGTTGGAAGGAATGATTTTTTTGATTTTCCGTTTTGTTCCTTGTGCTATGCAGTGGTCTAGTGCCAGCTTTGGCTGGTATTAGTCATGTTGCTATTCAGTTTCCAACATACGAGAAGATAAAGAGTTATCTAGCTGAACAAGGTATATAGCTGCTAAATGTTACTTGGAAAAGAAACAAGAGGAAGATTCCTTATTTCTTTCTAATGCAATTTTTGTTACCTCAGTGCATAATGCCACCTTGAATCTTTGTCGATGATGGTAGGTAACACGACGACCGATAAACTTAGTGCAGGTGATGTTGCTTTAGCTTCATCAGTTTCAAAAATATTTGCTTCGACCTTGACATATCCTCACGAGGTTGGTGGAAAAGTGATCTATCTTTTGTTTGTCTGATTTTATGTGCAAAATAATTTATAAAATTAACCAAAACTCGTAGTATTTCTTTTTTATCTGCTAATCTGTATGGAGAATACTCATATAACTTGAATATCATCAGAAATTACCATAGCACAGTGACGTAACAATAATGGTAACTTTGTTAAATATATGCTGGTTAGATAATGAAATATGTATAAAATAATTTTGGAGAAACTTTGAAATATAATGAGTGGGTTAATTTATTTAAGACTATTGATAAATTCATTACTCGCTATTTTCAAACATGAAAGTGCTATAACATCCAATTACTGTAATTTAGTTAAAGTTAACGTTTTCAACCATAAGTATAGTTTCTTCATCCTTTACACTGATTGTTATATCATGGTTCTGCATTCCATATCTCCATCCAGACTGAAAACGTTTTCTTGAATAAATAAATTCACGTGCAGGTTGTGCGTTCAAGACTTCAAGAACAAGGCCACCACTCTGAGAAGCAATATTCTGGTGTTATCGACTGCATCAAGAAGGTTTTCCATCGAGATGGCATCCCTGGTTTCTATCGTGGTTGTGCCACCAACCTGTTAAGGACGACCCCAGCTGCTGTAATCACGTTTACCAGTTTTGAGATGATTCACCGGTTTCTTGTTACATTGTTCCCTCCGGATCCTCACTCTCAACCATTATGATCGGGTAGGTTTCTTGCTTCAATCTTCTCACGTTGTTTCTTAGTAGCAGTCCCTCGACATATGCTGTGTGTCTATGATCCCTCATTGGTGATTGTTTCTTTTTTCTTATACTTGAGAAGAAAATTTTCTTACAATGATGATGACGAAGATTACTTGTACAGAACATCATACGACGTTTGCAGTTCTTTCGTTGTAAAAATGTTCTATTTTTGAACTCTGTATGATTCTGCTCAGAG
The DNA here is from genome assembly GCA_029490685.1 of Schizonepeta tenuifolia. Lineage (NCBI taxonomy): Eukaryota > Viridiplantae > Streptophyta > Magnoliopsida > Lamiales > Lamiaceae > Schizonepeta > Schizonepeta tenuifolia. Next base: position 815,748 of record CM055955.1, on the reverse strand, counting down.
ACTTTTGTGAAACTTTAGTATATGGACTTAATGGATATTTGTGGGCTCGTTGAAAACTCGAACAAACTAGCCGAGCTCGAGCCTTATGATGCTCGACTCGCTAGGCTTGCGAACATGTCTTATTATTTTATTTAGTATTGTCTTTCATAGTCATTTACATCTGTCATTCTTTGTCTTGAAAATTAGTATGTCCAAGTTCTCTTTTATCTTTTTTTTTTTCTTTTCAGAAAGTCTCAATTGTCATTAATGAGGGAATTATGAAAAGTTGTATTGAATTATCTTATTGTTCAAAGTAACTTAATATGCATGAGACACCAAAGCGAATTATATATTTGGGAATGATGGATGAGTTAATTGTTAAATGATCATAAATTTTGATAAATTTTGTAATTTCGAGTTTTGACACAATTTTTTCAAAGTTTCAATGATCTTCATTTTGATTTGTAACAATTGCGAAACTTAGATTTTATTCTGCGAAATTTGTTCATGAAATGAAGTCGTTCCATCACTGAAAATTTGGGGATGTTGAAATAGTTATAATTCAAAATGTGGGCTATTGAAATATTTTAAAATTTCAAGTGATGTCTAAACTATAAAATAAAGGCCAAATTACAAAATAATTTTCCACCTTTTTTTTCAAATTCTGGTTTAAAACCAAACCTTTTAATTTTTGCAAAAAAAAAATCTACCTTTTAATTTTTCTTAATGTTCTCCCACACTCAATTTTTCCCCCAAATTGAAGCTGAATTGAACGTCGAAAATGCTTACACGGCATTGTGAGTGATTGCTTAAGTGATTTCTCAAATTATCTCTACGATTTTTAAAGTTACGGACGCTCGAAGAAGGGAGAAAAAGATGGAAAAAGTGAGAAAATTATAGTTTGAAATCAATTTGTGCCTTAAATCGTATACATATAAGTGTTAATTTTCCATGTAATTTTCGATGTCCAATGCAGCTTCAATTTTGGGAAAAAATTGAACGCGAGAGAACATTGTAAAAAACTAAAAAAAGGTGAAGATTTTTTTTGCAAAAATTAAAAGGTTTGGTTTTATACAAGAATTTGAAAAAAGGTGGGGAATTATTTTGCAGTTTGGACTAAAATAAAAGTGATAATTTGTTTGACAATTAATCCTTAAGTTTATTCTCTCGAACTTTTGGGACATGTAGAAAATTGCAAATATCCAGACCTTACGAATATACCCTTCATACATAATCTTTTCTTAAAGAAGTTATAATCTTTACAAAGTTCAAAAAGAAAAAAAAATCATAAAATACTTGCAAATTGCAATACAATCATGCTTGCATAGAAATGGTATCACTTATGCCGCAATCCACTGTTAAAAAAAGAACCAAGATGCATGTGATTTGGTTGGAAATATGCAGGGAATAATGTTTTGAAATAAATAATTGAAAAACACTTTTTCCCTCGTCTTTTTCCATCTCTTTTTCTTTTTTATTTTTCACAAAATAGGATTCTTGAAAATGAAATTCTTTGAGCATCTAACAACCGTGCGAATGACTCTTTCGGCTTTCCCAAGAGAGAAGAATAAAGACTTTGGTAAAAACAATGTTGTTGGTCCCACATTTGACCTAATCAAATATTAATCGTCATTATCCTAGTACTAATGTCAAAAGTCAATCTAGTTGTATTACACATCACGACAAAGATTAGCTAGTGACAAGTCATTAATCACTTTAAGAATATGCCTCTTAACGAGGTATGTCCTACTTGAAAAGATTTTGGATTAAGAGGATATTGATTCTTTCCTTTCCCATGCATTTTTGTGGTCCATTTCTCATTGCATTGTAATGACAGATTAGCTACATTAATCAAAGGTGTTTAGCATGATTACGAAGCTCGACGTTGGTCCGGTCCGGCCCGACCCACCGTGAATAACCCAATTGCGTTTTGGACGGATTCTCGCCTCTCAAGTCGAAATGAGAAATTTGGATGGATAACCAACCATTCATAAGTTTCACCTTTATATTTTACCAGTGTGTCATGTCAATCAATGTTCAAGTCTTGGCATCCCAATGTTACTCGATCTATTTCTCATCCACATAAGCACATGCAGTTTGAAATAATGTACAAGACTGAAATACGAGGGAAGAATGTAATTAAGATAGAGTTACAAGAAACACTTTGCAAATTAAAGAGCTCCTTACATTGAATGTCATTAAGTTCCATGGTTAAAAGTACTAAAAATCTTTTAATCATAATCATCCAAAACATCACACATGTGATAAACAGCACGAATGCAATGAACTTCAATTAGCAAGCATAAAATGGGATTAGTGAGCATAAATAGTTATAACATCATTATCAACAAGGCTATCTATAATCAATTATTTAGTATTGCAACATGAAATAAAATTATTAATGTCTTAATAAAGAAATGAATGACATTGTCTTCATCATGTCTTGATGGGCTGTAAAAGTGAAAGCCCTCCAAAAAGTTATTGAGGAGTGCCATTGTTATCATCATTTATACGGATGCTTAATGGACCCCTACCCAAACAAAAATAGAAAAATAACTAAATAAATAAGAAAACAGCAAAGACATGATTATTTCCTTTTACTTAATCTTTTGTTTTTGAGAGGTTTACTTTATTCTTACAAGAAATAGTTGGATTAATTTAGGGGGTCAATAAAAATCTTGAGCTAATTTGTGGTTTGTGATATTTCAAGAGATGGTTGGTTGGAATTAGTGGGTTTGTCTCACGTGGATGTCTATAGTAGGGTACAAACTTTAAAATTAAGTGTTACAAATTATAGATATCGTCTTACGAATCTTGACTCACAAGGTGCGCTCAAATAAAGACGACCTTAGTTTGATAAACATAATATTACTTTACCAGTTTTCTTAATCTCTGTGTCCAATACACAATGAGACTTTTTAACCTGAACGGAGGAAATAATAAGCAACATTGAACACAATTTTGTCATGGTTGATATAAATTCAAATACAATTTTATGTAAGCTAGGTTATTATATATATAGATAATAAAAATATATTTCCTTTCGTGCTAAAAGTATGCAATTATGCCTTTTAATTTGTTTTAGGGGGTATTATGCCTTTTAATTTTGAGATTTAAGAATTCATTTTAAAAAAGGTGTTCTTGTCATTGCGTTTGGAGTGTATTTACATGAAAATACAAGTTTTACATAGGATTCCCATGGATTGGTAAAAATGAAATATAAATAAAAATGTTTTGATTGAGGGGCAATATAGACATTTTTATTACTTCAGCACCACAAAGTGGGGAACTCTGGGGAAAGATGGAATGGACCTCCATTTTCAATTTTTATGAAACTAATAATTATGCCAATACTTTCTCTAAAATAAAAATAATTATGGAAATACTCAATGTATGTAGCAACTATTATTGCATATATGTTAGTGGCTTTGTTTATCATTTGCACTTTCTGCAACATGTGGCATCAATTCTATCCACATACATTTTTCATATTAAATATTTGGTTATTTTTGATGAATGATAAAAAAGCAAAAAAATGAGACCAATATTTCCATATTAGTTTCTTATTTTTTTTCGATACAAATCACCCATTATACTTTTGGTTCAACAAAAAAATTAGTGCATCATTAAGTCATGGTTGAAATATTATTTAACTACCGCTAATTAAGTTTAGATATTATTTATGGCAAAAAAAAGAAAGAAAAGTGTCAACTCCCAAAAATTTGGAAAATATTTGGATTATTTTAGGATTTTCTGAAGTCATCCGGCAAAAATTAGTATCTCACCCCTATATTTTGCATCAAAGATTCCTAAACTGACACGTAATAAAAAAAATTCGAGTTTGGCAGATGCTTATTGGTCAGCCTAGCAGTTCCCGTACACTATCAAGCAGCTGATTATAGTCTCCTCTGAACCACGATCCGAACCTGTGAGGTTCGGAACCGAGCCGCTATTTAAAATTTTCGAACGTTAGTTATAGAAGGTGTGAATGACTATAAGGACCTTACTTAGTTATAACTTAACTTTGGAGTATTATATTATATATAGGTAAAGATATTCGGTCATACTGTGACCAATTTCTTTTTACTTGAGGGAAGGGAGAAAGGTGGAATTCGAATTCGAGACCTCATTACATACAGATTGAAGTTGCATTGCTTTGCTTGGATGAATACATTCGTGCAAATGTAAAAATGTGAAATACAAGCAAATCGTTTAAGTATTTTGAAACATTGTGTACAATTTAAGGTGTTAAATAATTCACACTCTCTGATAAAGGTGATAAGTTGGATTGCGTCCGTTGATCCAAAATCCATATGGTCATAAATTTCTTACTAGGCTTGAGTGGGCTTATGTAAACATGTTTCTTATGAAAAGTATAGAAACATGTTCGATAGTTCTATGTCTCATTTGAGATATGCACGTAGATTAAGAAAAAGAGGGTTAGAGTGTGATTTAGGTAGTGTTTTATTGTTGATGTTAAAGTGGGTTGAGTGGAAAATACTGTACAATAAAGTAAATAACACTGATCACGTCTGAGTGTGACATAAAGTGAGTTTTAGTGTGTTAATCTTTGTCAAATAAGAAAATGAGACTTATTGAGTGGGACACCCAAAATAAGAAAATGAGACTTATTGAACGAGACAAAGGGTACATAATTTTCCCAACACTAGTGCTTCGGATAAGATTTTAATATAAAATTATCATCACCTTACTTCTAAACAATCTCTTCCAAGACTTATAAAATTATATGCTTAGAATCAAAGAAAGCACAAAGGTTTAGTAAAAAGGGAAGACAAGAGAGAAATATTTACAGATGTCGAATATAAGCCCTATTAGTTTGTTGTGCCGGTGAAATATATTTTATTTTTAACACCTATTTTAGAGTTAACCACTCTCAACCAACATTTTATGAAAATGACCAATTGCCAAACCTTGGGTCAAATAATCAATCGTCAATATATGGAGTATTAATAGTTAAGCTGAGTTGAGTATTGGCATAAAATGAATTATATTCTAATAGACAAAATATATAATTGATTAAAATTAATTTGTTAAAAGTGATTTGTTTATATATGAAAGTAAAGGAAATCACGAAAATATTACTACTATGTTTAAATTCTAAACTTATGCTTAGAATTTCTATCGAATTGAAATTCTAAGTAGCTTAATTATAAGTCGGTTCCACTTACATGCATGCATCCCTAATCTAAGAGTCTAAATGGTTTCCCTAAAAAAAAAAAAAAGAGTAATGGTAAAATCCTTATATAAATATAGCAAACTTCAAATAAAAATATTAGGACACCAAGAAAAAAAAGTGTGATAAATTTTAGGGTAATGATAATCGGATAACTATTGTTCGGACAACTATTAGTTTTATGCTTGAAAACCGGACCCATCAATATTAATTAGACCCGTCGATTTTTTTATAATCTTGTTTTACTATTGTTTTACTATAATTTCATGAAAATAATTAAAATACAATTTAAATTGAAGGGTGGTTTGATGGGGGAAGGGATGGTTAATGAGGTTTAAAGATATAATAATAAAACAAGATTATAAAAAAACCGACGGGTCTAATTAATTTTGATGGGTCTGATTCTCAAGCCTAAAACCTGTAGTTGTTCAGATAACTGTTGTCCCATCGTCATTAGTGTAAATTTTAATGGAAAAGGATCAGATAATGCTAAAATTGAACATTATCATGAGTCTAAAATGTGAAATCAGAATAATTAAAATTGAACAGCTAATTCCTATTAATTGCATATAATAACATACCATTTACATATATATGGAGTATATTTGAGTTTTGAACACATACCTCATTTATAATTTATGTTGGAAGTCTAAAATATGACCAAATATCGTAATTCTTACATTAATTAACGTCTATCGAATTACTAAACATTTATTTTTTCTAAAAAAAAGAATTACTAAACATTTATGGAAATATAAATATTTATATACAATTTATGTTGAAGTTTGACATCTTTAACAACAATACATAAGTTACAAATGTTGGTTTGCGTCTGCTACATTAATTCCATACGCCATTGATCATCTTGCAAGAGATATTAATAAAGCAATTAGAGTTTAATCGAATAGAATAAAACAAATCAACAAGAAAACGTGGGATTTTAATCGTTAATACAAACATTTTATTCCTATTTAGCTCAAAAGCCAAAAAAAGAAAAATTATTACACAATCTTGTAACTGAAATCTAAACTTTAATGTTCAACTTCAACCCAAAGAATCCTAAAAGACCACACTTCAATCACACCCTTTTAAATCCATTCAATACTAAATTTACGATATTAACGAGCACATGATTAATGTGTACAATGTACTAGTGAAATTAAATATCAATCGGCACGCTAAAATTTATTACCGTTTAAAGATATTATGAAATTTCTGAATTAGCACGTGATTGATGGGTATAGTGTACTAGTTAAATAATATGCCAAATCAAAATTCTACCGTTCAAAGATATAAGATTTCATATCACGTTTCGTTTCTATTACTATCATCAATGTGTGGCACGAGTTTGTTGTCAGTTGTCATACAAAATGATATTATGAATATACACATGACGTGTATTGATGTAATTCTGAAATGATAAAAATACTCTCTCCGACCTACTTATAGTGCATCATTTTCTTATTTAGACATCACACTCATAAGTTTTAATACTTTAAAATCTTTCAAAAGTGATGCGATCTATTCACTTTCTACTTTTTTACCTTATTTTTAATTTTCGTGTATCCTTTTACTTTATTTTTAATTTTCGTGCCGAACAGTAACATGAAAATGTGTGGGAGGGAGTATACGGTTTTAAAATCCGAGGCTGGTGGTTAGGAGCTAGGCTCGGGAACATGGGGGGCTTTGTGCAAAGATATATATTCAAAAAAGTGGCAGACACTCAGCGTCAGTAGTCCAACTATAAAGCGATGAACAAGCTTTTCCAGTTCGGAAGAGAGAGAGAGAGGGAAAAGGCGTAGTAGCAATGGCCATTGCTTCACTGTAGTGTTGTAGAATGATAACAAAAGCGAACTATTCCTTTCTATATATGAGAGAGTGTATCCACCTGAATTGACGTCGGAGCTCTGAGCATTGAAAAAAAACGAACTATTTCTTACTCTATACAGAAACGAAGTATCTGAATTTCTGGTTGAATGATTCTGTTTTCCGATTGAAATTGGAGATTTGCCGAGCTGTTTGGAAATGGCGGCGATTGAAGGCGCATTGCCGTTTTCCGCGGCGTCAGTTGTGGAGGATGTTCTGCAGCAGCACGGCGGCCGATCGCGCGCGCTCGATTTGGATGCTCGCCGCGCCGAAGAAGACGGTGAGTTTTCACTATATTTGGGGATTTTTTTTGCTCCGCATTTTGGTATGTTGATGCTTAAACAAAGTCTGAATTTGAAGATGTTAAGACAATGGAAACTAGATTTTTCTGAAATGTTAATCAAGTACTCATTTGGTTTAGAAAAGATAACGAATTACAGTTATGATTGTTGGTGTGGATTGGTAGAGTAAATGTGACTGTTTTTTATGTAAAAATTTTGAAGCTGTGGAATTCAGATTGGTACTAATTTGGACAGATAATTTGATGACGGTAAATTTTCACGATTTTGGGGTAATTTTTGCTTCACATTTTGGTATTTTGATGCTTAAACGAAGTTAAAACGCCTCTAATGTTTTGGTTTGATTTTAGGATTCTCGTTATAGAAATTTGAAGATGTTAAGAGAATGGAGACTAGATTTTATCTGAATTGTTAATCAAAGCATTAATTTGGTTCAGAAATGAGGATGAATCACAGTTATGATTGTTGGTTTATGTAAAAAAAATTGTAGCGAATGTGGATAGATAATGAATGAATTGTAATTTGACGAATCCCTAAATGAAAACACACACACACACACACACACACTGTATTTTGCGATATGATGTATAGTTTTGGGTAATAAGTCTGTAAATGCAGCGATAAGAAGATACGAAGCTGCAGCGTGGCTGAGGAAACTAATTGGAGTAGTGGCGGCAAAAGATTTGCCAGCCGAGCCTTCTGAGGAAGAATTTAGACTTGGATTACGAAGTGGAATTATATTGTGCAATGCACTCAATAAAGTTCAGTCTGGAGCTGTTCAAAAGGTCATTGAATGATTATGTTCGTATTATGTTGAGATTTTTATGTTTATTTTCTATGTTATTTTGAACTAGATTTTGATCGATGCATTTCAGGTCGTTGAAAGTCCATCTGATGCAGTGCTTGTTCCTGATGGTGCTGCGCTATCTGCATTTCAATACTTTGAGAATGTGAGAAACTTTCTTGTTGCTGTGGAAGAGATGGGAATGCCTACATTTGAGGCTTCTGATTTGGAGCAGGTATGCAGAGATGAAGAGATTCAGCATTTATAACATAAATTGATTAGTTTTTTTGTTGTTTTGTGTAATTGCTATTAGTTTTGAAATCATAGTGGATGATCGTCAATTTGTTCCTTAGGGAGGAAAATCTTCGAGGGTTGTGAATTGTGTTTTGGCACTTAAGTCCTATGGTGAATGGAAACAGATGGGAGGAAACGGGGTTTGGAAATTTGGTGGAAATGTTAGGACAAGCACATCAGGGAAACAATTTGCGCGCAAAAATTCTGAGCCTTTCTCGGGTTCCATGTCAAGGAGCATGTCGATGAATGAGAAATCTCAGAATGGCGTAGGCAACGAGCAAGAATCTCACAGAACAGTGAGTGAGCTGTTGGTTTTGAGTTGACTCTGTGTCTAGTTCAACACTGGTGACTGACAAATTCACATATTTACATTTTATTGTTTTGGCAGTCTAGTTCATCCTTGAGTATGCTTGTTCGAGCAGTTCTATTGGATAAGAAGCCCGAAGAAGTTCCTAATGTAAGTATGAATGTATGATTACTTCATGTCAATGGTATTTGTTAATCCACGCAGAAACACACACAGTTTGAATCTTTTGTCATTGATTTCAATTTAACTTGAAACTTGAAAATGTTTGTATTTACTTGTAATATGACACTATGGGTACACACGTCTATTTGTTGTCGGCTAAAAGATCTTAAAATATGATGTTAGTGGTCCTAAACCATTAGCTTCTGGTGTTTTGCAGCTTGTTGAGTCTGTATTAAGTAAGGTTGCAGAGGAGTTCGAGAATCGCATTGGAAGCCAACTTGAACCGGTATACCTTTTCAACAACACATTTATAGACTCATTGAGATTTTGATGATATACATTGTTATGTCAATGAAAGCTATAAAAATAAAGCTTGTATGTTCGTCTCATTTATATGTTCCAGAAGAAAGCTTGCTTTAGGGACTCGACTGTTTCTCATGACAACAAATCTTTCGTGAAGCCCTCATCGCCCATTGTGAAGGTAGTTTGAATATCAATTACTCATTAGTTATTGCGTAAATCTTAGAAAATGTTAATCTTTTTGTCTCTTTCGTGAAATAAGACCGAACAGAAGATTACTGCAATACAGAAGAAAAACGACACATCACAAAAGAGCAAGATGGATGAAGAATCAGAACGTAGATTAATGAACCAACACTTGATTGTTGATCAACAACAAAAGGATATTATCGTAAGAATCACATGAAACTTGATGCATTCTCCATCATTTCGATCAATTTATTTTGCTTAGGGGTAAGCTATGAAACGCAGGTGCTCAAGCAAACTCTTTCTACTACAAAAGCTGGCATGCAGTTCATGCAAATGAAATTCCATGAAGAAATTCACAATCTTGGTATGAATCTGAGAATATCTGGTTCTTCGCTTATACTTTTTATTAGCACATGGTAGAGAAATAATTGAAGTTGTATTTATGCTGACGGAATAATTTCTTTTTAATTCCATTTAAATTCTCAACAGGCCGCCATGTTCATGGGATAGCTCATGCCGCTTCTAGTTATCATAGAGTTCTTGAAGAAAATCGGAAGCTTTACAATCAAGTTCAGGATCTAAAGGGTAAGATCATTAATTCTTTGTATTATTGTTATTGACTTATTTCACCCTCGTCCTAACTTCCTTCTTGGTGAAACTAATTGTGGGTAGTTTAATTTGACCAGGAAACATTCGAGTTTATTGCCGTGTCAGGCCATTCTTGCCCGGACAATATGGCCATTTGAGTACGGTTGATAATATTGAAGAAGGAACCATATGCATAAACACTCTAGCAAAGAATGGGAAAGGGCGTAAATCTTTCAACTTTAACAAAGTATTTGGACCTTCTGCAACTCAAGGTTAGCCATTATATTACTACATTATTAATTTTATTTCATTTTGTTACTGCTTCATCATTCTTACGAAAACACTTTGCAGAGGAGGTGTTTGCAGATACCCGACCACTAATAAGATCGGTTCTTGATGGTTACAACGTCTGCATTTTTGCTTATGGCCAGACGGGTTCTGGAAAAACTTTCACCATGGTAGTATTGCTGTGAATTATTTTCTATTCTGAAAATTAAACGAACATTAATGTTAACGTCGTATATTTATCCAGACTGGACCAAGGGATCTCACCGAGCATAGTCAGGGAGTGAACTACAGAGCTTTACGCGATCTGTTCATGCTTGCTGAGCAAAGAAAGGATACTTTCTGCTATGATGTTTCTGTTCAAATGATAGAGATTTACAATGAACAAGTCCGAGATCTACTGAATTCAGATGGTTTAAACAGAAGATATCCTTTTACAATGCTAGTCAATTTTCAATCAGAATCATCATTAAACTAAAAACTTCAAATTATGGTTGTATACTTGTAATTACATTGTCTCCTTTACTAAGATTGTACATTAGAAATCCGAAACAGTTCTCAGACAGGACTCAGTGTACCAGATGCAAGTCTGGTCCGCGTTTCTTCAACATCCGACATTATTGATCTCATGAGTCTCGGACAGAGAAACCGCGCTGTGGGTGCAACGGCACTGAATGATCGCAGCAGTCGCTCACACAGGTGAGAAACCGAAGCTCTCGAGTGAAGTTACCTTCCTTTTTATCTAAATACTAATATCACCTTTTGTTGCAGTTGTTTAACAGTTCATGTCCAAGGAAGAGACTTGACTTCCGGGAGCCTCCTCCGAGGTTGTATGCATCTCGTTGATCTGGCCGGGAGTGAGAGAGTCGATAAATCGGAGGTAACTGGCGACAGACTCAAAGAGGCTCAACATATCAACAAATCTCTCTCAGCATTGGGTGATGTTATCTCCTCTCTCTCTCTCAAGAACTCGCATGTCCCCTATAGGAATAGCAAACTCACTCAACTGCTCCAAGACTCACTCGGTAAGGCTAACAGCCACGGGAATCAATTACTTTTACCTCTGTTCTCGACATGATTTGATGCCGTCTTCTTTCTCAGGAGGGCAAGCCAAGACTCTGATGTTTGTTCACATAAGCCCGGAGCCTGATGCCGTTGGAGAGACTATCAGTACGCTTAAATTTGCTGAGCGCGTTGCCACTGTTGAACTTGGCGTTGCACGAGTGAATAAGGATACTACAGATGTCAAAGAGCTCAAAGAGCAGGTCTTAATCTATTCACTTCTCACATGATCAAATAGTTAAAACTATTATTGTTCACTACCTCAATTCCTCTTGTTTGTGTGATAGATTGCCTCTTTAAAGGCCGCCTTAGCTCGAAAAGACGGCGAAAAGATATCCGGTGGTACATACGGCATGCAGCCATCTCCTTATCAACCTAATTCAAACACCATCCCGTCGCCAAAAGGGTTCCGGAAACCAATGGAAGACGTTGGCAACGTAGAGGTATTAAAACTTATTCCTGGGGCTGTAAATTAGCCGAGCTACTCAGATCTCGGCTCAGTAAAAGCTTGTTAGCTAGAGTCAAGCTTGAGCATGGTAGTACTCGGCTCGTGAGCAAATAATGTATTATGTATATGGATCTCTAATTAACTTTATTTGTTATAAGGAAATAATGAATCTTGGTAAAAAAAAATTTGCAAATAAAATGGCGGTTATTTAAATCTCGTTCTTCACATGTTTGATCTTCACAATCCATAGGTTCAGCGCAGAGGAATGAGGCAAAAACGGCAAAGCTTGGACCTAGACGAGCTCCTCGGAAATTCCCCTAGCTGGCCGCCTCCGAGCAGCCCCGGCCTAACCAATGTGGATGATGATAGAGAGATGATGAGCTCAGGTGAGTGGGTGGACAAGCTCATGGTGAACAAGCAAGATCCGTTCTGTGGAGTAGACAATCCTATGACTAGTTGGGATCCAAGCAACGCCAACATCTCCGATTCCATCTATCAGAAATACCTATCTGATTCATCAAAATTATACTCCCCTCAGAAAAACACATTTGGCCTATTTCAACCAAACAATCAGTTTGATGTCAGTGGAAATGATGATGTGGACGAGCTCGATGCTGGAACAAGCGACTCGTCTGAGCCAGACTTGCTCTGGCAGTTTAACCATTCCAAGCTTGGGAGCTTTGGCAATGGTGCAAGTCCAAATGTGCAAAAGCCTAATCACAAACACACCAAAAGCCAAGAATTCAGGTATTCTTTTTCTCCCATAATTATGGTCTTTTATTCATTTTTCTAAATCTCCATATAACACTTATCATTTAAAACTAACAAAAGAAAAATTGGATGTATCTATTTCTATTATAAAAGTGTATATTCTTACAAATTCTTATATATCTATAATATCTTATATTTCTAATTTCTAAAGATAGTTTCATCAAATTTTTTATAGTTTGATCTACTTTTGGTATGTACTATTTATTATGTTAATCTACAAATTTTACGTGTGTCGCACCTACAATTTTGCTACGGTTTGGTAACTCTCTCTCTCTCTCTCTCTCTCTCTTTTTTTTTTTTTTTTTTTTTTTTTTTTTTTTTTTTCCCGACGTGCATCAGGAGCATGATTCCGAGATTAGGAGCGTCGCCGTCGCGAAAAACTGTGAATGAAGGTGGACAAGGGCAGCCACCCCTACGCATGGGAAGGCAGGCTACTACTGAAACAAAGCGGAAAACAAGCAGTAGAAAATAGAAGTTTTATTGAGTTTTTGGGGGGCTTTATTTTTTATTTCTTTATTTTTGAATTTTTGAATCTTTACATTGAGTTGAGGCAGAGAATATGTGTAGAGTTTCTATTTTTTGCTCTTTTTTTCTCTCACTTCTCCTCATACATAGGCCAACACAGCAATAATTCCAGTTGCTCGGATTGGATTTTTTTTCTTTTTTTCTTTTTTGGGTTTGGTTGGTTGGTATTTGGCTTTCAAAAATGACATGTATGATATTTCATGTATTACTTGTTTTTCCTTGTGTAATCTGTCCATATATATTTTGTAAGCACTCAATATTTATTTATATTTTTTTTTCTTTTCCAGAATTATATTTTAAAGGTGAATAGAAGCGATTGGGAAGTTCATTATAATAGTGTATCTGTTTTTCTCTCTCAATAAGTAGATAACCCCAAATTCGAAAAAAAATGCTTATATTGATATTATAGTAGTTTTGTTACTGCATCCACATTGCCTTAAGGATTGAAATCCAAACATACCCCATCTAAAGCGCTGTTTTAAACATTTTAAGCAAACAAATCAATAAAATCTCAAAATGGAAGAAAAGCAAAAACAAAGAGTTTCTCATCATAGAAGAAGTGGTTTCCGAATCAAAATATTAATTTTTGACCAAGAGCGGAAAGGGACATAAACTTCACCACATGTTTCTCGTCAAGAAGAAGCTCTATTGCGAAGAAATCCGGTGATTCGGACTAAAAACAGAGAATATATGGCCGAATAATTTTAGAGGGGGCTGACCTTGCGCGTGTCGGTTCGTCCTCTCTTCCTAGTCGGATTTTGTCCATTCAAGGGCCATTGGAAAGCTTATTCGAAATGCTACGATTAGGTATGGTTAGAATCCATTTCCCTCTCCGTGAAATTTTAGGTAAATGTTTCGTAAATGCCATTTATGCAATAGTTTCTGAAAAAAAAATGTTAATTTTTGACCCAGAGCGGGATGGGACGGGAACTTCACCACATGTTTCTCATCATAGAAGAAGCTCTATGGCGAAGAAATCAGGTGATTCAGACTAAAAACAGAGAAGATATGGCCGAATCATTTTGGAGGGGGCCGACCTTGCGCGTGTCAGTTCGTCCTCTCGTCCTATTCGGGGTCCATTCAGGGGCCATTGGAAAGCTTATTCGAAAGGCTACGATTAGGTATGGTTAGAATCCATTTCCTTCTCCGTGGATTTTTAGGCAAATGTTTCGTCAATGCCATTTATGCAGAGGATTAAATATTTTCCGAAACAAAATGTTAATTTTTGACCCAGAGCGGGGCGGAAACTTCACTACATGTTTCTCATCATAGAAAAAGCTCTATGGCAAAGAAATTAGGTGATTCAGACTAAAAATGAAGGAGATATGGCCGAATCAATTTAGAGGGGGCCTTTCTTGTGCTTGTCGGTTCGTCCTCTCTTCCAAGTCGGATTTTGTCCATTCAGAGGCCATTTGAAAGCTTATTCGAAAGGCTACGACTAGGTATGGTTAGAATCCATTTCCCGCTCCATGATTTTTTAGGCAAATGTTTCGTCAATGCCATTTATGCAAGATTAAGTGGTTTCCGAAACAAAATTTTAATTTTTGATCCAGAGCGGAAAGGGACGGAAACTTTACCACATATTTCTCATCATAGAAGAAGCTCTATGGCGAAGAAATCAGGTGATTCGGACTAAAAATAGAGAAGATATGGTTGATTCATTTTAGAAGGGGCCGACCTTGCACGTGTCGGTTCGTCCTCTCTTCGTAGTCGGATTTTGTCCATTCAGGGGCCATTGGAAAGCTTATTCAAAAGGTTACGACTAGGTATGGTTAGAATCCATTTCCCTCTACGTGAATTTTTAGGGAAATGTTTCGTCAGTGACATTTATGCAAATGATTAAGTGGTTTCTGAAACAAAATTTTAATTTTTAACCTGGAGCGGAAAGTGACGGAAACTTCACCACATGTTTCTCATCATAGAAGAAGCTCTATGGCGAAGAAATCACGTGATTCAGACTAAAAATAGAGAAGATATGATTGATTCATTTTAGAAGGGGCTGACCTTGTGCGTGTCGGTTCGTCCTCTCTAACTAGTCGAATTTTTTCCATTCAGGGGCCATTGGAAAGCTTATTTAAAAGGCTACGACTAGGTATGGTTAGAATCCATTTCCCTCTTCGTGAATTTTTAGGCAAATGTTTCGTCAATGCCATTTATGCAAGGATTAAGTGGTTTCCGAAACCAAATTTTAATTTTTAACCCGGAGCGGAAAGGGACGGAAACTTCACCACATGTTTCTCAACATAGAAGAAGCTCTATGGCGAAGAAATAAGATGATTCGAACTAAAAACAGAGAAGATATGGTTGAATTATTTTAGAGGGGGCCGACCTTGCATGTGTCGGTTCGTCCTCTCTTCCTAGTCGGATTTTGTCTGTTGAGGGGCTTTTTGAAAGCTTATTCGAAAGGCTATGATAGGTTTTGGTAGGAATCCATTTTCTTCTTTGTGAATTTTTAGACAAATGTTACGTCAATGTCATTTATGTAGGGATTAAGTGGTTTCTGAAAGAAAATGTTAATTTTTAACCCAGAGCAGAATGGGACAGAAACTTTCACCACATGTTTCTCATCAAAGAAGAAGCTCTATGGTGAAGAAATTAGGTGATTCGGACTAGAAATTAGGTGTTTCACGGAATCCTTATCTAAAGGCCTTAGACCCCTCATGATTGGAATTCCTATCCATCGTGTCGAACAAAGAGCTCCAATTTTTGGGCCGGGCCCTAGGGGTACCCCTAGGGGCCTGGGCTAAAAACTATTTTGGCCATATCTTCTTCGTTAATCGCTCGATTTTGTCGATATTTATGTCCACGGAATCTTTATCTAAAGGCCTAAGACCCCTCATGATTGGAATTCCTATCCATCATGCTGAACAAAGAGCTCCAATTTTTGGGACGGGCCCTAGGGGTACCTCTAGCGGCCTGAGCTAAAAACTATTTTGGCCATAACTTCTTCATTACTTGCCCGATTCGGTCGATCTTTATGTCCACGGAATCCTTATCTAAAGGCCTAAGACCCCTCATGATTGGAATTTCTATCCATCGTGCCGAACTAAGAGCTCCAATTTTTGGGCCGGGCCCTAGGGGTACCCCTAGGGGCATGGGCTAAAAACTATTTTGGCCATAACTTCTTCGTTACTCGCCCGATTTTTTCGATCTTTATGTCCACGGAATCCTTATCTAAAGGCCTAAGACCCCTTATGATTGGAATTCCTATCCATCGTGCCGAACAAAGAGCTCCAATTTTTGGGCTGGGCCCTAAGGGTACCCCTAGGGGCCTGGGCTAAAAACTATTTTGGCCATAACTTCTTCGTTACTCGCCCGATTTGGTTGATCTTTATGTCCACGAAATTATTATCTAAAGTCCTAAGACCCCTAATGATCGGAATTCCTATTCATCGTGCTGAACAAAGAGCTTCAATTTTCGGGCCGGACCTTAGGTGTACCCTTAGGGGCTCGGGGGCTGAAAAATCATCCGAAACGAAATGCAAATTTTTTCGCACATTAGCACATACACTTGTACTTATGGCATTTTGGAGTGAGCTTGAATAGTTCGAAGACCCCGATCTCAGGTAAATTGACCGAATACGCCCCAAAATATTCACTTTTTCGTTTGTTTTGGACTCTCACGAAGTTCTTGTAAAGTAAAATAATTGAAAAAATGGATTTTGAATTTTTAGAGGATAGCCCTTGGAATAAGGTTTCCAACGCCGCATGATTCGGCAAAATCGGACAAATATCCTAGAAGTTATGGCAAAAATAGTGGAACTACGCAAAACGAGACCCGACGCAAAAACTATTTTTGCCATAACTTCTTCGTTACTCGCCCGATTAGGTCGATCTTTATGTCCAAGGAATCCTTATCTAAAGGCCTAAGACCCCTCATGATTGGAATTCCTATCTATCGTGCCGAACAAAGAGCTTCAATTTTTGGGCCGGGCCCTAGGGGTACCCCTAGGGGCCTGAGCTAAAAGCTATTTTGGCCATATCTTCTTCGTTACTCGCCCGATTCGGTCGATCTTTATGTCCACAGAATCCTTATCTAAAGGCCCAAGACCCCTCATGATTGGAATTCCTATCCATCGTGCTTAACAAAGACCTCCAATTTTTGGGCCGAGCCCTAGGGGTACCCCTAGGGGCCAGCGCTAAAAACTATTTTGGCCATAACTTCTACGTTACTCGCCCGATTTGGTCGATCTTTATGTCCACGGAATCCTTATATAAAAGCCTAAGACCTCTCATGATTGGAATTCCTATCTATCGTGCCTAAATAGGAGCCCCAATTTTTGGGCCGGGCCCTAGGGGTACACCTATGGGCCTGGGCTAAAAATTATTTTGGCCATAACTTCTTCGTTACTCGCCCGATTTGGTCAATCTTTATGTCCACGGAATCCTTATCTAAAGGCCTAAGACCTCTCATGATTGGAATTCCTATCCATCGTTCCGAACTAAGAGCTTCAATTTTTGGGCCGGGCCTTAGGGGTACCCCTAGGGGCCTGGGCTTAAAACTATTTTGGCCATATCTTCCTCGTTACTCGCCCGATTCAGTCGATCTTTATGTCCACGAAATCCTTATCTAAAGGCCTAAGACCCCTAATTATCGGAATTCATGTTTATCGTACCGAACAAAGAGCTTTAATTTTCGGGCCGGGCCCTAGGGGTACCCCTAAGGGATCGGGGGTTGAAAAATCATCCGAAACAAAATGCAGATTTTTTCGCACAATAGCACATCCACATGTATTTATGGCATTTTAAAGTGAGCTTGAGTAGTTCGAAGGCCCCCATCGCGGGTAAATCGACCAAATACGCCCCAAAATATTCACTTTTTCGCTTGTTTTGGACTCTCACGAAGTTCTCGTAAAGTAAATAATAGGAAAAGTGGATTTTGACTTTTTGGAGGATAGCCCTTGGTATAAGGTTTCCAACGCCGCTTAATTCGGCCAAATCGGACAAATATCCTAGAAGTTATGGCAAAATAGTGGAACTGCGCAAAACGAGACCCGACGCAAAAACTATTTTTGCCATAACTTCTTCGTTACTCGCCCGATTTGGTCGATCATTATGTCCACGGAATTCTTATCTAAAGGCTTAAGACCCCTCATGGTTGAAATTCCTATCCATCGTGCCGAACAAAGAGCTCCAATTTTTGGGCCGGGCCCTACCCCTAGGGACCTGGGTTAAAAGCTATTTTTGCCATATCTTCTTCGTTACTCGCCCGATTCGGTCGATCTTTATGTCCACGGAATCTTTATCTAAAGGCCTAAGATCTCTTATTATTGGAATTTCTATCCATTGTGTCGAACAAAGAGCTCCAATTTTTTGTCCGGGCCCTAGGGGTACCCCTAGGGACCTGGGCTAAAAACTATTTTGGCCATATCTTCTTCGTTACTCGCCTGATTCGGTCGATCTTTATGTCTACGGAATCCTTATCTAAAGGCCTAAGACCCCTCATGATTGGAATTCCTATCCATCGTGCCGAACAAAGAACTCCAATTTTTGAGCCGGGCCCTAGGGGTACCCCTAGGGGCCTGGGCTAAAAACTATTTTGGCCATAACTTCTTCGTTACTCGCCCGATTTGGTCGATCTTTATGTCCACGGAATCCTTATATAAAGGCCTAAGACCTTTCATGATTGGAATTCCTATCTATCGTGCAAAACTAAGAGCTCCAATTTTTTGGGCCGGGCCCTAGGGGTAGCTTTAGGGGCCTGGGCTAAAAACTATTTTGGCCATAACTTCTTCGTTACTCGCCCGATTTGGTCGATCTTTATGTACACGGAATCCTTATATAAAGGCCTAAGACCTCTCATAATTGGAATTCCTATCTATCGTTCCGAACAAAGAGCTCCAATTTTTGGGCCGGACCCTAGGGGTACCCCTAGGGGCCTGGGCTAAAATTTATTTTGGCCATAACTTTTTCATTACTCGCCCGATTTGGTCGATCTTTATGTCCACGGAGTCCTTATCTAAAGGCCTAAGACCTCTCATGATTGGAATTCCTATCTATCGTGGCGAACTAAGAGCTCAAATTTTTGGGCCGGGCCCTAGGGGTACCCCTAGGGCCTGGGCTAAAAACTATTTTGGACATAACTTCTTCGTTACTCGCCCGATTTGGTCGATCTTTATGTCCACGGAATCCTTATCTAAAGGCCTAAGACCTCTCATGATTGGAATTCCTATCCATCGTGTCGAACTAAGAGCTCCAATTTTTGGGCCGGGCCTTAGGTGTACTGTTCGACTGAATTTATCCTAAGGTCGCCCGCAATTAAACGAGATCAAAGTAGCATAAATTAATCAACCCAAGTCGTATCTCTCGAGGAAGACTTAGCAGGGCAATATTTGTATTGCGAAAAGAAAAAGAAAATAAAATGAAAGCAATAAAGATTGATTGAGGATTGTTGTTCTAGTTCTAAGTAATTGAAAGACAAATTAATCTAGACAAAATTATAAACCCTAATTCTAAGAACAAAATAAATCATAAACATAAATTAAGAAGACCGAAAAGAAACTCACAATAATTAAATCTGAATTCGTGGTGGAAATCTGTCACAAAATCCGGATGAATCGAAAGCAAGAAGTCTAACTAAAACATAAAAGAATAATACTGTAACGAAAAGAAAATTGCTTATCGATGGCGGCTGAAAAGAAATTAACAAAAGAAAAGTAAAAACATAACGTAGGAAATAAGTCCAAACCCCTATTTATAGGGACCGAGCACCGCCAAAGCTGGACGCTCGCTAGACATGGACGAGCGTTGGCTCCCTTGCCAACATGCCTGCTCCGAACGAGCGCCCAGTACCCAACGATCAACACACCGCTTCACATCTACACACGGACGAGCGCCGAAGAACAACGATCGTCCATAGTAGCTCTCTGCTGCTGATTCACATGTTAACAATTAAAAGACGGGCGAGCGCCCATAACGGGCGAGCGCCTACCAGATGCACATGGGCGAGCGTCCAACATTTTCAACTTTGCGCGCCCTTTTTGTTTCGATCATATCTCTCTCGTTCGAACTCCGATTTGCGCACGGTTTTTGCCTACGAACTCGTATCGAGATGTACTTCAATCCTATGAAGTTAAACTCCTCAAATATTTGTCACATCATTTCTCATTTTTGTCCATCTCTCGTCTATTCTCGCGCAATTCTTGCAAAACCAATATGTTAGCGAGATTAACTAGAACCAATGAATTTAACAATAAAATCGGACAAAATAATAATGAGAAAGATCACTTGACACATAATTACACATCAAAATGAAGCACAAAATGAGGTGAAACATGTACTCCTAGGGGCCTGGGCTTAAAACTATTTTGGCCATATCTTCTTCGTTACTCGCCCGATTCGATCGATCTTTATGTCCACGGAATCCTTATCTAAAGTCCTAAGACCCCTAATTATCGGAATTCCTGTTCATCGTGCCGAACAAAGAGCTTCAATTTTCGGGCCGGGCCCTAGGGGTACCCCTAAGGGCTCGGGGGCTGAAAAATCATCCGAAACGAAATGCAGATTTTTTCACACATTAGCACATGCACATGTATTTATGGCATTTTAAAGTGAGCTTGAGTAGTTCGAAGGCCCCGATCGTGGGTAAATCGACCGAATACGCCCCAAAATATTCACTTTTTCGCTTGTTTTGGACTTTCATGAAGTTCTCGTAAAGTAAAATAATAGGAAAAGTGGATTTTAACTTTTTGGAGGATAGCCCTTTTTATAAGGTTTCCAACGCCGCTTGATTCGGCCAAATCGGACAAATATCCTAGAAGTTATGGCAAAAAAAATGGAACTGCGCAAAACGGGACACGATACAAAAACTATTTTTGCCATAACTTCTTCGTTACTCGCCCGATTTGGTCGATCTTTATGTCCACGGAATTCATATCTAAAGGCCTAAGACCCCTCATGATTGAAATTCCTATCCATCGTGCCGAACAAAGAGCTCCAATTTTTGGGCTGGGCCCTACCCCTAGGGGCTTGGGTTAATAGCTATTTTTGCCATATCTTCTTCGTTACTCGCCCGATTCGGTCGATCTTTATGTCCACAGAATCCTTATACAAAGGCCTAAGATCCCTCATGATTGGAATTTCTATCCATCGTGTTGAACAAAGAGCTCCAATTTTTTGTCAGGGCCCTACGGGTACCCCTAGGGACCTGGGCTGAAAACTATTTTGGCCATATCTTCTTCGTTACTCGCCCGATTCGGTCGATCTTTATGTCCTCGGAATCATTATCTAAAGGCCTAAGACCCCTCATGATTTGAATTCCTATCCATCGTGCCGAACAAAGAACTCCAATTTTTGAGCCGGGTCCTAGGGGTACCCCTAGGGGCCTGGGCGAAAAACTATTTTGGCCATAACTTCTTCGTTACTCGCCCGATTTGGTCGATCTTTATGTCCACGAAATCCTTATATAAAGGCCTAAGACCTTTCATGATTGGAATTCCTATCTATCGTGCAGAACTAAGAGCTCCAAGTTTTGGGCCGGGCTCTAGGGTACCTCTAGGGGCCTGGGCTAAAAACTTTTTTAGCCATAACTTCTTCGTTACTCGCCCGATTTGGTCGATCTTTATGTCCACGGAATCCTTATATAAAGGCCTAAGACCTCTCATGATTGGAATTCCTATCTATCGTGCCGAACTAAGAGCTCCAATTTTTTGGGGCCGGGCCCTAGGGGTATCCCTAGTGGCCGGGGCTAAAAACTATTTTGGCCATAACTTCTTCGTTACTCGCCTGATTTGGTCGATCTTTATGTCCACGGAATCCTTATCAAAGGGCCTAAGACCTCTCATTATTGGAATTCCTATCCATCGTGCCGAACTAAGGGCTCCAATTATTGGGCCAAGCCTTAGGGGTACCCCTAGGGGCCTGGGCTTAAAACTATTTTGGCCATATCTTCTTCGTTACTCGCCCGATTCGGTCGATCTTTATGTCCACGGAATTCTTATCTTAAGGCATAAGACCCCTATTTATCGGAATTCATGTTCATCGTGCCGAACAAAGAGCTTCAATTTTCGGGCCGGGCGCTAGGGGTACATCTAAGGGCTCGGGGGCTGAAAAATCATCCGAAACGAAATGCAGATTTTTTCACACATTAGAACATGTGCATGTATTTATTGCATTTTAAAGTGAGCTTGAGTAGTTCGAAGGCCCCGATCGCGGGTAAATCGACCGAATACGCCCTAAAATATTCACTTTTTCGCTTGTTTTGGACTCTCACGAAGTTCTCGTAAAGTAAAATAATAGGAAAAGTGGATTTTGACTTTTTGGAGGATAGCTCTTTGTATAAGGTTTCCAACGCCGCTTGAATCGGACAAATATCTTAGAAGTTATGGCAAAAACAGTGGAACTGCACAAAACAGGACCCGACGCAAAAACTATTTTTGCCATAACTTCTTCGTTACTCGCCCGATTTGGTCGATCTTTATGTCCACGGAATGCTTGTCTAAAGGCCTAAGACCCTTCATGATTGGAATTCCTATCCATCGTGCCGAACAAAGAGCTCCAATTGTTGGGCCGAGACCTACCCCTAGGGGCCTCGGTTAAAAGTTATTTTGGCCATATCTTTTTCGTTACTCGCTCGATTCGGTCGATCTTTATGTCCACGGAATCCTTATCTAAAGGCCTAAGACCCCTCATGATTGGATTTCCTATCCATCGTGCCGAACAAAGAGCTCAAATTTTTGGGCCGGGCCCTAGGGGTACCCCTAGGGGACTGGGCAAAAAATTATTTTGGCCATAACTTTTTCGTTACTCGCCCGATTCGGTCAATCTTTATGTCCAGGCCTAAGACCTCTCACGACTGGAATTCCTATCTATAGTGCCGAACTAAGAGCTCCAATTTTCGGGCCGGGCCCTAGGGGTATCCCTAGGGGCCTGAGCTAAAAACTATTTTGGTCATAACTTCTTCGTTACTCGCCCGATTTGGTCGATCTTTATGTCCACGGAATCCTTATCTAAAGGCCTAAGAGCTCTCATGATTGGAATGCCTGTCCATCGTGCCGAACTAAGAGCTCCAATTTTTGGGCCGGGTCCTAAGGATACCCCTAGGGGCCTAGGCTAAAAACTATTTTGGCCATAACTTCTTCGTTACTCGCCCGATTTGGTCGATCTTTTTGTCCACGGAATCCTTATATAAAGGCCTTAGACCTCTCATGATTGGAATTCCTATCTATCGTGCCGAACTAAGAGCTCCAATTTTTGGGCCGGGCCCAAGGGGTACCAGTAGGGGCCTGGGCTAAAAACTATTTTGGACATAACTTTTTCGTTACTCGCCCGATTTGGTCGATCATTATGTCCACGGAATCCTTATCTAAAGGCCTAAGAGCTCTTATGATTGGAATTCCTATCCATCGTGCCGAACTAAGGGCTCCAATTTTTGGGCCGGGCCCTAGGGGTATCCCTAGGGGCTTGGGCTTAAAACTATTTTGGCCATATCTTCTTCGTTAGTTGCCCGATTTGGTCGATCTTTATGTCTACGGAATCCTTATCTAAAGGACTAAGTCCTCTAATTATTGGATTTCTTGTTCATCGTGCCGAAAAAAAAGCTTTAATTTTCGGGCCGGGCCCTAGGGGTACCCCTAAGGGCTCGGGGGCTGAAAAATCATCCGAAACGAAATGCAATTTTTTTTGCACATTAGCAAATACACATGTATTTATGGCATAAAGTGAGCTTGGGTAGTTCGAAGGCCCCGATCGCGGGTAAATCGACTGAATACGCCCTAAAATATTCACTTTTTCGTTTGTTTTGAACTCTCACGAAGTTCTCGTAATGTAAAATAATAGGAAAAGTGGATTTTGACTTTTTGGAGGATAGCCCTTGGTATAAGGTTTCCAACGCCGTTTGATTCGGCTAAATCGGATAAATATCCTAGAAGTTATGGCAAAAATAGTGGAACTGCGCAAAACGGGACCCGACGCAAAAACTGTTTTTTGCCATAAATTATTCGTTACTCGCCCGATTTGGTCGATCTTTATGTCCACAGAATCCTTATCTAAAGGCTTAAGATCCCTCATGATTGATATTCCTATCCATCCTGCCGAACTAAGAGCTCCAATTTTTGGGCCGGGCCTTAGGGGGTAACCCTAGGGGCCTGGGCTTAAAACTATTTTGGCCATATCTTCTTCGTTACTCGCCCAATTCGGTCGATTTTTATGTTCTTGGAATCCTTTTCTGAAGGCCTAAGACCCCTAATTATCAGAATTCCTGTTCATCGTGCCGAACAAAGAGCTTCAATTTTCGGGCCGGGCGCTAGGGGTACATCTAAGGGCTCGGGGGCTGAAAAATCATCCGAAACGAAATGAAGATTTTTTCACACATTAGAACATGTGCATGTATTTATTGCATTTTAAAGTGAGCTTGAGTAGTTCGAAGGCCCCGATCGCGGGTAAATCGACCGAATACGCCCCAAAATATTCACTTTTTCGCTTATTTTGGACTCTCACGAAGTTCTCGTAAAGTAAAATAATAGAAAAAGTGAATTTTGACTTTTTGGAGGATAGCTCTTTGTATAAGGTTTCCAACGCCGCTTGATTCGGCCAAATCGGACAAATATCTTAGAAGTTATGGCAAAAACAGTGGAACTGCGCAAAACAGGACGTGACGCAAAAACTATTTTTGCCATAACTTCTTCGTTACTCACCCGATTTGGTCGATCTTTGTGTCCACGGAATGCTTGTCTAAAGGCCTAAGACCCCTAATGATTGGAATTCCTATCCATCGTGCCGAACAAAGAGCTCCAATTATTGGGCTGGGACCTACCCCTAGGGGCCTCGGTTAAAAGTTATTTTGGCCATATCTTTTTCGTTACTCGCTCGATTCGGTCGATCTTTATGTCCACGAAATCCTTATCTAAAGGCCTAAGAACCCTCATGATTGGATTTCCTATCCATCGTGCCGAACAAAGAGCTCAAATTTTTGGGCCGGGCCCTAGGGGTACCCCTAGGGGACTGGGCTAAAAATTATTTTGGCCATAACTTTTTCGTTACTCGCCCGATTCGGTCAATCTTTATGTCCACGGAATCCTTATATAAAGGCCTAAGACCTCTCACGATTGGAATTCCTATCTATAGTGCCGAACTAAGAGCTCCAATTTTTGGGCCGGGCCCTAGGGGTATCCCTAGGGGCCTGAGCTAAAAACTATTTTGGTCATAACTTCTTCGTTACTCGCCCGATTTGGTCGATCTTTATGTCTACGGAATCCTTATCTAAAGGCCTAAGAGCTCTCATGATTGGAATTCCTATCCATCGTGCCGAACTAAGAGCTCCAATTTTTGGGCCGGGTCCTAAGGATACCCCTTAGGGCATAGGCTAAAAACTATTTTTGCCATAACTTCTTCATTACTCGCCCGATTTGGTCGATCTTTTTGTCCACGAAATCCTTATATAAAGGCCTTAGACCTCTCATGATTGGAATTCCTGTCTATCGTGCCGAACTAAGAGCTCCAATTTTTGGGCCGGGCCCAAGGGGTACCCCTAGGAGCCTGGGCTATAAACTATTTTGGCCATAACTTTTTCGTTACTCGCCCGATTTGGTCGATCATTATGTCCACGGAATCCTTATCTAAAGGCCTAAGAGCTCTTATGATTGGAATTCCTATCCATCGTGCCGAACTAAGGGCTCCAATTTTTGGGCCGGGCCCTAGGGGTATCCCTAGGGGCTTGGGCTTAAAACTATTTTGGCCATATCTTCTTCGTTAGTTGCCCGATTTGGTCGATCTTTATGTCTACGGAATCCTTATCTAAAGGACTAAGTCCTCTAATTATTGGATTTCTTGTTCATCGTGCCGAACAAAAAGCTTTAATTTTGGCTTTATTATTGGATTTCTTGTTCATCAGCGGCGTTGGAAACCAAATTTCAAGGGCTATCCCCCAAAAAGTCAAAATCCACTTTTCTTATTATTTTGCTTTACGAGAACTTAGTGAGAGTCCAAAACAAGCGAAAAAGTGACTATTTAGGGGCGTATTCGGCCGATTTACCCGCGATCTGGGCCTTCAAACTATACAAGCTCACTTTAAAATACCATAAATACATGTGTATATGTTGATATGCGAAAAAATCAACATTTCGTTTCAGATGATTTTTCAGCCCCCGAGCCCCTAGGGGTACCCCTAGGGCCCGGCCCGAAAATTGAAGCTCTTTGTTCGGAACGAAGGATAGGAATTCCGATCATTAGAGGTCTTAGGCCTTTGGATAAGGATTCGGTGAAGATTGACCGAATCGGGCGAGAAACGAAGAAGTTATGGCCAAAATAATTTTTGCGTCGGGTCTCGTTTTGCACAATTCCACTATTTTTGCCATAACTTCTAGGCTATTTTTCCGAATTGGCCGATTCAAGCGGCGTTGGAAACCTTTTTCCAAGGGCTATCCCCCATAAAGTCAAAATTCACTTTTCCTATTATTTTGCTTTACGAGAACTTCGTGAGAGTCCAAAACAAGCGAAAAAATGACTATTTTGGGGCGTATTCGGCCGATTTACCCGCGATCTGGGCCTTAAAACTATGCAAGCTCACTTTAAAATGCCATAAATACATTTGTATGTGCTAATGTGCGAAAAAATCAACATTTCGTTTTAGATAATTTTTCAGCCCCCGAGCCCCTAGGGCCCAGCCCGAAAATTGAAGCTCTTTGTTCGGCACGATGGATAGGAATTCCGATCATCAGAGGTCTTAGGACTTTAGATAAGGATTCCGTGGACATAAAGATTGACCGAATCGGGCGAGAAACGAAGAAGTTATGGCCAAAATAGTTTTTGCGTCGGGTCCCGTTTTACGCCGTTCCACTATTTTTGCCATAACTTCTAGGCTATTTGTCCGATTTGGCCGATTCAAGCAGCGTTGGAAACCTTATTCCAAGGGCTATCCCCCAAAAAGTCACAATCCAGTTTTCCTATTATTTTGCTTTACGAGAACTTCATGAGAGTCCAAAACAAGCGAAAAAGTGACTATTTTGGGGCGTATTCGGCCGATTTACCCGCGATCTGGGCCTTAAAACTATGCAAGCTCACTTTAAAATGCCATAAATACATGTGTATGTGCTAATGTGCGAAAAAGTCAACATTTCGTTTTAGATAATTTTTCAGCCCCCGAGCCCCTAGGGGTACCCCTAGGGCCCGGCCTGAAAATTGAAGCTCTTTGTTCGGCACGATGGATAGGAATTTCGATCATTAGAGGTCTTAGGCCTTTAGATAAGGATTCGGTGGACATAAAGATTGACCGAATCGGGCGAGAAACGAAGAAGTTATGGCCAAAATAGTTTTTGCGTCGGGTCCTGTTTTGCACAATTCCACTATTTTTGCCATAATTTCTAGGCTATTTGTCCGATTTGGTCGATTCAAGCGGCGTTGGAAACCTTATTCCAAGGGCTATCCCCCAAAAAGTCAAAATCCACTTTTCTTATTATTTTGCTTTACGAGAACTTCGTGAGAGTCCAAAACAAGCGAAAAAGTGACTTTTTAGGGGCGTATTCGGCCAATTTACCCGCGATATGGGACTTAAAACTATACAAGCTCACTTTAAAATGCCATAAATACATGTGTATGTGCTAATGTGCGAAAAAATAAACATTTCGTTTTAGATAATTTTTCAGCCCCCGAGCCCCTAGGGGTACCCCTAGGGCCCGACCCGAAAATTGAAGCTCTTTGTTCGGCACGATGGATAGGAATTCCGATCATTAGAGGTCTTAAGCCTTTAGATAAGGATTCCGTGGACATAAAGATTGACCTAATCGGGCGAGAAACGAAGAAGTTATGGCCAAAATAGTTTTTGCGTCGGGTCCCGTTTTGCGCCGTTCCACTATTTTTGCCATAACATCTAGGCTATTTGTCCAATTTGGCCGATTCAAGCGGCGTTGGAAACCTTATTCCAAGGGCTATCCCCCAAAAAGTAAAAATCCACTTTTCCTATTATTTTACTTTACAAGAATTTCGTGAGAGTCCAAAGTAAGCGAAAAAGTGACTATTTTGGGGCGTATTCGGCCGATTTACCCGCAATCTGGGCCTTAAAAACTATGCAAGCTCAATTTAAAATGCCATAAATACATGTGTATGTGCTAATGTGCGAAAAAATCAACATTTCGTTTCAGATAATTTTTCAGCCCCCGAGCCCCTAGGGGTACACCTAGGGCCCGGCCCGAAAATTGAAGCTCATTGTTCGGCACGATCGATAAGAATTCTGATCATTAGAGGTCTTAGGCCTTTAGATAAGGATTCCGTGGACATAAAGATTGACCAAATCGGGCGATAAACGAAGAAGTTATGGCCGAAATAGTTTTTGCGTCGGGTCCCGTTTTGCGCCGTTCCACTATTTTTGCCATAACTTCTAGGCTATTTGTCCTATTTAGCCGATTCAAGCGGCGTTGGAAACCTTATTCCAAGGACTATCCCCCAAAAAGTCACAATCCACTTTTCCTATTATTTTGCTTTACGAGAACTTCGTGAGAGTCCAAAACAAACGAAAAAGGACTATTTTGGGGCGTATTCGGCCGATTTACCTGCGATCTGGGCCTTAAAACTATGCAAGCTCACTTTAAAATGCCATAAATACATGTGTATGTGCTAATGTGCGAAAAAATCAACATTTCGTTTTAGATAATTTTTCAGCCCCCGAGCCCCTAGGGGTACCCCTAGGGCCCGGCTCGAAAATTGAAGCTCTTTGTTCGGCACGATGGATAGGAATTCCGATCATCAGTGGTCTTAGGCCTTTAGATAAGTATTCCGTGGACATATAGTTTGACCGAATCGGGCGAGAAACGAAGAAGTTATGGCCAAAATAGTTTTTGCGTCGGGTCCCGTTTTGCGCCGTTCCACTATTTTTGCAATAATTTCTAGGCTATTTGTCCGATTTGGTCTATTCAAGCGGCGTTGGAAACCTTATTCCAAGGGCTATCCCCCAAAAAGTCAAAATCCACTTTTCCTATTATTTAGCTTTAGGAGAACTTCGTGAGAGTCCAAAACAAGCGAAAAAGTGATTATTTTGGGGCGTATTCGGCCGATTTACTCGCGATCTGGGCCTTAAAACTATACAAGCTCACTTTAAAATGCCATAAATACATGTGTATATGTTAATGTGCGAAAAAATCAACATTTCGTTTCAGATGATTTTTCAGCCCCCGAGCCCCTAGGGGTACCCCTAGGGCCCGACCCGAAAATTGAAGCTCTTTGTTCGGCACGATGGATAGGAATTCCGATCATTAGAGGTCTTAAGCCTTTAGATAAGGATTCCGTGGACATAAATATTGACCGAATCGGGCGAGAAACGAAGAAGTTATGGCCAAAATAGTTTTTGCGTCGGGTCCCGTTTTGCGCTGTTCCACTATTTTTGCCATAACTTTTAGGCTATTTGTCCAATTTGGCCGATTCAAGCGGCGTTGGAAAACTTATTTCAAGGGCTATCCCCCTAAAAATCACAATCCACTTTTCCTATTATTTTGCTTTACGAGAACTTCGTGAGAGTCCAAAACAAGCGAAAAAGTAAAAAAG